>PVIH01000303.1:0-393699 GCA_004025045.1 Sigmodon hispidus
GGCAGTGCATTGAATCTGTAGATTGCCTTTGGTAGAATTGCCATTTTTACTATGTTGATCCTACCAATCCAGGAACATGGGAGAGCTTTCCATTTTCTGATATCCTCTTCAATTTCTTTCTTCAATGATTTAAAATTTTTGTCAAATAGGTCTGTTACTTCTTTGGTTATAGTTACCCCAAGGTATTTAATACTATTTGTAGCTAATATGAAGGGTAATGTTTCCCTTATTTCTTTTTCAGCTCTTCTATCTTTAGTGTATAGAAGTCTTTAGTGTATAGAAAATATAGAGTAATATAAAGTAGAAACAATGGTGTCCATGATCTGATGCCTAAAGCTTTCAAAACAAGGTATATTTATACAAATGGATATCATTTGACCATATGTAGAAATAAAATCTGGTAAAACATGAAAAAAAAAAAAAGAAAAGAAAAGAAAGAGGCTGTCCAGGTTGACCCAGAACTCACTATGGGGCTCAGGCTGCCTGGTACAATCTTTCTGCTGCAGCCTGAGGGCTAGGGTTGAAAGCATGTGCTCCCAAGACCTTGCTTCTCTATACGAGTTTTATATTTGAAAATTCTCAGTTTATTAAAAAATGCAAAAGAATATTTATTATTATAATTATAAAATGGAACAGCAGTTATTATGAAAGCTGTTCACTTGATGCATAAAATAATTTAAAACTTCAAAATATCTAAATAAATGAGTACAAATGAGCAGTTTTCATAAAATGAAGAGAAATTATGTTAGGTGGATAAGTTTAGGAAGTTACCCTTTCTCTACAAATAAATATTCATAAGAATTTAAAGCAGGATAATAAAATTACTGTGCCATAATCATTTATAGATTTATTTTATGTACATTAAATTAAATAAAGTTTAAGAATATATTTAAATTTTAATTATGCAGTTCCATGTAAGGCATGCTTCTTTTCTTTTCTTTATTCTGCACAGTCCTGTGGGGAGTTCTTCACATCTTGTAAGAATGAATTAAGGATGTCAATTTTGTGACCTCTACATTTTATGGAAAGGGACAACTCTAAAATTAGATATGAAAAGTAGGTAATAGAGCTGGAGAGATGGCTGTGTCAGGAATGTGCTTGCTGTGCAAGCAGGGAGACCTGAGTTTGCGTCTACAGCCCTCAGTTAAGACAAACGGGGACAGGAAAGACGGCTCAGCAGTTAAGAGCACTGGCTGCTTCCAGAGGACCAGGCTTTGATTCTTAGTGGCTACCGCAGCTCACAATTTGTAAAATCTAGTTCCAGGCGATCTGACACTCTCTTTTAGCCTCTGTAGTGGGATTATGCTGGTAATGTAAATATTTATCCCGCCTATGAGTTTAAAGAAAAAGCTGATTAGCCAAAGGCAAACAGGAAGTGGGTGAGGCTACAAGGCTAAGAAAACTCCGGAACATCTCTGAGCAGACTCCAGGCAGAGCTCTAGAGAGAAGAGACAGATGCCAGAGAGCCGCCAGAGATGGCAGCAGACACAGAAGAAAGAAGCTGAAATGCAGCTCTAAGGAAAAGCATGGCAGAACAGGATAAAAAAAGGTGGGTTAGTTTAAGACTAAAGAGCTAGCAAGTTATATGCCTGGGCCCTAGGTCAATCAGTGTAAAAATAATACAAGCATCTGTGTGATTCTGTGGGACTGCGAGTGTTTCTGTAGGACTGTGGGTCTGAACCTCTGAGCTAGACCAGAAAGTCCAGGCAGAAATCATTTACAACAGGCCTCTGGAAGCACCAGGTACACAAGTAGTGCAAAACACCCATACACATAAAATAAAATAAAATAATAAAAATTTAAAAACACACACACACACACACACACACACCCTACCCCTTTCCAAGAATAATACCCAAGGTGGACGGACCTCTGACCTCCACATACTCATGCACACACATGTAATATAATTTTAGTATTAGTATTTAGGGGCTATGTTATGACCTAGGTGCCCAGTATGTCCATTACTATTTGAATATTTCTGTGCCCAGGCTCCCTCTCAGAACAGAGTGCATATGTGTATGTGTACATATGTATATGTATATATAATGTATGTATGTATATTCATAAGTTCACATGGATGACCACAGAGCTCTGTCACCACCATCCATTGCTGTTGCTCCTTCCCCACATGAACACCCTACTCACTACTGTGTGTGTTTTTTGTGTATCCCATCTGTGTGCAGGTACACATGAGTGAGCATGCATGTGAAGGTCAGAAGTCAGTCTTTGGTATTGTTCCCCAGGAACCAAATTCTCCCTGATTTTTCAAAGACTTTCATAGGCTAGAAATTAGCTGATTAGGCTAGGCTGGCCTGGAAGCCCTAGGGATCTGCTTGCCTCTACCTCCCTAGCTCTGGGATTGTAGGTGTGCTCTCTTGTTTCTGGGAGATTGAATTTAGATTCTCATGGCACTTTACCAACTGTGCCATTGTCCCAGGTCTGCTCTTTGCTATTTTTAATCAAGCTCCTGTCCAGTCTGCACTCGTGTTGTAGATACGCATACTCAAGACCCACCACTGTAGGACCCCTTTCTCACTTGCCTGGTTGCTCTCACTGCTACTGTCCATCCACAAGGCTCTATGACAAGGCGTCCTGTACATGGTTAGTTCTTCATCCTTCCCAACCTGTGCGCTGACCCTATTCCACTTCATCACAGATGCTCTTCTTAGTGAACTTGGGCTCTGACCTTCCATGCACATTTTCTCTGACAACTCACCAGCTTGTCTATTCATGAGATTCTCTCCTCACCCTCCTCAGGTTCTACCATCACTTGGCCAGGGATTCCTAAGCATCCTTCCTCTGGGCCACCTCCTTCCCACATTTCAGCTTGGATGTAGGCAGTTGTCTAATACAGAAAGCCTTCTTGATTCAGCTCAGATTCCAGCTCCTTCCTCTGGGGACACTGTGGCTCCCCAACCCTTGTACCAGGCACAGAGGTCCTCCTTCTTCTACCTGCCTCATGGTGTAAGATCACTTTCTCCAGGAAGAAGAAGGAAGAGAAGGAAAAGGATAGGCCTATCATTCTTTTTGAGACAAATTTCTCCTATCTGGCATGTTTCTTCGCATTGCACTCTCACAGTTTCTTTCTTCAGGCTACCACACTTCTGCAGACAAATTTTACCCTTAATATCTGCCATGAGTAATTTCATACAATTGAAAAAGATTTACTGTGCAATATATCCTTAATTTGATCCCTGCCCTTAGGTAATATAATCTGCTGAGAGATTTTATTGGCATCTGCCTTAAAATTGCTTTCAGACTCAAATTTTACTATTTGAGGGGATAGAAGCAATTGGCTTTTTCAGTCCTGAAAAGAGTCAATCCTTACACGTTTCCAGCTCCTTTCATTTCTGCTTTCAAATTGGGAAATTCTTCTCTGGGCTTATTTCTCCTAAGAGTGAGCGAAACATGACAAATACCACAATGCAAGCCCTCTAACATGCTGTTTTCCCCTTGAGCTTTTGTCTCACTCACACAACAATCTATGTCCTAGGTTATGTGAGTGACAGTTTTGCTAACTACTGAGTCACCACATAACACTTGAATCATAACCTTTTTAGCCTCAGACATCAGTTTCCTTGCCAATGGCCATCTGCAAAGTCAACAACATGTATTTTGGGTTGTGTTTTGCAAGGGCATCCCATTTTTAGTAATGCAAACTGCATTAATCAGAATAGACAAATTATGTTCTGATAACAAGCAATCCAGAGTGTGTTTTGAATTGTCTTATTTCTTCTTTAATCTTCACAATGAAACCAAAAGTTGAGCTTTTACACTTTCGAGATACAGTTGTTTGAATCTATCCTGGGATCTATTATCTCTCCTTTGGCTAACTGATAGTTTTGTTTCTGACTGGTCTATGTTCAAGCTACAAGCCTCAAACTTGCTATGTAGCTGAGGATGACATTATATTCTTTATTGTCCTGCATCCATCTCTTGAGTGCTAGGATTACAGGCATGCACTGTCTTGCCTGGTTTATGTAGTGCTTGGTATCAAACTCAGGGCTCTGTATATTCTAGGCAAGCACTCTGTTGATTGAGCTACATTCCCATTCCAATTTCAGCACCTTGCTCCAACAAAAGTTGATTTATTGATTGCATTACATCTTGCTCTGATGGTAGGAATGGAGTGAAGGCTCTACTTTAGGCTATCAAAGATGTTGCCATTGAGACCGGAGAAGTGGCTCAGTGGTTAAGAGTACTTGCTGCTCTTGTAGTGACCCAGGTTTGATTCCCAGAACCTACATGGTTGCTCAGAACTTTAACTCCAGTTCCATGGGATCTTATATTGTCTTCTAGCTTCCACAGACACCAAGCACACACATACTGAGTGCATATATATATATGTATATATATACATATATATACATGCAGGCAAAAATACTCACACATAAAATAAAATAAATAAATATAATTTTCTAAACACTGCCATCTTTGACCATGTCACCTAAAATTACCCATCCATGGTTGTTTGGCATGAGGCAGAAACTGGAGAAGGAAGAAGAGTCATTTTACTTTTGTAGACTAGACTTAACTTGAATCTTTTTCTGTCATATTGCAGTGGCCAGACTTAGTTATATGATCCCAATTAACTGCAAAGGTGATAAAAGTTTAGTCTTTCATGTACCATAATGGAGACAAGATTTTGATGAGTTCTAGTGATATCTTCTACATGTACATTGTATTAGCAGATGCCAGTTGTAGGTCTCATAATTACCACATGCTGTCATTTATGAAGTGTCTTTTCTACTTATTCAACAAACATTTATTATGTACTTATTATGTTCTAGCTGGTCTTCTATAGGCTGCAGATTATATATAGTAGTAAATAAAAAAATAAAAGTCCATTTACCCTTAAACAGATACATTTTAGATCTATAATGTGTGAAATGGTGATAAATGCCACAGGGGAAAATTAAACAGAAACAACCTAATTCTGCCATTGGAATAGATTTCATAAACTTAAATATTTTAGTTAGAAATGCCTATTAACTAGTTCACTGTGGCATGCTGAATGGTAATTCCCTAAATACTCATGTCTTTCTTCCTAGAACCTGTGGCTATCTATGTATGGTGGTTTGAAAGAAAATGGCCTCCACAGGCTCATAGGGAGTGGCACTATTAGGAGGTGTGGCCTTGTTGGAGTAGGTGTGACTTCGTTGGAGGAAGTGTATCACTAGGGAGTGGGCTTTCAGGTCTCAGATGTTCAAGCAGGTCTAATGTGACACCATATACATGGCGGCGAAAAGGATGTCAGTGTGGTTGAAGCCAAGTGTAGGAAGGAGAACCTTCTAGGGGAGGAATGAAAGAAGTGGTATATCCAGGCAGGGAGGGGAGGCTGCTGGGGGCACTATGATGGCACTGAGTCTGATGGTGGACACTGGAGCATCTTGCCTAGCATATTATGTTGGTTTGTGTCGTATTTAAAAAAAAAAAAAACAAAAACAAAAACTACCATTTAAGAATCAGAGATGCAGAGCAGGGGACCAGTAAGAGACACTAAAATTTATCCATGTGAAAATGATGAGATGGTGAAATGTGGTCAGGGTTGAGTTCTAGTCTGAAAACAGATTTTAGGAGATTCACTTATATTGGGTATGAGATGTGACAGAAGAATACAGAATGACTCAGAGGTTTACAGTTGGAATAGCCAGATGGATAGGACAATATTTGCCACAGTGAGAAAGACTGTGTGAGTTTGGAGAAGAGCAGAAATTTAGCTATAGAAGTTGGTGAGATGGTTCAGCAGTTAAAATAACATATTGCTCTTGCAGAGGACATGGATTTTGTTCCAAGCAGCCATGTTGCATGGTCTATCAGTGTCTATAACTCCAGTTCCAGGAGATCTGACACCCTCTTCTGGTCTCAAAAGGCTCCTACACTCACAGAGGTGCACATAAATAGAGTCAGGCATACACACACACACACACACACACACACACACACACACACACACACACACACACATTTTTAAAAGCTGAGTAATAAATATAGGTTTAAGGTAACGAAATGGAGACAAGAATCATTTACACACACTAGTTTGGTGTCCAGAAAGAGGTAGGCCCTAAGATACCCATTTTCAAGTATCCAGTGTGTGCATGGACTGTAACAATGGTATTGAATGATGTGATCAAGGGAGACCAGATTTAAAAAAAAAAAAAAAGTTCCCAGTATTGAGCCTAGAACACAGTGAACTTTGGAAACCAGGGAAAGGAAGAACAATTAGCTAGACAAACAAAGCAACAACAACAAAACAGACGGTGCAGTGGGGAGCTGGGAAGAGCACAAGAGACTGAATTCATTGAAAACCTTTTAAGGCTGAGTCAAATTCTAGAAAAAGGTGAAGCGATGTTCAAAACCCTAACCACTGGCACAGTAAAATATTCATGTTAAAGTCTCCAACATTAAGGGATTCCCTCCTCACCACTCACATTGAAGCTAGGGCCCCATGCCTGCTTAGCACATGCTCCACCACTGAGCTACACGCCAAGTTCCTCTTCATCTTCTAATTATGCTCAACAGGCTATACTATAATTCTGTCAAATGACATCACTTTAGTGCACATGATTCATTAAATCTTTGCTGGAATAGTCAAATCACTCACTAATCTTTCGAAATTGCTTATTTGAAGGGGTACCCCTATCTAAATGATGGCCCTGTCCAAGCTATGCAATGATAAAGAGAACAAAGTCAATTGTGCAAAAAAAAAATATTCTTTGCTAACTTCACAGTCACTGATGACTTAGGGTGTCAAATTTACATCAGTGATACTTATCAGGGTGCCAAATTCTCTCAGCCTCTGTTGAAAAGCAATTACATTAAAAATGCTCCATCTTTCCCAATCTTTTAGCTCTCATATTATTGAGATTTTGTATATTAAAAAATCTTTATTATCAACTAAATCAAGAAAGTCAGTCCAGAATGTCATGTTTAATTGGGAGGTATAAACCTTCAGGCCAAGCAAGAGGCAGAGCACTACAGTAGTTAAGAGCACTGGCTGTGTGCCGGCCCAACTGAGTTTAAATCTCATTTCTGACTCAGGCTTTAGAGACCCTAGCTGTTCCCCATCGTTGCATCTGTATGGATGGGGAAGAGACTGATTACAGTATTCTAATGAATTCCTTTTTTTATCAAACAAGGAGCAAAATACATATTGAGTGTTTTCATTTTTATTATTAAAATTCTCTGTTAATTCATGTGAATGGAGGGTATTTGGAGCTTTTATTGAACCTATGCAATTAAGTGAAGGTAGCATTCGACAGTCACCCACATGCTGGAAATTCCTGATCTGAAACTGCCTCTTAAAGCCTCACTACTGCTACCCATTTTCTCAGCCCTCTCAGAGGCAAACTCTGAGACTACAGTCCTATGTGGCCCTTGAAATGGACATTGGGATCAACTACAGTAGTGCCTGGTTATAGTTTTGGAAGGTAGATGACCTTTGCACAATTGTTCAGTGAATACCAGCTTCACCAAGGATGTGGACTGCACAGATCTGTTAGAACCAGGATCTAAGACTGGCTCAACGGAGCCACAATAGGTCTAGTGGGCATTCTGGGCACATAGAGGACACAAGTGAAGCCTCCACTGTGGGTACCACAAGGATCTTTAGGGCTGTCTGCGATGTCTGGTGGAGGCTAGTTTATGCTCTTCAGGTGTGGCTTCGTGATGTATCGAGAGGGCACATACATCAGTGACCAATGACAATGAAAACTGTCATTTTCTGGAGACAAAACACACCCTCCACCCCTCCCGTCCGCAGCAGCCATAACTAGTTCTTTAATTTATAAATTCTATGGAGGTGGGAAACAGACTTCGAGGAATGGCTGTGGCTGGAGAAGACTCTCAGGGGATTTATAAATGTGGCCATTTATAAACACTTTTAAGTTTTAAGCAAGCAGTGGGGCCATAGCCTCGTCTGTGTCTAGATATTTGCTCTATGCTAAGTTCAAGTGCATTGAGATCTTACTCTTGGACTTTGGTGATGTGGAGGTTGTCTGTGTTCTGGTGAGCTGATGGTGCTGTAAGCCTGCCTTAATGGGACTATTGAACTTTCTTAAGTGGTTTTGATCAGCAGATGGATGGGGATGGAGATAGTGGATCAAGAGTATTTTCTTTTTCTTTTTTATTTATTTAAATTTTTTTCATACCCACCACTGCTACCCCTCCCTCCCTTCCATCTCGTCATCCATTCCCCAGGGAGGGCAAGGACTCCCAAAGTGAGTTGGTTTGGTTTGGGCTAACCAGTTGGGGTAGGACCAAGTCCCTCCTGTCAATATTGAGGCTGAGTTAGGTGTTCCTCTGTAGGGAATGTGCTCTGAGAAGCCAGTTCATGCACCAGGAGTAACCCTGATCTGATTGCAAGAGGCTCCACAAACTTCTCATGCTGTTTGACTGTCATTTACATTCGGAGGATTTAGTTGCGTTCCATGAAGTTTCCTCAGCTGAAGAGTATTTTCTTAAAATGAGAGAAACAACAGCATTTTGCATGCGAGAACCCATTTTTACACCCTAGCCCAAACTTGTGTGGGGATTGTCTAAGGCTGCATATATTTTCAGATTTTCTTCCATTGTTCTCTCTCTCTCTCTCTCTCTCTCTCTCTCTCTCTCTCTCTCTCTCTCTCTCTGCTAGACATTCCTTACAATATTATTGTTCTTCTCTTGCTATAGATGCTGTCTTGATTCATTTTCGAATATGTCTTCTTCCTCTA
Source organism: Sigmodon hispidus (assembly GCA_004025045.1). NCBI lineage: Eukaryota > Metazoa > Chordata > Mammalia > Rodentia > Cricetidae > Sigmodon > Sigmodon hispidus. The sequence continues at coordinate 8,715 of PVIH01000303.1, forward strand.
GTTTTAGTATAAACTCAGCTTGATAAATCAATAAGTACCCATGTAGCCTGCATATCCTGGATGTGTTCTTCTCTTCCAGAAGAACACTTTAATATCTTAATATATTAAACCACAGCCTGGAAAATCAAATACTATAATACTGCTTCTGCAGACAACTCTATCTATCATCTATCTATCTATCTATCTATCTATCTATCTATCTATCTATCTATCTATCATTTGGAAGGTTTTGTGAGACAGGGTTTCTCTGTGTAACAACCTTGGCTATTCTGAAACTTGCTCTGTGGACTGGGCTGGCCTCAAAGCTCACAGAGCTACACATGTCTCTGCCTTTTGAGTGCTGGGATTAAAGATGTGTGCCATCATGCACGGCTCTTATGTGTATCTATTATCATTCTGTCTATCTGTAGCATCTGTCTTTCACCTATATCTATTCATCCATGTCTGTTTACCTGTATTTCTATTTACAAACCTGTCTGTTTTTCTGGAAAGAGTCCAAACTTCTGTCATGCTGGCCTGGATACAGATTCCAGACTCACAGATGACTGCTTCAGTGAGACATGATTCCTCTAAAATGGGGGTAAGTCCATATACATGTTAGTAGTGCTGCTACAGGGAATCAAATGAAGGGAAAAGTGAAATTCTTAGTTCTTAAAGGATCTTATTTACATCCTGTAGCAAAAGGTTTTTACCTCATTCTAAGCATCATAGCTTTGGCTTTCATTTAAAATCTGACCGATCTCATGTTTTTAACTACTGATGCACGGAGGCGATTGTTTAGCAGCCAGTACTTTTTTTCCAAATGGAATGCCACATTTTCCAATGTAATAAATGCCCCAGGAAGGTGTAACAACCTGAAGTATGTATTTTCTGGTGACCTTCCCAGGTACATGCCCTGCTATAGGCAGTGAAATAACTCTGTTTGCAAAAATGTGCCTTTGGAACTCCAGCCCTTAAATGAAGAAGCAGTCAATCACTCCTGTTATTTTTAGTTTTCTTTCTTCCATGAAGCACAGAGTCTGGTTCAGGGAGCATAAAGATCACTTTTAAACACAAGCAAACAATAGCTCCAGTCCTAAATTCCTGTGAGGAAGAAACATTGAAGGCTTAAATGACATGCAAAAGTATCTTGTCCTCTGGTCCTCAGAGAAGCTTCTGGCAGATTAACCAGTTTATCATTGCAGGATTAGTAGGTTGAGCAGTCATGGTGTGAATAAGAATGGTCCCTACAGGCTCATATATTTGAATGCTTAGTGAGCAGGGAGCAGAACTGTTTGAGAAGGTTAGTAGATATGGTCTTCTTGGAGAAGGTGTGTCATTGGGGGTAGGCTTTGATGTTTTAATAGTCCAAGCCAGTGTCTATCTCTGTCTCCTCTCCTTCTCTCTCTGCCTACGTGCCTACAGATCAAGATGTAGCCCAATGACTGCTCCAGATCCTGTCTTCTTGCCTGTGGCCATGCTCCTTGCCATGATGATAATGGACTAAATCTTGAAACTAAAAGCATGTCTCTAATTAAATACTTTTCTCTTATAATAGTTTCCTTGGCCATATTGTACCTTCACAGCAGTAGGACAGTGACTGATATGACAATTATGCCTACTCCATCTCTGTCCACACTAGACTTCTTCAAATCCTCAACTTACCTTCCAGCTGCTAAGGTCTCAGCAACATTTTAAAGTCTGTGTTGCAGCTAACTACTATGAGTCTGTTGGTGATTGAATGTAAATTCAGCTTAGTTTTGTATCACTGAGGGAAAAACATTCCTTCTTGGGGCTGGAGAGATGGCTCAGCAGTCAAGAATACATATTGTGGATGGTTCACAATTGCCTATAACTCTATCTCCAAGACACCAAGTAACTCCAGCCTCCATGGACACCTAAACTCACACACAAATTACTCACACACAGAAACACACACTTGATTAAAAATAGTAAAATAAACAATTAAAAAGATCTAGAGAACTTATTCAGAAAACACTCAGTGGCTCCTAGGTTTATTTTTATTGTCCAAGATGCTATCAACTGAAGTGTAAACCATCTCCCTCCAGAGAAGGTTCTTTCTGTGTCAATTGTACCTTTTGCCATCCTCACACACCCACGTCTTCCTCCAGTGAGGTCGGGAAAAACAACTCTTGCCTCAATAGTGTGACATTATCTTGGTCAATTATTTCTTTTGCTACTTCCTCCCCTTTCTTTTAATAGGTCTTGCTGAGCATCCCAGGCTGACCTTGATCTCATCACACACACATACACACACACACACACTGACCCCCCTGCCACCGCCTTACCCTCCTGAGTAATGAAATGACTGGTGCGTTTCTGTTGGTGAAGTCTTTTTCCAGTCTGTTAACTTCTCCTCCCCTTCTCAGTTACTTCTCCCTCTGCTCCTGAAGTTTCTAAAAATACCCACACCATTTTTCTCTTGAGAATAATAATTAAAATAAAACTTTAAAGAATAAAATAGCCTTGTGGCGAGGGACTAGAAGAGAACTAACCTGAACTATAACAACGGCTTTCCACAAGAGGATCTCAAGTCAGTTGGTCTTCATGACAAAGGGTACTAGAGACAGGCACAGTATGAAACTCAAGGTCTTTTTAAAAAAGAATTGGAGTTCTTAGACACCAATAGATGTCAGAGATGAGCTAAAAACAAGCACTCACATGGAAGGAGCAGTGGCATTTAATAAAGTGATTAAGCAGTGACATTAAATGAATTCTCAGGCTATTTTGAAGTGATTAATGTGGGTGGATGGAGGACAAAACTCACTGGGGGAAGATATGAGAATATGTTTTCTTGATTAAAAATTACCAGCAATGATGGCGGTAAAATTCTCAGAGGGCAGTTTTGTTTGATTGTCCTGGGTGGTAAACAACATTGATTATTAAAAAGTTTTCTCCTCTAGGAAGCTGAGGCAGGAGGATCACAAGTTCAAGGTCAGCCTGAGCTAAGTAAGTTAGGGGCCAGTCTGGGATAAAGGGTAAGACCTAGTCTTGAACAACAAAACTTATCTTTCCCATTGGGATAGAAAGTCCCATTTATTGCTGAAAGAACAGGACTATTTATGAGCAGATTCTGCGTGATTTTAGAATTGTCTGAAGGCGGTCTTGGTTATCCTACATCTCTCTTTTCTGTTTCTTAAGTGGTTATCACTATAGCTGCATTGTTTCCCAGCAACACAATGGTTAAGCACCTACTTCCAGGATAACTGGGGGATTCAATGCCAAGTATTCAGCAAAAAGCCAAATTAACACAGTAATTGTTAAAACATATAGGACATTTACTTCTTTCTTTACCACTACCCCTAGAGAGAGCAGCTCTGTGGAATAAGGCTCCCAGGGCTCTGCCTCTCTGTTCTAATGGCCTTCATGTGTAAGAAGTGCCCCTGTGCTTACCACGCCTTGCTTGTTCATGCACTACCATTTTAGGTATAGGCTAGAAACCTGCTCAATGAGTCTGACCTGGGAAGAATTTACAGGTGAATGAAAGGTATATGAATAAATCCCTTTCAGGTAAAAATTTTTGCCTCTAGAGAAAGAAGTGTCTAAATCAGTTTCTGTTTTAGATGGGGGTAATGTATAAGGCTGAGAGGATAGTTAGTTCACAGTTTGGGGGATTAGAAAGTCCAGGAGCTTATTATCTACTTGGTTTCCTGTGAGGGTTTTGTGCTGTCTCATAACATAGTAAAAGGAAATTATGGGAGCAGACTTGCATTATGGTAACTTGTTCTTATGATAAAATGAGAATGTCATGGGTCCCCCTCATAGACCTCAGCTGTTAAAGGAACCACCTCCCAACATTGCCAGAATGACAGTTGAAATCCACCATGAGCTTTGGAGAGGATTGCCATATTGAAACCCTACCAAGAGGTAAATGGAATGACACTTTGGGAAGGCAAGTTGAGATGATCGTGTCTGGATTCCTCCTTGAAGAAGAAACCAGAGCTCACATTTCATCCACTTGTTCCTTTGTCCTAGTCAGTAGGACTGGGAGGCCAAGAGGACCTGACCTAACCATAGGGGAGAAAACTCAGGTCTACCTTTAATAGCTCATTCCAAAGCCAAGGGAGGGGTCCTAAATAATTAATAAGTAATACTAGCAACAAAATAATCAAATAATTTAGTAAAATGTAAATGCGTATGATACATTTATATACTTTACTTCTATATTTGTGTAAAAATAATTTAAGAGTATACAGGGCTACATTTTCTATCTTTCTATCCATTTTTTAAGTCTCAAATTTTTATGGACACACATGGTTTTCTAAGAAAACTGCTTATGGAAGTCAAATCTATGTTTAGCTAAATGTTGTGTCTACCTTCTAATGCCTTTGGTTTTCTTCATGAGACTTTTCAAACAGATGGAGAAGCACTGGGTACTATGGCAGGGATGACTCTGGTTCTTTAGCTTCACGTCCACATCTCCCTGTATTGAAACCTAACCACCAATTTGACAGTATTTGAAGATGATTGTGTCATGAGGGGATGATCCTTGTGAATGGGCAGTCTGGTGAAAGGGCATGCTGAGTGCTGTCCTCAGTGTACCTGAATCTGGATCTGGCTCTCTGCTTTGCTTCCATGCTTCCCAAGATATCATCTATAGTATGGGCAAGGCATTGTGTTTAAATTGGTCTGTCCTGAGAAAGTTCTGGGAAAGGGCTGTTCCGTTAATATTTAGCATGTGCTTACTGGCATTTGTTTACATATTTTTCCAATCATGTTTTTCTGAACTCAAACAACTCTCCTTGGATTGTTGCTTTCTTTGTTACATTCATGTATAAAAGTACGTTGAAAGTGAAGTAAAGTTGTCTACAGCATTAGACTGTAGTCTACCCCATTCTTTAATCCCCAAATCCTGTATCTGGAAGACAGATCTGCATAGATCAATGACAGTCAACAGTACCCTTCTAAAAGAGGTACCAGGAAGCTTTGCTGGTCTCTCTGTCCAGTGAGAACAAGTGAAAAAACCGCTGTCTCTAAGGAGCCAGACAATTAATGTGGTAGCATCTTGATCTCAGATGTCTCAGCCTCCAGAACTGTGAGAAATAAACTTTTTATAATCCATGGCACTTTGTTATAGCAGCCCAAACAGATTTTTTTTTTTTTTAAGACTTAGATATGAAGCGGCAGGCACTCTCAGGACTATTTTATACATTTGTGGTAAGAACAGGAAACAAAGGGATTCAGAAGTCCCTTAATCATTCGAGCCAAGACAGAGAGGACATGGATGAATAGAGAAGAGTCCAGCCTGCCAACATCAAACACTCAACAGACGGCTCACTTGGCATCAGCTCGTTCTCAATTTTTTCTGTACCTCACATAAAATTCCTTCCTCCTGCTCTCTCTCTCCTAGTGTGAAAAGAGAGAGTAATTTAACAATCAAGACCATTTCAAGGCTAAGACAACAATAGCACTTCCCCTAAACTGCAAATACCCCCCCATGCAAACTTTTTAATCAAGGGGACATAATTCCACATCCCTCCCTTAACAGAGCTTGGCCTCCATCCACCAACCTCAATCATTTGAAGATGGCCTGAGAACCTATGTAATGTCACTGCCTAATCTCTTTATTAAAGGTCATTGGTCCTTGACTGTGAAGATGGCTTTTGTTTCCCATTCTCACCCTTGTGTCCCACAGTCCCAAGTCTCAAGACAAGTATTTTCTCATCAAGGATAATTGGAGACCTCTGTTGACCCAAAGTCTTTGAAACCTCACTAAGGTTGAATACATTTTGGGATGCAACACGTTTCGGTCAAGGTGCTAGAATGTGACTAAAGTCTCCACAAAGATGTATTGAGCTCTGGACCTTGACAGTGGGCAGCAGCCTTCCCACTCTCTTTAGTAGAGGTTCGAATATGGAAACGCAGCTCTTTGCAAACTATCGTTTTTGGGAAGGTATTCAGTTTGTGATCTTCCTCAGGAGAGTACTATCCTGAGCCACAGCTAGAGAGAGGGACCAGGAACAGTTTGCTGCTGCAAGACTTGTGTGGGGACTCTAGAGGGAGAGGAAGGGATCACCCAGTAGTGATTCCTGAGGACCACCCAGATAAAGTCTGTTGGATGGGGAGGAGCTTCTCACAGGGCATCCCTGAGCTGTACTTGGGATGGGGCAGTGGTGGGAAGTCACTGGCTGGACCCATGTACTTTTCAGAGCTTGCCTGTCCTGTGTACTAACGCGCGCGCGTGCAGGTTACAGTGCGATGTTTGCGTAGGAGCTTTTTCTCTGTGCGCATATCGGAGGCTGTCTGCAAGGCAATGAGGCTTATTTAACATTCACTGTGGGACAAATAAGAGAAAATTAAAAGAGCAATTTTAGGAGGAATAATTGTTTTCCATACACTATAATTACAACTGCCTGTAAATGCCGCTATCATAAACGAATCTTCCGTTTAGAGTTCTCTTAAATTCTTTTCGTAATGAACACTTGCTGAGGGCGGGAGACCTCGGCGGCTCTCCAGCCGGGAAGCTGGGCCTGCACTGACCCCTGGCGTCTGCCTTGGGCAGAGACCTCCCACTGCAGGCACAAAGCCTGAGGCTGGCATGGGAATACTCCCTTGTCCTTTTCTGTCCTTGGCATTACAAAAACCCGGGAGATCCTGGGGGCAGAAGTAACTCTTAGAATCTCAACCAACAGTCCCAGGTCTCCTGAGGCGATTCCCTAATATTTGTGTCGGTACTATTTCTCTTCGGTTGTCTCCTTTGCCAAACAGCATCTCTCAACTGTCACTCAAAAACCTGAAGGTCGTTTCTGATCTTGCCTATCTTGGGGGTGAGCAAGCCAGTGCCCCTCAGCCGCTGAGACTTGATGATGGTGTGCCTCCTGCGGATGTCTCCATCCATTCCTGATAGACACCAGCCACCGCATCCATCCTGGATGGTAGACATCAGCCTCCTGAGTGACAGTCTTGCTTGAGACTTAATGTCTCCAGGGATCTTCCACTTTTAACTCACAAAATTTATTCCTCAAGTAACCTTTGATGAACCAGAGAGACTTCTGCTAATTGCTTTTAGTAAGTCATGGCATGAACTTGGCTGTATCACTTGGGCAATCTCCTCTTTGTTAGGTTTGGGGCAAGAATGGTGCTTTTCCATCTTTCTGTTCTGAGGATTTTCACTATCAATTCCCTCAGCACCCACCCTTTCCCTTTGTTTCTGAGAAATCTCTTGAACCAAATAAACTGGATGATTAAAATAAAATGATTTTCTTCTTTTCTTGAAAGACAGAGCTGACTGATAATTAGGGCATCTGGTCAGGAGACGATAACCAACTTTATCATAAAGAATGAACATAATCCCAGCCAAAGGCAAAACAACACTCTGATAGTTTATCTAGCCAGTTTGGCCTTATCAAGATGTGATCTAGCATCTCTGTTAGCTATTTGGAAATATTGAGGAAAGCACATAGCTTCATATTGCAACTATCCTAGATTCTCTGTGATAGTCTGAAAGAAGCAACCCTGGGGGTTACACCTGCTCTGAGATTCTAAGTTTCTCCAACACTCACATCTAACAATCTTCTTGTCATTCTCTGGAGTGAGCATAGCCTTCTTCTTTAATTGCACCTGGTCCATAAATATATATTCCTTCTCCAATGCCAGCTCTAATTAATTAAAGTTGGGAGGAGATCACCATGCCACTTGCAAATTGAGCATATATGTGTAAAGATCTCAGAACAAATTAATTTCACATAGATTTACTGATTGATTATTTAATGCATGGTAATTAAGCATTTGGGGTAGGGTATAAAGAGCCTAATTAGTATTAATTTTTACATTGCCAAATTATATTTCTGATTTCTCCTTTTCTTTTTGGTCCATTAGTTATCCGAACATTGCCATTTTCCTTTGATGTTACATACCACTCACCCTCGTACCTCCTTCCCTTCTGAGTATGCTAATCATTCATCTCAGGTAAAGGACTATGTTCTCCAACCAAGCTGTCACCACACATTTGACAATCCTTTTTCTTCACAATGCAAGTCTGGCTTGTGAAAGAATAAAGGGAACAAAATTCTTCCCAATCAGTCAATGAATACCAACCCATCTCTTTTCTCTCTCTCTTCCTCTTTCTTCCAACCCCTCTCCCTTTCTTTCTTCCTCTCTCCAAAACTCAGGGTGCAGATCTTAATGGTCTCATAAGCAGAGCTGGGAGAACAATCTGAAGTAAATTTAAGAGTGACTAGGAAAAATTGAATCATGTAAGCTCCATGCTAGATAAGAGCAGTCATTAATATTAAGTTTGAGTATGAAGTTTACATTTATGTAGAATAAATGTGCCCAGAGTACTAACGTGCAGCACATGAACTATAGTTAAAAATATCATATTGCATGCAGTAAATTTACTGCATAAATTTTCAATATTTTCTTAACCATAAAAAGATATGCAAGATGAGAACTATGTTAATTTGCCTGGCTGTAGTAGTTACCACACTATGTTGAGGAATATCAGTGCATATACCTTAGATCTTCACAATCTTAAACAACCCAAACTATTAATTTGTCTGTCTATAATAACAAGGTTATAATTCTATAAGAGAAACTTTTCACATTTATGAATTGAGTGCTTTTTGCAACTTGCTTTCAGGTACTTTTGAATAAAAGAAGAAAATCAGTAAAGAAACAAAGGTGTGCTGAAGAGGGGTGTGTGTGTGTCTCTACATACACAGAGAGGAATGTGGTAAGGTGCCAGCAATTGATGAATCTGGGTGAAGAATCTCTGGGTGGTCATTATCCTGGCTTCCAACATTTCTACAGCTTTCAAACTTTTTAAAACATGCTTTGAGATAAAGTCTCTTTTTAAACCACTTGGATGTTATTATGTTATTATTTCATTTCTTTTCTTTCCTTAAACCTTGATTCATCCCTGCTGTCCAAATATCAGGAGGCTGCTTTCTCCTTGCATTCAATCTGGATGGGCTAGGTTATGCTGCAGTGACAATCTGAAAATCCCAGGAACTTAAACCATCAAAGGTTTCTCTCTACTCATGCTATGTGTCCATTTCAGATCAGTAGGAGATGAAAGCCATCTTTGTGAACATCTCAAGTACCCTCATTCTCACCTCTTAAGATGCCATGTCTATGAAGTGGATTCCCCCTTTATTTTCAAAGGAAGAGGTTTCTTTCCTCTTATTTAAAGATAACTGCTTTGAATGAACTCTGGACCCCTATCTCCTCTGGGATTTTGTTCCCACAATGTGTGTCTAGTTCCTCCTTCTCTGTGTTTCTGGCCCTCTTCTCTCCTTGTATTTTAGTTTCTATATCTCAGAAAGATCCCGTTTGATTCTGTTAAACCTGCTAAGTTTCTGCTCCTCCCCTTTCCTTTTGCTGACATCTCTCTCCATTTCCTGACATGCCAATCTCAGTTTTCACACAAGCTGACATTTGCTCCCCAATCACAATGACACATCTTGAAAAGAGAATAGCCATTTTAGTTCTCCATTCTGTTGGTCCTGATATCTCCAGCAAGATGCCAAAGACTATGCATCCCATCCCTTATATTTTCTCTAACTCTGTGCCTAATTGTTGGGGGTCCCTTCCTGTCTTCAGAAACTGCTGTTTCTCCTCTACATATCATTTTTCTCCTGTTATCTTACTCATGAGAACCCCCAAAAGTCTCTCTAATACAGTTCTCACACAGACTTCTCCAGCCTTGATCTTACCCCTGCTACTCAGTTTTACCATCCCAACTGTTTCTATGACATTCCCATTTGAGGGCACGGCCATTTCCTCCAAGGAACACACACTCTAACCTCCTCTTCTTTGATATTTAATTTTTCCACCTTCAGGCCTCCTTTTATATCTAGGTTCCTATGCCAGCTGAACCTTTGGCTTTTCCTTTTCTGCTCTCCATTTTCCCTTCTGATCTCCAAGTCTTAGCATTCTCCCCAAAGATAAACTCATTGTTCTCACCACACACACCTTCTTGAGCTTATTTAGATGGCATAGTCTTATAGGAACTATTTTCTGTTCATCAGTCCCTCCAATTGTCAATCACATTGCATTCCTTCTGTCTTGGCAATGCCCTGTCACTGACCAACTCACATAAGCATCAGACTCAGATGGCTCAGATGAGCCTTCCAGGCTCAGGCCCACTTGGGTCCTTCTCCCTGTACCACTGATTCTATGCAGGGTTCCTGTTCTTCCTTCTCAGTCTTCACCTTTCCCTCATTACTTTCATCCCCACCTGCTCCCCCTTCCCCTTTCTTCACCCTCTCTAAGTCTTAGCCATCCTTGAAGGTCTTACCACCTCCTTTATGAAGGCATCTATCTTGCTCAGGCTTACACTGACTTTTTTTCTTGACTCACCAAGACCAGTGAGTCACAAACCATTTTGCTGTGAATTATTCAGTGTACATGGTTCTTTCTTTTCCAGCTACCTCATGTGAAGTTCTGCATAGAAACAAACATAGTGCTAGGCACATGGCTGGATCAGCAGACAGATCTGAGTTGATTGATTTCTCAGAGATCTGATAGAAAGTTTTAGTTATCCTTTTTTTTCCTCTCCTACCCAAGGAGGAATTATATCTGAAAGTTGCTCGAAAATATTTTTTTTTCATTCTCTCCAAAACCATATGGAGAGATTTGTTCCCTTGAAGCATGGCTGGTGATTTCAAAGTCCCCAGACAGCCCATTTTCTGTAGCAGCCACATCTATATTATTACACTGCTGCATAATCCCATCTTATAGAAATCTTTGCATTGCCTTTCTGCCTCTACACACTCAGTTTGGTTCGTCTGTATTTTCCAGCTTTGCCATTTTGCTGATGAATAGTAATGTTTCCGCTTATGTTAACCCACTTCTTCCAGGGTTGGTCATACCATCTGATTGATGCTGTTTTCCTGCACAGAACAATACAGCTCAGAGCATTTCAACTGGTTCAAGGTTACAGATATAAGAATCAAATCCACCTGTTCTGTTGTCTTTTAAAGTTGGTTTCGAGCTCTTTCTGTCACTTTAGTTTCATTTTTATTTTTTAAGATGCTCTTTGCCTTGATATTTCCCTTGGTATTTCCATCTGCCAGGGAGCATTTATTATATGGAGTGTAATAATTAATTTATAAGCCTCTCCCCCTCTTCAGATGGAGAGCTTACAGAGAGTAGAAAGTGGGTCTTACTTAACCCTGTATTTTCATCGAACATCCCGGGATACGTCTAACTCAAAGCATGAATGAATAAATGGGGAAGATTGTGATTTGATCAGTCCTCATCTTAGAGAAAAGAGACTTGAAGCCAACTGTGTATTCAGCATGGGTTATTGTACACAGTTTAAGAAAACTTGCCACATCCCTTTGTGTTAAACATCCTTTATCCATCTCCTTTTTTTTTTAAACAGCCAGTATCCTTAGAAACACACATGTTACTGGCATCTATGGTCCAAACTAGGGGTCAGAGCTCAGGAATGCTTAGGTTTCCATCTCTCTTCTGCTAATTATCAACTACTTGGGTAGATACAAATAGGTTAGCTTTAATGATTTTTCTGCAAAATGCATATAACCACAGTACAAATTCAGAGTTGTGGGAACCCAGTAGAGTCACTTATTGGAAGCCTTCCATGTTAATGCCTCAGCATAATAATTTGTTTATGGAAAGTTAATAACTGTTGTTGTAGCAAAGAGTGGTGATGTGCTTAGGAATCACGTGAGCTGTCACAGGGGGGCTCACAGACTAGCAGGATGTCTGATCCAAGCCTGTCAAAGATCTTTTTTCTGGTAAACTGAAGCAGAGGAGGCAGACAACAGTTCAAATCAATCTGGTGCCTCACTTCTTCTCATGAAAGCTCTTGAATACAGTGGGGATGAGCAGAACCTGTAAGCAAGTCATAAAGTTAAAACAAATGCTTGGTGACCATCTGTACTCATGAAAGAGGACCTTCATGCATTCCTGCCTCCCTCCTGCTGCATTGTGCTGCCAGAGTGGTTGAAGTGTGTGAAGTGCATGTATGAATGTAGGCATGCATACATGTTACTTTCTTAATAGTCTGCATCCAGAGATGGAAAACAGCACATCACAGGTAGCACTGCTGGGAAATTTTCAGCTCATTTATAAATCCATCTCCTGGAGCAGGTAGATACACAGAATTGCCGTCTCATAAATGTTCCAATGCACCCCAGTGCAGGGTTGGGATATAGATATATTGTGGGTCACATCTTCATAAACATGATCTCTGGGGAAAACTAGCATCTGCTTCCTTCATCATGAATGTTCCTCTACTTAGCCCACTCTACAGGTGAGCAAACTGAGGAGCAAGGAAATCAAACTGAGTATCAGCATAGTTAGAAAAGAGACTGGAGAGAGCTAGGGGAAACTGACCAGTGTCTGGTCCTCCTCAGGTCAAACTGAATAAAGATTAGTCTTTGGCACTACAAAAAAAAAAATATAGGTTCAAATCCTATCTCCCTTTGGCACACTGTTTATTTTCTCTAAATTTCAGTTTCTTCTATGGGCAATGAAGACCATTATTGCCTAGAATAATTAATTATTCATCTTTTTAAAAATGCACACTGAAGACACATTACGCACCAAAATCTAAGACCATAGAATTAAACAATATTGCAGTGTTGACCAAGCACAGTGGGGTAGATGCCCAATAAAGTTCCTCTCATCTCTCAGGACTTACAGCTTTCACTGACCTTTCTTCAGGGTCGACTCTGTCTCTCCTACTTTAGGAATGAATTGGAGCTGGAGAACTTGCTGACTGACTTTATTGCTGGTATTCCTCTCTACCCCCACACCCCCAGCACTCTTCCCTTGGGGCTTTTGGGACTAGAATACCCCACTAACTCTGACAGATGATCTTTGAGGGGAGAGGAGTCTGTGACACTCCTGGCCCTAAGTGACAGCCCAAGGATGTTCAAAATGATCTTGCTCATACTAGATGAAGGCGACTTGTCAAAGGGGGACAGATTGTCTTCAGCATCAGCTCCAGGGAAGTTTGACAAGTGAACCAGCTGTCTTACCCATTCTAGGACTAGCCTGTGGCTTTCTGCAAATGTGACAAAGATACCAGGGTCATGGGGGAGATAAATGCCTAAGAAGCTGGTAAACTGGGAAGGAGGGTCAACGAGAAGCAGGCGTGAGTCAATCAGTAGACTCTCTAAACTCTTGATGCTCACAAGTGTGCACTCCGTCAATTTTGCTGTGAGTAACTTCTCCGCTGTGGCCCCAAGGATGACCCTAGCTAGGTCTTCTCTTCTCTTTCCATATAACAGCATCCATGTCTGGCTCTCCTTAGTGCTCTGCTTTTCTTCCCACCACCTTGACAAATGCAGGGAAATATAACAACATAATGCTCTTCACACCACTCAGTCCCCAAAGGTCCTTATTCAGAATTCTCCATTTATCTGGTCATTAGATCTAATTAAATCCATCCAACTTAGAGCACCAATGAGTGGCACCACTTTCTCTCACCAATTAAAATGGAGGAGATTAAAGAATGCCCCGGGCACTTTGTCCTTGTGAGTGTGGTGGCTTGGGAAGAGGCGGGGGAGGAACACAAAGACTGCCCTTTATCTCTGAAAGCACTCTTGATGTCATGTGGGCTCCTGCCAGGAAAATGTTCCCTTCATGTGGCTTTTCCAGCTGTGCCCACAAATGTACAGTAAGTAGTCTGTTGTCACCTTCTAGAAATATCTTTTTCCAAAGGTGGCTTAAAGAGATTAAACAAAGAATGTCAATGAGTAGTAATAAGAAGGAAAACAGAACTTGAACAAAAAAGAAGGTAACAGATACATTAATCCAAAATACTGTTGAAGGTAGTTGTTCTAATTAACATAAAATCTGATTGGAGCTTCCTAGTAGTCAAGGCAAAAAGAGCAATCAATATAGCATATTGCCATAGCTGTGATCACTTTAAAGGGACCAAATTCACTTTCTTGTGTCTTCTACTCTTAAGAGATGGAAGAAAATTCTGGCTCTAAGTTCTGAAAGGAATTTCTCCAGTGGTGTATGCATCAGAGACATTGGGCAAAAACGATGCTTTCAGCAGTATTGTGTAAGCCTACTGTCTTACATCTGATAGCCGAGATGCTGGGTATCTGGGAAGAATAAAGAATACTTCCATTTTTGAAGGATGACTTTGCCCACATAGGGTTCAAATTGTGAGCACAGTGTTATCAGTTATCAGGATCATACTCAGGTCAACTTTGTCCATCAGTGTCAAACTGGGAGGAGAGGAAAGCTACAGACCCTACAAACCTAGTTCCCATAGGTGCTCATGCACCTGCTCTGACCCATCCCACTGATGTGATTGGCTTCACATCAGTCATTGGAAACAGGGCTTTCCCCTTTGAGGAGCATGAGTATGGTTCCAGCATACTCTAGAGAATCAACTCAGTGTAATCCTATCCCTTTCTCAGAGCTGTCCTGAGCCAGACTTTGCTTTTAATCCCTCTTCAATCCACTCTGTAGGGCCTTATTTGGGAAGCTATTCATGGAGATGCTCTCTTAGACCTTCCATTGGAACGATGTAAGGGTAGGAGGAAATGGCACGGGGTGGAGGGGAGAAGGTAGCCTCAGTTTATCAACCTTAGAGAAGAAAGGGAACCAGGCTTCTACTCAACACAGCTCCCCCTCCCCCAAGGGAAGCATACTTCCTGAGCTCAGGATGAGCACTTCTGTTTTTGTCCCCTACTCCTATCAAAGGCTTGCCCATAGAGTACGTTAGCTTCCTGGTCAAGCTCACACTCTGTATACTCCAGTCTATCCTGAGCACTCCAAGCCCTTCTCTTCGGTTTCTGCAGTCACAGACCCACTCATGCAGTGGTGTCTTTAAGATATGCCCAACCAAGAGCTCCTCTTTGCCATGGACTCAACACAGACATCCTTCAAGGGTCCTTCTAAAGAGTGGTCCTATTTCCTTCCAGGGGTCTGATCTCCAGTAGCAAAGCTGTCACAGATTCAGTCAAGGGTGTGCATGGGCTGCCTTGCATATCCCAACAGGTTAGAAGTGAAATGAGGGGTATGTTTTCCAACCCTCTGGTGGTGCAGGAAGTTCTTTGGTGTGCAAGTCAATCAATGTAAACTCTGTCTTAGAGTAATCATGTCACCTAGTACTTCCTTGGACCCATTCCTTCATCCTGATTTCTCTCCTCACCCCATCTTGAGACCCCTGAATCTGTCTAGTAGATGAAGGCCTGTGCTGTCTGAGCATCTGCATCCTGGATCTGTGCCCTGCTTGGGGTACATCCCAGGAGGAGGGGACCCACTTCCTGGCTCCTGATAGGGATCCTTCCCCAGAATCCTAGATTTTCCTCTGCATATTAGGGTGATTTCTCTACTCATCTCTGTGAAATCACCAGGTGTGATGGCTCTTGTACAGGTCTGTTTGCCTGGGACACGGGATGCCTTGTTATTTAACTGAACAAGGCTGCAAGGGAATGTCTGTGGCCAGGTTTATGGATGAGATTAGCATTTGAATAAGTTGTCCTCACCAAGATGTCATCTAATTGGATGGGAGTCTTCATGATGCAACAGTTAAAGGAAGGGAAAAATTGTTCTTTCTGCTTGATCACTTGAACCAGGATATCTTTGCTTTTTCTCCTGCTTGGGGCTGAGGCTTACAGCCTTGGCTCTGTGGTTCTTACACTTTGGGACTAAGGTTGAACTACATATAATACCAGCTTCCCTGAGTCTCCAGCTCAGAACTCAGGTCTCAGCCTCTATAATTGTGTGAGCTGAGTCCTCATAATGTTCCTTATTAGTCTCTGAAATACTCTACTATACCAAACCCCTGCCTCAGCTGCTCTTAAAACTGCCCTGATTGAACCGGAAAGTCCAGATATTTTTCCCCTCTCGGGCTAGACCCTGCTGTGGCCTAGCTCTGTCTGTACCAGAGTGTGTTTCTGGTTGCAAGTTGGGCTCTTGTCCTGCTATCCATTCACAACTACCAAAACAAGAAGGAAGCAAAGCCCAGTGGAAATGCAGGGAGGGAGGACCTCCCTTGATATTATGACAAGTGTCCACTCCTTCCCAGCCAGAACCCTGGAACCTTTCTGGGGCATAGTAGCTTCTCCCCTTGATTTTAGTGGAGAACTGGGAAAGCTTGGCAGGGAAAGATGAGAAGAAAGCAGCCTTCGTGTATCAGTTACCAGAGAAACAGTGGTTTGGAGGTGGAGCCTGTGAGTCTTTACAAATGGTTCTTTGAATTCTTGGATTTTGTTAATATGTTGGAGCTGGATGCTTATTTGTGAGAACTAAGTGGGAAAATGGGTGTGAGGGTGAAGCATGGTTCTCTTCACATTGAAAGATGTTGCCTGAAATTGAGCTCAGTCTCCTCCTCCTCCTTTTATTCTTTTCTGGCCTCTTCTTTTTCTCCATTCCTAGACTCTGCCTTCATCCTCTGAGAATCAGAGAAAAGCAGATGCTCCCAGTAGCAGTAGGAGACTCAGCTCCACAGGGGGCGCTCTAAGATCAGAGAAAGGACCTTGGGGAACTGAGTGTGTATCTGAGAGGATTGTGAGCGGGTACCAATGGCTGGACATTTTTAAAAAATGACTTTTATGAAATCTTTGCCTTGATACGCTATCAATTTTCCCAGATGCCTTTTCAATATCTGCCTACAGAACTGTATGAAATTATAGTAAGTCCTACAGCTGGGGGATGAGGATGTGGCAGACATCTGTGGCTTGGATGAGAGAAGCTCACTGCGTGCTTCTGGTAAGGTCTACTCCAGGAGGCTGCCAAGCTGCAAGCCTTCCCAATGCAGGGGGTGGGGTGGGAGAGCTTCCTAGCAGAGAACTGTCTGCATCTGGCCCCTGTCCCTCCCCTCCTCCTGGGATGTACCCCAAGTAGGGCACAGATCCAGGATGCAGATGCTCAGACAGCACAGGCCTTCATCTACTAGACAGATTCAGGAGCCTCAAGATGGGGTGAAGAGAGAAATTGAGATGAAAGAATGGGCCCAAGAATGTGCTAGGTGACATGATTTCTGTAAGACAGAGTTTACATTGATTGACCTGTACACCAAAGAACTTCTTTACCACCAGAGGTTGGAAAACACACCCCTCATTTCACTTCTAACCTGTTGGGATATGCAAGGCAGCCCATGCACACCCTTGACTGAATCTGTGACAGCTTTGCTACTGGTGAGGACCGTGGCTGTGTCCGACATATGGTTGACTCCACCCAGATACAGGAAACTGTGAGTGGCAGACAAGAGGCAGCTCAGGAGAGTGTACAATAAGTGTGCTTTGGCAAAGGCCTTTGGTGGTGAGGCACCTGGACAGCAGTGTCATGGATGGGGCTAGCATCCTAAGGCCTCTAGCCTCATATCCTATTGCAGAGGCCTGGAAGGAACAGAGGCCATAGCCTGTGTTCCAGCAACCTGTGGGGCTTCCAGCTTTACAGTGCTTGTTGTCTTGTGCATTTTGTCCACCTGCCAAACCCATTTCCACAGTGTGCTCAGGACCGAGAGGCTTCGAGGCTCACATCTGTGGCTGATAACACACGACCTTGTGTGAATGAGGGAGCTAAGAGGCTTTGCTTTGCTGTTTTGGAGAGACCTCTGGCTCAGGGCATTTCACTAGGAGGGCGGCGGATACCGTCAATTACAAACCTGTCCTTCAAACCCTGGTGCTCTATGTGTCTGCTTCTGTCAGCCATGCATGTTCACACCAGCTGGGGACACGCTTCTGTGTGGGAGCCTGGTGCCCAGAGAGGCTCAAAGACCTAACAGTTTCTCTCCTTCCTGCCTTCCTTCCTTCCTTTCTCTCTCCCTCCCTTCTTCCCTCCCTGCTCCTCCGCCTCCTTTCTGTCTGTCTTCTTTTTTTTTCTATGTTTCTGGGAGCTCAGGATATGGCTCAGTAGATAAACTGAGAAAGCTTATATGGCTGGAAAAGCATAGGGACCTGAGTGAATCCCCCAGAGCCCACTTAAAGCCTGATGTGATGGTGCATCTTTTATCCCACTGCTGTGGAGTTGGAGACAGGGGGATCCTGGGGCTTGCTGGCCAGCATGTAGCCAAGTAGAACTCCAGGTTGACAGACAGACCTTGTCTCAAAAAAGTAAGCTGGAGAGAAATGGGTGATGACATTCTACACCCTTGCTGGCTTCCACACAAATGCAAATAGATATGCATGTATACACATAAAGACATGCATACAACAGACACACATGCACACACAGTAGGTCTAGGCAAACAATTCCATAAGTATCACTGAGCTAACAAGTTAGAGACCATTCAAAAATATAAACTAAAAGATAAAGCATTTGTATTTCCTTCTTGAATACTTACCAATGGGCTTTGTGTACCTCTTGGGTACTATAAAACTTCTCAAATGTTTGACACTGTCTCTTTGCTTTCTATTTCACATTTATTTTAGGTGGTACTTTGTAGTTGAATTCAGGCATTATTGAGAGAAACCTAGAGGCATAGCTTTGGGGTCTCAGGATCCTGAATGGGGCATAGCCAGCCCCCATTGAGAACCCCATTGCACAATGCCCTTTCATCCTGTTTGTCCTGCGTTCTCGGGGAAGAGGACTGGCACCATCACGGCATGGAACAGTTAGTTCCTCTCCAAGAATTGCCTTAAGGTTCAATTTGTCTCAGTAAGTGTTTATATAAATCCTTAATAAATATTAATCCTTCCTATAATCAATTGTCAGTAAATAATTCTGTAATAATACTTGTTTCTTATAATAACAACCATAGAAAACACCTTCAAAAAGGCAGGACTGGAGCGTCATGCCTGGTACCCTCTGGTCACTTCCACTTTGATTATTCCACATCCATTAATCCAGCGTCCTTCCTTCCTCAGCAACAAGGCTTTGTGCGTCCATTGTATGAGTGGAATTGGTGACTAGGCTGGACCCTCTATCCACCATCTGTGTGACTTGGACAATATCTGGTTTCAGTGCTTCCGCTTTCACCTCTGAGGCGGAAGCCCAGTTGTGTGGGGATCAGAATGTTTGTCATGATTCTGAGTAAACAATACTGCAAACAGTTGTGATGAAACAGTCACAGGCTCTGCTTCTACCTGGCTTAAGTCCAGGGAAAGAGATCCACATCAAGCAGGTATTTGGCCTAATACAGAACAGGTTCTATTTTTTTGTGTGTTTTATATATAAAGTGTATTTAGCTGTAGTTTCATGGTGGGCACCTTAGAATTATTCCCAGAGCAGAAACATTTAAATTAGATCTTTAAGGATGAGTAAAAATGAGGGAGGCCAAGACCCAGCAGATAGAGGGAGTTTGTAACAGAGTCTTGAAAAGAAAAGAGAGAGTCAGACAGGGCCAGGATTATCCAGGGGTTTGGTAGCAGTCATGGAGGAAACTACAATAATTTCCAAGCATGATGAAAGCCACTGATGATTTTTGAGCAGAAGAATGACATGATTTCATTCATTTGAAAAAAATCACAGTACCTGGGGTGGTGGCACACAGCTTTAATTTCAGCACTTGGCAGTGGAGACAGGAGGATCTCTGTGAGTTCCAGGCTATTACAGTGAGATTGTCTACACAACAACAAACGGGCAGATGGACAAACAAATAGAAGACCATCCTGGCTGCCAGTTGGAAACTGGTCTTCTTAGAACAAGAGAGAAAAATGAAGGACCCAGTAGGCACCTACGTGTAAACTGGGCAAGGATAGGGCAAAAGAGGGCATGCTTGAGAACTGGGAGCTAGGATGTCTGGGACGGGCTGATTATCGAGAGAGAAAGAGAGAGAGAGAGAGAGAGAGAGAGAGAGAGAGAGAGAGAGAGAGAGAGAGAGAGAGAGCAAGCAGGCAGATTCCCAGAAGTCTGCTAGAGCACTGTGCAGAAAGAAGCAGGGAGCGTTTCCAGTAAAATTATTAGGTAGGGGATAGGAGAGGTAGAAAAGTGGGTGGAATGATTGGCTTTTATCTCAACAACTCATGTTTTAAAAAATGCTGGGTGTATGCTTACAATTCCAGCACTGGGGGCAAAGGCAGCAGCTTCCTGAGACTGGCTAGTCAGGCAACTTAGCTGAATCAGTGAACCCTGAACCCAAGACAGAGAGACCAAGTCTCAAAAAAACAAAAGCAAAACAAAAACCTGAGCAACCTAACTACCATGACAACAGCAACAAAACCCCCAAACCGCCAAAACACAAACAAGACCAAAATAAGATGGACAGATCATTAGGAGTGGCGCTGTATATTTGTAGCATGAGAATGAACACACACACACACACACATAGCACAAAGAACAAGTGACAGACTCTCCAAAAAAACACTTTCTGCAAACACTTCTTAAAAAATAGAATTCTGCATTTCCTTTTTGAAATACCCAGGTAACTATCTTAGGTCCTTATTTTGCACAATGGTCAGAGCATCAGGGATGGGAGAAGAAGGCCTTCACCCCATGTCATTCAGATTCTTTTCTGACCCAAGGACTATACTAGAAAACAAAATCCCATTGTCCTGTTCATGACTGAGCCAGACAATCAGCAGCTTCTTCATCCATCTTTCTATCTTGTATTTAAGGGAAGAAAAGTTAATTTGATATTAATTAAGGTACATGGCAATTTCTTCCCCTAACTAAAATGGAGACCTTTCCACTGGGCACTCTGTGGATATCAGAAACTTCTCATTCTTCACCAGGACTCTGCAGTGTTTCTTCCTATTGTTCACTTCAGTCAGAATAAAAAGCTCTTTTGGATAAAGAAAGGAAGAACATTTAACTTAGTCCAGTCCAGTCAGCCAGTAGCAGGGTGTGGGAAGGCTGCTGGACCAGTCACAAGTGGTGTGGGAGGCTGGGGCAGCCACTCGGGAATGGATGGAAAGGGGTCTATGGGCTGGAAGGTGGTAACTAGGGTGCTGGGATATTTGTGTAAGAGGCCTTGAAGAGCAGCATCCTCACATGTAAGGGCTCATCTCCATGGGCTGGCATTTTGTTGTGAGTGGATATCCTTGGTGGAGGATGGCATGTGGACAGTTGGTTCTTCTTTCTTCTAACTTCCCAGGGATGGTTGGTGCCTGAGCTTGGCATGGACTCAGAAGCTACCCTGGGAGTCCCCGAGCTGAGGCAGTGGCAATGATCTCATGAGTAAAGAGAGAAAGTGAGGATATGCATCAAGGGAGACAGAAGGAAGAGGCTAAGACAAGAGAGTGGCCATCTGCCCCCTTCACCTGAGCAGACTTGTTCGGTTGGGGACATGCTGGGCTTTTCTAACTCTGCTGGCTACCGATTTATTCTTTTCCTTCCTCCCACATTTCTTTCTGGTTTCTCTAAATGCCATCAAGGTGGAAAAAGAAAGAGAAAGGATCTTGTCCCCTCCTGCCCCAAACCAATTTCTTACAAAAACACTCTGGAGAAAAAGCAGAGGCCACTGGTTTTTATCTGTGAATCTTATGGCAAGTGTTCTCCCTGTAGGTATGGACAGCCGGTGAAACACAGCCTGTAAATGCCCCCGTGTGCCCACCTCCTCCCCAGCACAACGCCACCTGGCCATTCTGTCAGACACTTTAATTGGATTATTGCCGCTTTTCCACCTGTCTCAAGAAGAAGGTTGGGAGAGACTAAGCTCCCTGGGAAGCATGGGAGGTGGAGGAGGGGACACCGTCCATTCCTTTGTACCCTCTCTTTAGCGGGATAAGATCTGCAGTCTCAGGTAGGAAAAGCAGGGGAGGCCCAGGAGCCCCACCAAGGCTTCTTACTTGCTTAGAAGCCTTGACCACGAGAGAGCTACCTGTCTTTGAGGAAACTGAGGAATAAAGACAGGAAAGGTGGGGTGTTAAGGAAGAGTTAAGGAGGAGAGACCCTGGAAACTGAATTCAGCATCTTCAACTCAACTCCGTAATGGTTCTGTGAGGACCCCTGACTGCCTGGTACCAGGGCTAGAAGGCACACAGGCAAACAGGAAGGAAGGAAAGGTAAAGGAAGAAAGAAGGAGTGCAGTCCCTGGAAGTTACCCTTGTGTCCTGTGAAGGAAAGGCAAGAGGCAAGGCCATGCTCTAAAGCAGTGGGTCTCAACCCATGTGTTGCAACCCCCTTGGGGGATGACAGTCAAAGGACCCTTTCACAGAGGTCACCGAAGACCGTCCCCATATCAAAAATTACATTACCATTCATAACAGTAGCAAAATTAGAGTTATGAAGTAGCAACAAGAATGATTTGTGGTGGAGGGGTCACCATGGCATGAGGAACTTGTAGAAAGCAGTCGAGGCACTAGGAAGGCTGAGGACTATCCTAGGAGCATCAGGAAGACAGACTTGATCCTGACTAGGGTGACGTGATAAAAGTGAGAGAGACTGTGTTTCCCATAGTTTGGGTTAGTTACATGGGAGAAGGAAGACCGAAGAAGAATGTTCTAGGCAGAGAGACAAGAGGTGCTAATGAGGGTGGAGTCTGTGCACCTGACTGGGAGTGAGAAGATACTGCTAAGGCATAGAGCAGAGTGTGGGGTTGATGAGTGGTGATTGTTGAATGGGCACTGTTTCCCTGGTTGAGTGTGGATTTTTCTCTCTTGTGTCATGGGAAACCAAGGAAGACTTATGAGGTAGGAATTAATGGGTTTAGAACTATATTTTAGAGGAACAATTCTGTTCCCTTTGACATATACTTCCTAATCCTTTATTCCTGCCACGGGGTTTATAATCCAAAAAAGCAAGGAATGTTTAAACACTTTAGTGTGTAGCTTAGGAAGAATCTTGAGTCTCAACGGCAGCCTTACTTCCCATTCCTGCTGAACTGGCCTTTGCTTGTTTGGAGTTACTCAGAATAATTTCTGCAAATCTCTCAGGCAGCAAAGCACGGCACACAGCATTCTAATTCTCAAGGAATCAAATGGGCCAAGGATTATCTTTGTTCTTCATGGTTTTGAGACCAGGGGTTATTATAACCAACAGTGGGTTGGCAGGACTGACAGAAAAGCCTGGAGAATGCTAGCAAAATACAAGGTTAATTGGGGCTGGTTTTCTGGCAAGGTGGCCTTGTCGTCATAATTTCATGGATGCTGGTAAGATGATTTGGTAGGAGACATGGAGGCAGGAGGTACAGGAAGAATCATCAAGGCAGAAGACATCAAGTGCAGCAAGGGGAGGAGAAAGAGGCAAGTAGGCCCTAGCAGAATTTGCAGATTAGGGACTGGTCAATGGGGCTATGAATCCCAGTGATGGATGATTGATGTGTGGTGTCCAAAGAAGGGGTTCTTCCTCCATCTCCCATCTTCTCTACAGTAGTGTATGTGGACGCCTCTTCTTCTTCTGCCTAGGAGTACAGTCCCACAAGATGGAAATGAGACCCCCCCATCTATTCAGTAGATTCTGAAGTAGTTATGACACCCTCTGGACTTGAAAGGTGCTTCAGCAAAGGAAGTGACCCTGCCAAACTGATAGAGGTCACCCATACACAGCTATTCTGCAAGCAGGGCCTGTGTGATATCCTACACTCTGTGCTTTGGCAATGAACCTATGATGGCCACTTACAAGAGTTAAGATTGAGTTTTTGACGTGTTCTGAATACCGGAAAATGTCCTTGCACTCTGATGAGGCAAATTCCACTTGGGTGAACACCTAGATAAGAAAGCCAGCTTAATAACCATGCTGTTTTACTATTAAAACAAGAGCCAGCTATGTACCATCTGATGTTCAAAGAACATCGAGATCCCAGAACGATGAAGGGCAATGAAGTCTCCGGATAGATTGCTTTTGTTACTACATTTGTTTATTTATGTACTTACTTAGCATGAGTACATGCTTGCTTGAGCACACATGAGCATCACAATGCACTTTTGTAAGTCAGAGGACAATTTGCATGAGACAGTTCTTAGGGATGAAACTCAGGTCTTCAGGTTTAGCTGCAGGTGTTTTAACTCATGGAGCCATCTCACTGGCCCAAGGTAAATTCTTTTACCCTCATTTTATAAATAGTAAAACTCAAGAGAGGTCAGTGCATCTTCCCCAAACCCCTGCACCTTCTAATGGTACAGGAAAGACAACCCTTTTCCTTTTGAGGCTAAATTGGATACATCAGCTGCTACAGATGCTGTGCTCAGTAATACCAGTTCTTGACATCTGAACAAAATAGGGTTCATGACTGCTAGACTCCAACACCTGATTCTTTTTGCAGGGCTTCCTGAGGTTGGGTCTTTAGCACTGATGAAAGCCAGATTCCAGCCGTCAGCCATAGGAGACACCTGCAGGTGTTCTAGCCAATCCAGAGACCTAGAAAGAAAACCCAAGCATTCTTAACCTTTAAAAAGATCTTAGCCTGTGGACAGATAAATTAACTCCAGGGCTCTGGGGAGATTAAACCTTATTTTATGGTTTGCTTGTTAAAAACGCATAACTCCAAATCTCACCAGAGATTGCAATTAAGATAGCAGTAGGCTAAAGCTATATGAGAAGTATTATTTACTCTTGGCTCCCTGCAAAGTCCAAAACGACAATGGGCTTTTCCATTTCCTAACCTGCAGTTGATCTGAAGCCACCTGCCTTTGTATCTAAATGCTTTAGGACACACACTTCTCTCTCCCCGAGTTGCTGCAGCCATAGTCACAGTATCCTTTGTGGTTACCCAGAGTAACCATAAAAACCAAAGTGAAAACAAAGTTTCCTGAGCAATCATGTTCAAGAGATGCCATGAACAATTTTTAATCATCTGCTTCTCTTCTGCTCCCATCTGAGGGGTTCTTTCTCTGCATTCCCCCATGAGTCTAGATTATATCAGCCCCAGATAGCTCTCTGATTTCTAGCAATACCTAAGGAAAAACCACACTGCCCAGAGCAGACTGATCTTATTAAAGCATGCCGTGGAGAGAATATTTTGGATCTCCTCAACCATCACTATTAGTGACAGCATGTAGAGATTTGGTTTCCTTGTCTGGAGTTTTGTGAAAACTTGGTTAATTTGTTCAGTCAAAGAGTATTACCTCAAGCTGTCAAGATTGCCACACAAACAGGACCTGAGTTTGAATCCCTAGAAAACATGAAGCATGTGCCTACAATCTTTTTGTTCCTACCCAGAGAGGAGAGGCAGAGACAGGAAAATGCCCAGAAGCTCCCCAGCCAGCTACTCTAGGGTAAGCAGTGATAAGACCCTGTCCTAAACAGGGTGGAAGGCAAGGACTGACTCACAAGGTCATCTCCACACTTCAAAATGTGCACCAACTGAGACACGTGCCTGTACTTACATACAAAAACATATACATACATAAATCACACGCACACCATAGGCACATACATATTATACACCACATATCCACATACCAGACACATACATCATCCACACATAAAAGCACACATCACACATGGACACAAAGATTTTTTTTAAAAAAATTATTAGGTAGATCATAAGTTTTGTTTAGATGGCTCTCTTGGGTTCTTCTTGTGTCCATGAACCACCCAAATAGATGGTTCATGGTTTTCATTTTGTTACATATAGAGGAAATACATGAGGAGTGAGAATCCAGCTGTGGGTGAATTCATCCTAGGCTCTGCAAGGCAGGGGGCATCTTTTCTCATATGTATCTTTTCCACCTAGACATTCACCTGAGGCTTTAAATAAATCATTTACTTATTTGTTTATATATGTATGAATGTATGTTTGCATGCATCTATCTATCTATGTATTTGTGCTTGGGACAGGGTCTTACTCTGTAGCCCAGGATTACCTCAGATTCTCAGTTAGCTTCCTAAGTGTGGGATTACAGGTATGAGTCACCATAGCCCATGCCACTTGGGACATTTTATTAATATTTGGATTCTAGGTTCTGCTCAAGAACCACTGAACCAAGTCATTGTTTTAATGAGACACATTGAGTATAGAGGAAGGAACTGTGAGCTGGTGTTCGCATTAATCTCTACAATCTCTGCTGTTTGATCCTCACCGGGTTAGAGTCTTAGCTGCTTGTTAATTCCTCCTGGTAGAAGAGGCAGCTGTTAGGATGATGCCTGTCAAGCACGTTCCCAGGGCTTTGTGAGCCTAAGTCTTACAAAGTATCTTCAAGGTCACACAGCTAGAGGCAGGGCCAAGTTTCCCACTGGGTTCATGGGCTCAGACAATTGGCCATTATGTGATATTACCTCCTAGGTCATCATTCTCAGCCGAGGAAAGAACACTCATGCTCTAAGTGAGAAAACCACAAGACCTTCCATTCCAAAGTGCTCCCTCTGCCCTGAGCTTAAGCCCCAGCTCCTGGGTTACACAAAGTCTCTGAATCAGCCCTGCCCCCCACCCCCCACCCCTTACCCCCCACCCCTCCCTGCTTCTTCTTTGGTGATTATCTGGGGCTGATTTGGCCAAACATCTAAGTCTATTG
Source organism: Sigmodon hispidus (assembly GCA_004025045.1). Lineage (NCBI taxonomy): Eukaryota > Metazoa > Chordata > Mammalia > Rodentia > Cricetidae > Sigmodon > Sigmodon hispidus. The sequence continues at coordinate 34,931 of PVIH01000303.1, forward strand.
CCTGGTAAGCCCCAGCACATCTGGAGTCCTGCTGTGGTCTCAATTGCACAGCTGTCCGCGGCAAAGATTCGGTCATCAGAAAGCCGAGGCCCAGTGGAATCCAGAGAGCAATCTTTATATGGATCAACTCTTTATACCTTTGTGTGGATTTTGCTTCTCACTCACAAAGACAACGGAGCGCGTTAGCAGAGTTCATACTGAGATGTGAGTGGCTTTTATAACCAGCACGAGGATGATTTCCACAGCAAAACCTCTTCTTTCCTGGTGACAGACCTGAATTTTTGCTAAGGGAGGAAAAAGCTCTCTCTTCGAGAGCATTTTGTGTGGACCCAAGTCCTTTGAAATGGAGAAAAGCTAGAAGATTCCTCTGAGGTAAAGAGACATCGCCAAATAGCACAGCCCCAAATTTAGATTTGTACTGACCGGCACAGTGAAATCATTTCCCAAAAGCTTAAGGAGGCAGAGCCAATTTGTAGCTTTTTTTATATATATATTTATTTTGTTTAGTGAGGTAGAGAATATTGTTTTGGTGGTGGGGGAAGATTGAAACCCACAGTGAGAGTAAATGAAAAAGCCCAAATCTCTGCTGGAAGTGGAGATAAAAATTAGAAAAGAAAGAAAGAACCCAAACTGACCAGTCTTACTTAACTCCCAAAGAAAAGAAGAGCTTTGGGGGTGGGCGAAGAAGAAAGTGGACCCAGAACTATCTGTTGAGCTGTGGTTGATAAATGGTGTTCTGGCACTGAGGGCTCTGCTTCTGCATTACCAAGGAGCCCAGAACGTCAACTGGAGCCAACCTCAGAAGTCTTCTTGTCCAATCCCCTGCTTTTACAGATGAGAAAACTGAGATCCAGAGGTCACATAAACGGTTGTTAAATGAAATGATTAAAAAAAAAAAAAAAATCTCCCAATCCCAAATCCTCTAGATTTGCAGAGCTGTTCCCTAGGGTGCCATGAACAGCATGCTGACAAACAGCCTTTATTGTTCTAATTAAACATGGGTAGTCTGTAGAAAATAACCAAGTTCCTTTTTTTTTTTTTTTTTTTTTTTTGAGCCAGGGTCTCACTGTGTATTTTGGAACTCACTATGTACACTAGGCTGGCCTTGAACTCACAGAGATCCTCCTGCCTCTGCTGAGGGCTAAGTCAAAAGGGTGCACCACTAAACCTGGCCACCAAGTTACTTTTATTTCCCATATTATTTGATTGCAAGCTGACAGTGTATGTGTAAGATGTTAATTTTATTAGTCGTCACATCCTCTGTGTTTAGCGTATCTGTAGTTACACGCAGCTCTCTATGCAAAGGGCAAAAGGGTGCTCGGTGAGCTGGGAGGATGGTTTCCTCCCTCCTTGGCTAGGCATGTCAGTGACCTAATTATGAATTTTAACTCCCTCCCAGTTTAGAAGCCTGGACACACCAGAGCTCTTCATGTTAGCTGTCAGCACTGTCATTTACACTCACTATCGATAATCCTGAGCTCTGACAACTAACTTCCTTTATTTTTAGATTTAAATCCCATTTTATAATATAAATATCACACTCTAGGCAGGACACCATTAAGCAATTATTGCACTTCCCAGGTGAGGTGGATTTCTTGGCCTTGCCTCTTGATGAGATGCTAGGACATGAGATGTGCCCTAATCACTCAGAGACGCTGGGGCAGAAGATTATTATACTATTAGATAGAGAAGGGGGGGGACACACCTGTTCTACTGGCAGACTGCCAAAGTCCTTCCCTCTAGACAGAAAAGTGAAGGCAGAGCTGGTAGTAAGTGCAGGGGAAGGGGAAATACAGGAGCTGGAGACTCTTAGCAAGGCGATGTATCCCTCTGTAGGAGATCAGGGTAGTCCTGAGTCTGTGCTGTGCTTTGTCATTTCCAAAGTTTGTCTTATCCCTACGAAAGCATTTTGTATTTCTCCCTGGAAGCTAAAACATTGAACAAGGTCATCTGCAGTGCTTACCAGGCTTCCCATTATGGGGAAGAGGAAACCCAGGAAAAGAAAAGACAGCAGAGGCGATGCAGTCTTTCCAATTCTGATTCTCCTATTTACCGCCCATCCCCCTCACTTAAGGTAGATTTCCTCCACAGCCCTAGCGAATTAGGTTGGAAGAAATCTGTGGTGATATATTTTATATTTAATAAAATTTGGAATGTCAGAGAACAGATTCACTCACAGTCAAGCCAAGATGGTCAGAGAGTGGCAATTTACACCTTTAATCCCTGAATGGGAAAGACTAGTGACGACCTATGTCTTTAATCCCATAACTCCAGAGACAGAGATCTTTCTGTTTCTGTGAGTTCAAGGTCTAATTACCAAACAGTAGTAGCTCACATCTTTATTCTTAACTCTAGAATATGATGCAGAGTTGAACCTAGAAGTGAAGGAACTGGGCAAAGAAGATATTTAAGGCAGGCATAGGTAGAGGGTGTGGTACTCTGTAGAAGCAATGAGCCAGGCTGAGGTGGTGCATGCCATTAGTTCCAGCACTTGGGAGGCAGAGGCAGAAGGATTTCTGAGTTTGAGTCCAGCTTTGTCTACAAAATGAGTTCCAGGACAGCCACGACTGTTACCCAGAAAGCCCTGTCTTAAAAAATAAAGCAAAACAAAAAAAAATGAAAGGCTGGAAAGATGATTTTGTTCTCTGATATTCCAGGCTGATTTTATTAAATATAAAATATACCAGCACAGAAATGGATTCTGGGTTCATCCATTAATGCATTTGTGTTATCAGTAGCAATAGACCAGTGCCATATTGCTGATAAACAATAAAGCACCATTCCTCTTTAAGGGGTATAATAATCACTAAATCACCTACCCAGTGTGCTAAAATGATGTGTGCTCAAAGGAAACTTTTTGTTTGATTCTCCCCATATATATTTATGTATGTGTGTGTGTGTGTGTGTGTATACTTATGTATGTGTATGCATTTGTGTCCAGGTGTGTGGAAGTATGCACAAGTGTATACATTTGTGTAGAGAAACCAGAGGTCAGTGTCACATGTCTTCTTCAATGGCTCTATGGCTCAGTTTTTGAGACAGGTTCTCTTATTGAATCTGGAACGCATCAATTCAGCAAGACTAGACAGCCATCAAGCCCAGAGATCCTCCTGTCCCCACCTCTTCACCAAAGTGCTCTGCCTTTTAACTTGAATCCTGGGGACTGAATTATGATCTTGTGCTTGGATGGCAGGGATTTCCAACTGAGCCATATTCCAGATGTACTTTTCTTATGATACAGGATTTTACATAGTTCATGCTGGCCTCAAATAAGCTATATAACCAGGGATGACTTTGAATTTCTGGTCTTCCTATTTCTACCTCCTAAGTGCTGGCAAAGGTATGCATCACCATGCTCAGCTCAAAGGATAATGTTTAATCTATATTCCCACCATTCTGGGTTTCAGAAAAGCAACTAAGTAACATCAGAAAAGAATTTAGAAAGAGAAGCCCAGACCACAGTTTGCAGCATGCTTTATTATTTCAAGAGCCCTACTGCCCTCTACCCATCATGCCCAGTAGTCCTCTGCCTACTCAGCTTCACGTGGCCTGCTACAGGAGGAGCCCTCCATATCATTTCCCAGGTTACATAATGCTCATGCATACCTACAGCTCTGCAAATTCCCCTCACTGCCTCGGTCAACCCACATCTCCCTTAACACTCATCACAGGGTTGCTTGCCCATGACACTTTGATTCTTTCTCTCCAGTCCTGGTCTGCTAAAACTGCACTGTGGAGGTGATGCATGTTGCCCAGCAGTCACAAACACCCTAGAACATCTGCATGCCTCCAGGCTAATGTCTTGGTGCCTCCCACAACTCCCCAGCTCCTTCTTCCTGCACACTCAGCAATCACTTCAGACTCAGAGTCACACTTTCCCAGAGCACTTCCTGACAAGTTTATCAAGTTGAGAGATGACACTGTCAATGGGCATATTAAAAAAAAGGAAAAAGAAAAAAGGGGGGAGCCTCCCATGATGTTTCAAGGACACATTAGCACACTCCCAAGGTCATGTGGGCAAGCTAGGACAGGCATCCTCATTCTTCACCATCTTTGGTTCTTAAGTGAGCCTCCCCTGTGGGCACAGGATGCAGCTCCCTCCTGTTTGCTCTAGGAAGGGGAGCCTCACCCTTGCTTCAGGAGGAGATTGCCTGGTATAAAAATGGCTGAGCTGATAATGCCAGCAAAGTCACGACACCCGAGACCTCTTACAGTTTTAAGATCCAATCAACTTTAAAATATTACCACTAAGGCGGATTTGAGCAAACAACTCATCCTGGTATATTTACTGAGAGTATGGGCACCCTGCTGAAATATTAATCTGCAATGGAAAGGAGGGGAGAGAAGGCGCTGGACACACTGGGCTGGCTGCCCAGGGTTTTTATAAAATTCCTCTGACAAAGTAAGTTTAGGGAAATACAGCTACCATGCTATTACATAGGTATAATTATCTATCTATCTATCTATCTATCTATCTATCTATCTATCTATCTATCAATCATTTATCTATCTCTGTATGTATCATCTGCCTACCCACTTTTGTCATCTGTTGTGTACTTTCTATCTATTTTAATCCTGTGCTTCACATTTCAAGAACTGGCCAGGCATGGAGGCAGGCACATGACTATAATCCCAACACTCAGGAGGCTGAGGTAGAGGGGTTGTGAGTTTGTTGTTCGTTAGATCCACATAGTAAGTTGCTGACTGAATACAAATAAAATGATAAAAATGAGTAAAATGAAAAATCTCAAGAGTCGCAAAAAGGAAGGGAACCAACAAGGGGGCCTGACTCCTAACTCGGTTATCCTTTGCCACTGTTTACCAGTCTTCAGCGGGTGCCTGGCACCTTTCTCCTTGGCTCTCCCTTCCATTGTTTCCACTCCCCACTGACTCACCATCCCTGACTTCCCGGGCACTTCCTAGATGCTCTTCAGTCTCTGTTCGAGATGTGTCTTGACCAAAAGGCTTTCAGAGTGAGAAGCCAGACTCTCATAGGACAGTCGGGGACTTGGGGAGGGGAGTGAGGAGAGGAGAGGACAGAAGCTGGGAACAATATTGAACGCTTCAGCCAGCAAACATGTCTGACACAGCAACATCAACCCCCTGCCTCCCCTGCCCGTAGAAGCATCAATAACATCAATAAAACAGCTGCCCCCACTTGGGCCTTGTGGGGCGGCCACAAGGAGGACAAAGAACAGTCTCTTTTTGTCAGAGCAGAGCTTGCTGCTTGTACTTGATGAGCGAGTAGAGAGGGGGTCAGTCCTACAGAAGCCTGAAAAACACCAGTTTACTGAAAGGCAGGGCCACTGCCGTAAGCCAAAGCCCAGAGTGTGCTGGACTGAGGCAGAATCCCTGAGCCTAGGACTATGGAGAGAAGGTTCCACAGAGAAGAGTCTATGAGAATACAGTCACACCCTACCCGGGTGATATTTGGTCAATAGCACATTACATACACAATGGTGATCTCCTCAGAATGTATTTGTCATATAGCGGTCATGCAGCCATCTTGGATTGAGGAAGCACATTCTCTTCTCCTCATGTTACAATTCTGACATCACATCCCCAGGAGAAGTGATGTCACCACTGTACTTGAATCACCATTTCCCACTTGTTCTAAAGATAACGGCCCGAGGGTTCCTGAAAGCCACTCTGTGCTGCTCACACATCTTTCTGACTCTGTTGTTCCATTTTTCCAGAAGGCTTGACTTTGTGATTCATTCCAGAGGTCACCCCTGTGTCAAGGTGGCCTTGCTCTCTTTGGGGGCATACTCACTGCCCCTCTTGCTGTGTCGTTGCATAGTGTGTGGCTACTTGCTCCACTAATTATAGCAATGAAGAAATTCTCTTGTCTACCTCTTCCTTGGTTTTACAACTCCTGCCAGTAGGGACCTTCTGTTTTCTATATCCTGTGTTCTGTGGTTCATGCTTCAAGCAATTGATGTTCGAAACATACTGGATATGCAGAATAAAGCCTCATACCTTCCCTGCGTGGTTGCTAGTAAACATTGTTTCCTTCTAAGCTAAATCAATTAATCTGTCAATTGATGGTAAGTCAATGAGCAAAATATTAACTCAACAGGAGGGACATTTCAAACAATCATATTGTACATCATACTGACTTCAGTTCAGGGCAAAAAATCATGAACCTAAGGATTGATAATAAACTTCAGATTTTAAATTTTCTTAAAAAATAAGTGGTGTAATACATATCTTAACTAGCTTGAGTTAGCCATTCCACAAAATCTATGCATATACCAAAACAGCATGCTACATGTCAAAAATAGTTTTATAAACTGAAACATAATGCACACATATATGTAATCTTGGCAAAAACCATAAAAACATCAACAATCAACTGCTTTAGAGTTACAAAAAAGGAAGTTTTATAGGTTCTACAAAAATGGCAATTCCATATGGTTTGGCTCAGTCTGGGACTGTACCCTCCAGGGGAAAAGGATACAAGGAATCTAACACTCAGTAAACTCCCACTGTGTGCTGGGAGCTTTACAAGTGTGTCAGTCGCCTTCAATTCAGTCTTCATTTACTTCTGATTCAGAATAAACATGAGAGAAGCAAAACAGAATATTAAAAGGTAGGTGGTGTGTTTGGAATGGAAGAGGAATCCTGGTTAACTGAGGAAGGATTCCTGTAGCCAGGCGTCCCTCTCTTTTTCTGTGCTTACCTCCATGAGAGCCCCTCTTCACCCTGCAGACTTGTTAGTGATTTACTGGTCTGTTTCCCTTCATCACTCTAGCGGTGGGTGTCTCAAGGGCAGGGACCATGCCTTCTCCACACATCCTTCGGTCCAGACTGACACTTGGTGTGAGGTGATGCTCAAATGTTTGTTGTTGGAAGCACTGAGAGAGAACTATGAGAAAAATTCTTCACATTCTGGTGGGCATAGGCTTTGCAGCCCTCAGCAGGGGGTTTAGGCATTCAGCATGACTCAGAAACAGAGAACCTAAAAGGACTGGGCCAAAGAGGAAGGAGGACATGATCCGAGAGCAATTACAATAGCAAGTCCTGGTCAGTTCCTTTTGGTCAGCATATCCTGGTATTATTCCAGATTACACAGCTCCCCCTCAGGAAGATGCCTGGTATATCTGTTAGCAGCTACCATTTGCTGAGCACTTCCCTTTTACAGATGGGAAAGTCACATCCTTATGCGAGATGAGAAGTTGAAATTCTGCGTCTATTATTCTAGAATTTATCCCATTTTTAGCCTTTAAAGATTTATTTTTAAGTATGTGTATCTGTGTGGGGATGTGTGCATGTGAAGGCAGGTGGTTGTGAGCCACCAGGCGAGTGCTGGCAACTGAGCCCAGCTTCTCTGCAAGAGGCAGTATGTACTCTTAACCACTGAATGATCTCTCCGGCCCTAAAAAATAATCAATCCTCCTAATCACTGAGTGTTAGCAGTATAAAATCCAGATGGTGGCTTTAGTTTCCTAGAGTATCTGAAAGAGAATCTAGAGTCTCTGGTGGTTGCATGCAGTTTCAGGACCAGAAGAAGTGCACATGGGAATCTTCTCAAGTTGTGATGCCCTGCTCTGCAACCACCGGGACAAATCAGGCATGTTGGCCCCTCACCAACCAAACCTCATGCCAGGCAGTTCTCAGAGCCTTTCATTCATCATTCTCTAGGAGGAATTAACTCATCCGGGTTGATTTATGTGGATAATCGGAAACCTCTTGCCAAAAGAGCCCTAAATCCTGGGGTTTATCCCCTTCCTGTCCTGGAAGAGCCCTCACTGAGTGCAGAGAACTGACTCACTGTGGATTTTAGCACATGCCCTCCTGACCCCTAGCACTGCATGTTTTTTTCCTCCCTGATCTTTAAGGAGGCGTACCTCCAAAGGAAAGGCAGTGTTTCACAGGGAGGAGATGGAGGTGGCAGAGAGAACAAACCTTGAATATGCTAAGAGCTCTCTCTGTTCCACACTTTGAATGACAGGAAGACACGTCTTGTCAAATTACCACCTCAGTCAAACACAGCTAACCTTCCTCAGCATTGACAACAGAATGATTTCAATCCTAAGAAGGGTGAAAGAAGCTGGGAATTAAACCTTGGGCTATTAAAAAAGGGTTCCCATTTCACTGAGATGAAGATACTCTTGTGTAGTCTTCCAAATATTTTGCTCTTTGAAGGCTAAGGTGAGAGAAAGGTCCATGGTTAGCAAATGCCCAACTTTCAGCACAGAGACTACTCAGGGGAAGCTGCCTTGTGTCACTCCTGCCTTCCAAGCACTTGGAATGCCAATAAAATGCAAGGATGTGGTGCCCTCCCTGACAGCTCGATTCTGACTCCTGAGCTGGCACTGTACCATTCTGACTGGTAGTTAGTCATCTGGGCAAAGTGACAGGCTATTCCCCTTCAAGATACAGTGCTAAAATAGGCATAGAAAAGTTCAAGGTCAGACACAGTGAGGGGGTCATTGCATTTATCACAACTGGTGTGAACAAGAGAATGGATACAGTTGCAGGAAAGTTGAGCTGAGACCGGTGTGAAGAGCAAGGTCATGATGGAGGAGACTGTGGAGGGGAAATCCATGCTCCATGTGAAGTTGGAAGGAAGGTGAGGGGACTAAGATGTGCTCTGCTCAGCAGTGCTACATGCAGGAAGAGACCTTTTGAAAGTCCCCAGTGCATTTAAAGAGAGGTCCCAGGTCTTCATTTCAGCAGGGGATGCCTCTGAGCCCTGCAGAAGCAAAGTGAACCCTGGCCTTACTTTGACATTTGTATCCTAATGGTCACTGTGAAACTCCATTGAACCTGTCTGCTTGCTTTTAGCATTTGGCTCCCTGAAAACTCACATTTCTAAAACTCTACAGTACGTTTCTTGCCAGCTTAGATTCTGCCCCCTTATCTACTCCTGTCTTTGGGTTTTTGTCTTGTTGGTATTTATATTTTTGAATTTCCTTCCTGCATAAGTCTTTTTAATAATTTTTAGGCAACCAACTAGTTCTTTTCTTCTTCCTCCTCTTCCTCTCTGAGACTGGGTTTCTCTGTGTAGCCTTAGCTATTCCGGAACTTTTTCTGTAGACCAAGCTGGTCTCAAACTCACAGAGATCTGCCTGCTGTTGCCTCCTCCAGAGTGCTGGGATCAAAAGTGTGTGCCACCACTGCCTTTTACCTAGCACTTTTTGATCCAGGGGTCATTCTAGTTAAACTTTTCTTACTATCTCAGTGGGTCCAAGAGAATCATTGCTCTTCACAGGAGAAGTAGTGGATATGTAGTATCAGCCTTCTCTACATGATAGTCCTTCACTATAAGCCCAAGTTCACTGGGAAGTACTTACCTTATCCTCAGAGACATAGGGTTTAGGAGAGCTGTCAAGATTATTGAATTTAGTGCTTCTCCCATTTAGTGTGCAAATCCAGTTATATCAGTGATGGCAAAGAAGACACTTACCATCAATTTATCCTGCTGCATACTTCACAGGCACCATCTCATGTGCTCCTGATGACCAGTTCTGTGAGGCACACACCGGTGCCTTCACCTGACAGTTTAGGAAAAGAAGCCTACCCTCTTCACCTCAATGCTTCCCTACACTTCTTACATAGGCCTTCAAGCTCCTGCAGAGATGTCAGAAACCATGAGCCGTGGGACATCTTATGTACCTTTGGAGTCCTGGCTTCAAGAAAGAAGCTCGGGGCTGGAGAGATGGCTCAGCGGTTAAGAGCACTGGTTGCTCTTCCAGAGGACCTGAGTTCAAGCCCCAGTGCCCACATAGCAGCTCACAACTGCCTGTAGTTCCAGTTCCAGGGGATCCAACACCCTTCACAGATACATATGTAGGCAAACACCAAGGCAATTAAATAAAAAATTTAGAAAAAAAAAGAAAGAAACTCATGAGGCTGAACTGACAGCCCTCTCCTCATTTTTACTCCTTGTGCTGGTTTACAACTTAGGAAAGCAGTATAGGTTTTAATTCTCTCTCCACACACTTCTCTTGAAATCGCCAAAATATTCCCAACTTCAACTTTTCCTCATATGGCTGCCTTTGAGGATACCTGATCACTACAGTGCACCTTCTTTTATAATGCACCAGGGTGTTAAAACTGTACTGTAAATTCACATTGTTATATCATGTTTTATGGATTCCTATAGTTTTATTCTCTTTCAGAATAAACTTCATTAGCTAATCAAAAGACTTATAAGACAAGGAGGTCTTTGTCCACATGGGAAAATGACCCATTTTTCTCAAATGAGAAACTGCAGAGTGATACATTCCACTGCACTGTTTACTGGGTGGAGCTGACTGGAGATATGATACAAAATCCGGTTAAAAGGAGTGAAGTTGTCAGGAGCCATCAGGGGAGGCTTTGGGAAGGCTCAAAGCTTAACCTGGGCTTTGGTAGTGGGAAGCCCTGGGAACAGTGGAACAGAGGGATCTGATGGCAAACTATGGGGATAAATCACAGGTGTGTGCTGAAATGGAAGAGCAGCCTGGCTCTGCACAGCCACCTGGCCATGGGGAGGAGGGAAGAGTGAGCAACGGGATGAGGGGGAAGCAGAAAAATCTTGACTATGGAGTTGAAAATTCATGTGTGTAAACCTGGAATCAGTGAGAGACAGGGGTTATTGTAAGGGCATTGCCTGTCGTCCAGCCTTTCATATATCTCACTTTTGCAGGCCCAGTATTTCTCTGCAGGGCACCTATGCTAATTTCTATCACCGTTCCAATTTACTCCCAGCTGGCTTTTCTGTTTCTGTCCTTTCAATCCTAGCACCCCCCCACCCCCGCTTTTTTTTTTTTGCCCGAATTCCACTTTACCTGGCAATTGCTGAGATTCTACAGTGAACCTCTTCCTTCCCTGCCTAGATCACGCTCTCAGATACCTGCCTGTCTCCTCTCTCAGCTTCGTGCCATGCTCCTGTCAGACACAGCAGCACAAATAAGTCAGCCCTCTCTGTTCTGTACCTCTCCCATTTGCTCCACATTGTCTGCAAAAGAGAATCTCCACAGTCCCATTTCTAGCCATTCCCTCTATGAACGGGAAGTTGTTTGGTTATATCATAATGTTCAGTCTTCATTCTACATGGAGTACTCAGTCCCCAGTACCTTTCTTAGCAATAATATCCTTCAAGGTAAAGCTTGATGTGGTTGGTCTCTGGGAACACGTTCTTGGTCTACCAAAGCTGAATTAGGAGATCTTCTCCTTCCAGACAATCGTGGGCCATCTCATGAACATGCCATATCACCTACCACATAGGTCAAAGAAGCAGTAGAAAGGAATAGGGTGATCTTATCTCTATTGGAAAGCTATTAAAGACTTACAGATTCCTAGATGGAGGGAAAAAGGCTTAAAAAAGTTAGTGGGAATCAAATGAAACACAGATATTTGATTCCATGAACCACAGAAAGAGGTAGCTAATAGAATCTGTTTCCCTGTGTTTCAACCCTGCTGGATTGGAGCTGGATTCCAAAACTTCCCACAGCTGTATGCAGAATTCTCATTTATGGAAATACCTTAAATTAGGGAATCTCTATCATTTATTTTCCCCCAAGTCAGAGGACTTTATAACTGATATGAGTAGTGTCTTCCTTAAAAGAGAGGGTGTATAGATTGACATTCAGAATTTCAAAGAGCTGGGCGGTGCTGGTGCACACCTTTAATCCCAGCACTCAGGAGACAGAGTCAAGCATATCTCTGAGAGTTCAAGACCAGCCTGGTCTACAGAGTGAGTTCCAGGACAGTCAAGACTGTTTCACACAGAAACCCTGTGACATTAAAAAAAAAAAAACCAAACAAACAAACAAAAAAAAAACAAAGAAAAAGAATTCAAAGAGCAACTCTTCAGCCCCCTAATCCCTGAAAATCCAGGAAGTGAATATGAGTGCACAAGAATGAACCACCCTCCTGACTCAAAGTAGAGTGGGGAGCTGGCAGAGTGCATAGCAAGATGATATCTAGCGATGATTTTCAGAATTTGGTAGCTGATAATAATTGCTCACTTAAGTGTCCCGAAGCTTTAATTTGGTAAGTCTGTAATCAATGGCAATTTTGCCTGGAGGTAGTTGGAGGCTGAGTGACAGATAAAAGTAGTGAGCTACAGTGTGTTACCCATCCTAGTATTTGAAGGAATGAACAGAAAGCCTTACATGTTTGCAAATGGGAAGTGGAAGAAGGCCGAGGCAAGGCTCTGTGGTGAATGCTGAGGAAAATTCTAGGAACTGTACAGATGGGTTTTGTTTGTCAATAAAGATGGCCATTCTCCCACCATGCCCATACCCCCAAATCTTCAGCTGGTTCCTCAACTACCTGTCTGAAGCTCTACTCAAAGAAGAGCTTTTCCAGGGTTATGGAGTTTGTATTTTCTAGAAGAATCCAAACCCAGGAGAATCAGTCCTATATAACTTCACTTGCTTTTCATATGTAATTCTTAATGCCTCATAACTTACTGTCTCTGGTCTCTGCATGTCTCCTAGATTAGGAGGACAGCTGGCTTCCTACTTTCCAGTTAATTCTTTAGGTCCGTATCTTTCTACTTGCTTTGTCTCAGCTTTTGCAAGATCTGGTGCCTAGTAACATCTCCATCCTGCCAGAATGTGCGTTCACCTTCACTATCTATTGGCATTCAACACTGTTCCTTAGTAAAAACCAGTCTTTTTTGAGTTAGGTTTGTCTCTTGGCATGCAGTCTGCTTAGTGTCTTGCTGCCATGTACCCTTGCCTGTCTTTGACTCAGCTTAGAGTATGACAGTGAGAGGCCCAGAACCCACTCAGCAAAGGCCCAGGCTGATCCTCACAATAGGTTTTCAAGAGGACTCATTGCCACATCTTCGATCTCTCACAGCTTCCTTGCAGGTAGAAGAGAAAGCTGCTTCCATGGCATGATTTGGAGTGTCCCCGGCTTTAAAATGCTTTTCTTATACTTTTGTGTTTTGCCTGGCCTCCACCACTCACAGGGAGTCATAGTGATCCAAAATACAGAATATAGAATTTGGATTCAAAAGATCCACAGATACACATCTTTGACTCTTGGCTCCATCTTTTATTTTATTTTATTTTATTTTATTTTATTTTATTTTATTGACCTTGGGCAGATTGGCAGGCCTTCTAGGCCATGATTTCTTGCAGAAACCAAAAAGTAAGTAGTTGTAATATTCTGTAGTCAGAAAGGCAGCTATAGTCTACAACAGTTAATTACACATTTCAAATAACTAGAGGAGGCGAGTCTGCAGGTTCCTAACAAATACACATGATAATATTTGAAGATATGGAAATGCTGATTATCCTGATTTGATCATTACATCTTCTATATACGTGTTGAATTATAATACCATGACCCATGAAGAAGTACAGATATTGTCAATTAAAAGTAGCATGAAAGGCTTTTCGAAAACCCCAAAGCTATGTTCACATGCTCATTTTTGTTGGTCTTCATTAATTCAGTCCTGGGAGACTTTTACCTTCCAGGACCAAGTATTAATTTCAAATTCTCAAAGGAGAGGTAAAATTTTATGCATATAAGCTAACACCTTGTGGCTCAGAATCAGAAAACAAGCATTGGAGAAAGATCTAAAGTGATAGTCTTAGAAAAATTCAGAAGCTCCTGGCATGAAGTAGTTGTTAACCTTTCCATCTGAGAGTAAAACACAGTCCCTTATGGGTGCTTTCTGTGTCCACATCTAACAACAAAGCCACAGTGAACCACCCACTTACATATAATTTCTGTTGGCTTATTTACAGAGCAAGAGTAAACCAAAGCCATAGTGAACTTCCCATTTGTATATGACCTCTGTTGGTATATTTGAACTGCAGGTAACCCATAAGATCCCAATTTGTGCCAGGCTTCCCTCTCCTCAATAAGGATGTGGAGAACACATATTTCTGATGTCATGGAGCAAACAATCCAGGGAGTGAAACCTGAAGGTGGTATATCCATTGTGACCTAGTGGTTCAAGAGCTCAGATGAGCAAGGGGTCATGTGGTGTGGGACCCAACAGAGATTGCTTAGTCCAGACAAGGCAGGTTAGATAAGACTTGCTAGGGGAAGGCTCTCTTCAGTATTAGCAAGGTGAGGGGGAAGGAGATGCAGGGTGGTCCAAGCTGACTGAATACTCTAGAGAGAATATAGAGGGGATTGGAATATAATTAGCCTGAGAAATTGAAAATGAACTAGTGCAGACTAAGCACAGAATGTGAAGGGAAGTTGGAGAGGTGAACAGAATATGTTAACAGGCTCCGTGTCACACTAAGACCTTTAGACAGGAAGCAGTGGGTCACAGGAAGGTTTTATGTAGAAGACTGGCATTCACCACCGTATGACTCACAGTGTATTAGCATAACTCTTGATTTGACTGATCTCCCTGCCCACTCACTAGGCTGCGAGCTTCATGAGAACTGGAGAATGTCCTATTAATCACTGTATCCCAAGTGCCTGGTGTATAGTAGGCACTATATTAGTGTCAGTGGAATTGAACAAAACTTATTGCCCCTTCTTCTGTACCTTCTGCTATGGCTCACAGGATAAACTGGCATGAAATTGAGAAGGTAAAGTAGGAGTTTAGTGGGAACCAGGATGTCTTTCTCTGCCTCTCAGCTGGGAGAATGCCTCCACCCCTACTGCTGAAGCCATCTCGGATTCTCAGGAAGATCCTGGAAGAAAAGTTAGTAAGGCATTTGCTGTTGCGTCATTATGTACCCAGTAAGTTTTCAGGAAGTGTTTCATCTCTCCACCTGTGCCAGGCCTGGGTATCACTTTTCCTAAGCTCACATTTTCTCTCAGCACCCTTGTCTAAGCAGACATGCTCTGGGAGACGCTACCTGTTAAGTAGCATTTGCTTATGAGATGAACTCTGCTTGTCAGGAAGGGTCACATGCAGATGATGGGCTTTCTAGAGAGCATGAGACAGGAGAAGAAATTTCCTTCTGTCGGCTCGATCAGCTAGTGTTCCTTTATTATGGATAATACCAATTCAAGGCTTCCATGCCCAAACAACCAGATATCATCGCAAGTTCTGATGTGTCAGAACCAGACAGGCCACTTTAAGTGATTGCTAGATCCACTCTTAAGGACCTGAAAAGTCACTGTTTCATACACTGACATGGAAACCACAGTTAAACTGAGGCACGATCAAAGGTGAAGTAAGATCGGCATCAGCGGGCAACTGTGCGGTTTCCTCTTTAAGCCTTTTCCTATTTGTGTTATTCTTCTGGCTTTCATTCTAAGAATGCTGTTCTTATACACAGTCCCATTTTAATAAGATTTAATCTGATTACAAACCTACTGAGCAACAGTGTGGTCTCTGTGAGCCTTAGTGACACATGGCACCTTATATAACTCTAAAGTGACAGTGACCTGATTCCAATCACCATTCCTGGGAACTGTGACAAGCTTTTAATGATCTTGCCTTGCGACCTTCACCTCTTTTGTTGCTTTTTTAGTCCCTCCTGGCTTGCCATAGTTTACTCTCTACATCTGTTACTTGGCCCTCCAGCCTGTCACGTGTTTCTTTGTGTTGCTCTGTCCTTTTATAACATTTTGCTCCATCCCTTGATCTTCTTGCTTTTCTTTTATTCATCTCTGTAAATCTGTGCCTTCTATGTGTGTTCCCACCTCCTGGCTGCTCCTCCCTCCAAGGTGGACAGCCATGAAAGACACCCGGCATGGCTTCTCCACACCAGTGTGTTGCTAGCGAGGACTGCCGCTCTCAGTAGAAAGAGCTTTTGCCTTTTGTTGCCAAATCGGAATCTTCTCAGCAGTGAGAATGTGGTTTATGAAAGCAAGTACCTTGTAATTAAATAAATGGGTAATTTCAGTGTTTTTTATTTCTATTTTTCTTCCTGGGGATTTTCTTAGTAACAGGAAGGACTAGATAGGCGTGTTTTACTTCCCACTGATGGAGAAGCTAAAATAAGTCACTCTGTATTTAGGTTTTATTTGGGTATTTGTGATAATTAATAAGAAGGAAACATCTGTCCTGGTGATAGAGAAGATGGGAAGGCATGGAGGGGGAAAATCTGGCTGCAGCAGTTAAGATTTGTCAGGAAAAGACACAGGTGGCAGAAATACTTCAAATGTCATAATTTGAAGAAAAGTTAAAGAACAATAAGGCTTTAATCAAACACGTCAGAGGATATGGTCTTGAGGAGGCTCATGGATGAACACAATGATGATGCACAATAAATATAAACGATGAGTACTTCGAAGGCTGGTGGAACCAAGGAGAAAGCAGACACATGGAGTCACGATGAAGCCATGTCCCATAGTGGGCTCCCTGTGTGGGAAGGAAGTCAGCCAATGTGAATTGTGACTGCTTCCAGCCACTCATCTGGTCCCGAGGTAGGGAAGGGACTGCACATGCTGTGTCCTAGGAAATGTCATCAAAGGCGGCTGAGGCCAGTACAGAGCTCCAGAGCTAGAGTGGTGGGATCATCTATGCTAAGAGGACAGAGGATCTGGGGTGCCAGCCCACTGCTGGTCCCCATGCTGAGAAAACAGAGGATCCGGGGTGCTAGTCCCTATGCTGAGAAGAGAGAGGATCCAGGGTGCTGGCCCACTGCTGGTCCCTATGCTAAGAGAACAGAGGATCTGGGGTGCTGGCTCACTGCTGGCCCCTACGCTGAGAAGTCAGAGGATCCGGGGTGTTGGTCCATTGTAAATGAAGTTGATAGCTCCACCTCACTCCAGTTTTTGTTTCGTTCCTCTACTCGTCTCAACTCTCTCATTTTCTCAAAAAACAAAGACAGGAGTTCTTGTCTGTGTCTTCTGGATCCTTAGCGTCAATGCAATTCTCAGTGTTTCTGGCCTACTCCTGCATAGAGGAGCTGTGATTATCTTTTTGCAGCAAGGAGCAAATAGCATCTTTACCCCAAAAGGCCATGGTTTCCTTGCATGATATAAAATTTTTGTCCTTTGGAATAAAGTATCAAGCAACCCCTCATAACACCATAATGCAATATTTCTCACTCAAAAATTTCATAACCTTCCAATATCACAGTGGAATGTCCAGGTAGATACTTTATCTCTAGTAAAACTGCACCATGTTAAAGTGTGACACCATAATGAACTTTAGAATTGTGACAGCCTCTCATTATCCAGGACATTTGCCAACCTGACTTCCTGAGGTCTCCCCACCAAGGGCTTTCTTTGTCACATTTTACAGTTGTTTACAGTAGCAAACTTTCTATCCCATAGAATATCTTTTTAAAAACCTCATGCCTGCACAAAGTTGTCTTTTAAAAATTATGTTTCTTGGGGCTGGAGAGATGGCTCAGTGGTTAAGAACACTGACTGTTCTTTCGGAGGACCTGAGTTGGATTCCCAGCATCCACATGGCAGCTAACAACTGTCTGTAATTCCAAGATCTGACACCCTTATACAGTTATACATGCAGGCAAGACACTAATTCACATAAAATAATAAAAATTTAAAAATTATGTTTCTTATATAGAAGTAGTATGATCTCATGGGTGAATACTGACATACAGATCAGAATTCAGAATTCTCAAGTTCAAGTCCAAGGCCCACCAATTTTGCTTGCTGTATACTCTTGGATAAGTTATATAATCTCTGAGTTTTCAATATTGGTTTTTTGGTTTTAAATAGGACACTCACCTCACAGGGTTTCTGTGAACACTAAATTTAGCTAAAGTAAAATCCACTGTCTGGGCGATAGCAAATACTCAGCACATCATAAAAAAACACAGCTGCAGTTGTTGCTACCATGTTATTGTGCCTTTGATAAAGCTCTACAACTTAGTCACTTATCTAAGTATAAAACGTATTATAATTGATCCTTATGTAGAATTACGAGGAATAATCTCTTGAGATCTCCTTTATTGGCAAGTGAGAGGAATCCATGTAGAGAGCTTTTATTCAGTTAGCAAATATGTATTGAGACTCTGTGTGTCTGTGTGTCTGTCTGTCTGTCTGCCTGTGCTCTAAGGCTACGGTACAGAAAGGGCCTGGTGTCAAGTTTAGGGTACTACATTCTTATACAGAGAGACAGGAAAATAAAGGATAATAAAAAGAAAACAGATTGTGATAAGAAATTAACATACTGTACAGAATGTTACTGAGGAATCAGAGGTAACTTGGATTTGTGGGACAGAGCAGGCTTTTTTGAAGCATTCAGATGATGAAAAGACAGCAGCCATGAAGATCTCCGGGCAGACCAGCGGATGTAGAGGCCTGAGGCAGAGAATAGGCCTGCCAGTTTTGAGGAAAGAAGACTTAATTAAGGAAGACGAGCTGGCAAGGTGGACTGAAGCCAGATCATGGAGTCTTATGGGTCATGATGAGAAAGTCTGAATTTAATTATTGGGGACACAATTGTGAGAAATTAAGCACAAGAATGATATTGTCTCAGATTCTAAAAGCGTGGCATGCAGAGATGGGGAATATACTTTAGGAATTTAGGAATATTAGTGGGAAAGCAGTTGGGAGGCTGTTGTGGTTGATCAGATGGAGAAAAAGGAGATGGAGAGAATAGACCTGTCAGAGGGTGGTAGCAGCAGCGTGGGGATGTCCAGGCTGCAACATTAGGATGTTCCTGGCTTAGTCTTTGGTTTCAGGTAAATAACTTAAAAATGTGCCAGGTTTGGTGGCATGTGCCTTTACTCCCAGCGCTCAGGAGGCAGAGGCAGGCCAGCACCCAGCCAGGGCTACATAGTGAGATGCCATCTTTTAAAAAATGAAAAGAAAAAGGAAGGAGGAAGAGGAGGGAGGGAGGGAGGAAGGAAGGAAGAAGTTGGTGTCTCAGTTGTTAAAACAGAGATGGGACAGAGAGTGTGGATGTATGAGTCAACCAGGTTAGGGAGGGGTGTGATAGTTAATCTATCTCAATTGTCTTCTTGATGGAACTGAGATAGAAAGATAGTAAAGGTTGCTTCTGGGTATGTGTGTCTCCAGAGAAGACCAAAATGGAAGACAGTGACTGATGGGGACAGGATCTCCCTGAATTTGGCAGCACTGTCCAATAGACAGTGGAACAAAAGCAAAAAAAAGGAGGGAATCAACCCACGCTTGCACATCTGCTCTTCTGAGCAAATGTGTCATTGCTGTTTATCTTCACCCGGGGACACCAGACTCCAGTTTCCTCAGCCTTTCAGCATACACTCACATCAGCCAGTCTTCAAGGAGTTTCCAGCCTTCAGCTTCAGCCTGAGCCACATTACTGGACCCCGTTCCATGACTTCTAGTCTTTTGGACCCATGAGCTACCAGGTTCTTTCTCTGGCTCTCAAAGAGGCAGATGGCCATTGCTGAACTATCCAGCCTCCAGTCTAATAAACCCAGATATACATGTATATCCATTCTATTGGTATTGTTCCTCTCAAGACACCTAATGTAAGGGGTGGGTGCTGTGTAACACATGCCTGATCAGAACGCTTACCAGACAGCTGTGAGGCACGGCTGAACAGGCGGCCAGATATATGGTGTGGAAGTCAGGGCTAGAGCTTTAAATTTACGGCACATCCAGCATAAATGGTATTTAAAGCTGTGGAACAAGATGAGATCACCAAGACAGGGAATGGATAAAGACAAGAAAATGGTTTGAGCCTGAACTTTGGGGATGCCAAGATTTAGAAGTCAACTAAAAGAAGACAATCTAATAAAAGAAAATTCATTAGGCCAATAAACAACCTAGTTTTGGAAAGAATGAGGCTGACCTCGGGCACAATGGGACTTTAGGTCTAGAGCGCCATCAGGGCTATGCCCGTCTTTCTCCCTGACTCTGGGTTCTCGCTCACTTTCTCTTCATCAATCTTTTAACCCAACCTACTTTTATCTGTGGTCTTTACTTTAGGTATTTTTTTTTCAATTTGAAAGAAACATAGCCACCAGCAGCTCTGAATTCCATGTGAACAAAGCAAGCGGAAAGTCTGTCTTTTCCCCACTTGAGTTTGAAATGACCTAAGGAAGACTCCTAATTTGTCTTAGGATGATCTACAGAACCAATCCCAGGCCAAGAGAATAGTGCAGAGGAATTGATTGACCAAGGCAAGTCATGTACACCACGAGGGCGTCTAGCTTGACCTTTTTTTTCCATCAGCAATTGCTGATGTCACTGACTTAGACATCTTTTCAGTTTGAGTCTACCTGCCTAATTATAAATGCATGTGTCTGTCCACACCTGCAGGTAAAGTGTGACATGACAACTTTATATCTTTCAAATGTAAATAAATTATTTGCTCTTATCTGAAGTTGAGATTGATGTACTCAACCCTTACTCTCTATAGCTAAATCCTCACAAGAAGCAAACAGACTCACTCAGAGCATTTTTATAAGGGGCTAACCTCATTCGGGTTAACTCCTTTATCGTGCTTAGTTATCCCCAAAGGTTCAACTGCTTAAAGCAAAGACATTGGAGATTAGACTCCAACCTATGAGCTATGATAGGACACCACCGTTCAAGCCACAGCAGCCTCCATAGCTGCCTCACCAAAGGACAGTCTCAAGGGGATTCCCAAAGCTGCAGTTTAGGAGACTCTGAAGTTTTCATGGTCTAATGTTTGCTCTTTCATAAACTTCACTCAAGAATCCAGTGTCATTAGCAGATGGATCCTACCACCCAGAACTTTGAAAAGAGCACAGGTCAAATCTCTGTTCACCAACAAGTTAAAGAACGAAGCATCAAAAGGACCTTCGGTTGTTTCTTGTCGGCTGGTGTTTATCAGGACACAATTACATTTGTGTCCTCAGGGCTGGATTTGGGAGTTTTGTTCCTTTTATTAATGCAGTCCCTTTTGCTATTCTTTTGTTTTTGTTTTTTAGATAGCACACTTACACTGTCACTTAAAATGTTTTGTCTGAAAAGAAATTGTCTATATAGTAGAATCACTATGAAGAATAGGAATCTACTCAGAATGAGGTCAACAAGGTAATCGATCGATCGCAGGGAGAGTTTCTGTGCTTCTCTTCTTGCAGGTATAGACAGTGTGATACTGTGTGACCTTTTAAGAAAGTGTATCAGATGGATGGAAGAGGAAAACCCAAATGAGGGCTTAGGTGGGCAGAACCACAGCTGGGCAATCTCCTTCCTCTACCCTAGACCCCAGGTCCAGTGGATCAGATCTCTGAGTACTGTAAAAGTTCAAGAAGGGTGGGATCTCCTAAGAACCCCCCGCTAAGTGTTGCCTTTTTAATATATGCTTCTACCTCCTTCTCTGGAGTGTGTGTGTGTGTGTGTGTGTGTGTGTGTGTTTTGGGGGGGAGAGTGTGTGTCCAAGAAACACATCTTTCTTGCAGCATCTGAGAAAAAACCAAGCTACCAGAGCTGGCTCCATAGCTATCTCTATAAGTAGGAGATAAGTGAGGTAATGAGCCAGTATGATTCTCACAGGTCTCTCCCATAGGATAACACACAGCCTTGTATTGCTCTAGCAGACCCTAAGGGGTTGGAAAAGGAGGGCGGAAAAGTATGCAAATGCCAAATGCTATAACCAGGCCGTGGGACAGAATGATGAAAAATAATTTCAGTTATGCAAGATAGATAGAACTCACAAGAAGACAGGCAGTGATGGGAGAGCCTCTACATAGGTGACCAGAGGGCCCTATCTCTGGAATAAAAGTAAATTACCACCACATTGTCGATACTGGTGTTTTATATCATACAGAGAGTGAGCTGTGAGAGCCACAGTTTCTGAATGAGTGAATTTATTAAATATATAGCAAGCTAGAATAAAAAATAAATAGGGGGACTGTATCAGTCAGATTAGCATTGAAGGAAAATTGATTCCAATCCCATACCGTTGTTTTGAGCTCGTTCAATCTTTTTTGTTTCAGGCCAAGATTAGCCCTAGCATCCTAAGCCGGACTGAGTCGAGAGAAGTAGCCAGTGGTCCCAGCTGGGATGAAGGGCTGCAGAGGCTGGGAGCCCAAATGGATTACAGGATCACACGTGGAGAGGGGTGGGATTGTTCTCGATTTTATCTGTGAAGATGCTTCCTAAAAAGACAAGATTCCATTTCAAAATAAGGACTTTCTAATAATGAGAACTGCTTTAAAAACAGAACAGCTGGCATTAGAAAGGGGCACGCCCCTTTTTCTATAAGTGACCTAGCACAGGATGTATCCAGAGTTATGACATCAGGAGCCTCTTATGAGGAGACGGGATGGGGTGGGGGGACAAGGTACTCCCGAAGGTGGAAATGGCCAGGTATCATACTCCAGTGGAATTCTGCTAGCTTCTGTATATAAATTCCGAATATGAAGCAAAGTCTCCAGCTGTGTCTCAGGCAGGGAACCCAGCCGGGTGGGCTCCAGTGTCTTGAGAGAATTGCCTTTCCTAGGGGTTAATAGAGATGGCCGCCCTTCAGCAGCAGTGTTGGCGCCGTGAGTGGGGTGAGAGGTGATAAGAGAAGAGAAAATGAGAAACACAGGTGCAACGTGGTATATCTGCAATTAGTCTCTACTGTCTATTTTCATAAAACAGTCTGCACACTTGAGATCTGAAAGGTAATCATGTACGATATCAGAGCCTGACTATAAATAGTCAAACTCCAGGCCTTAAAGCTGTGCCCTGGTGAGAGAGACTGGCAGAGAGGTGCCTGTTGGAGGCCTGGGAGTCAAGACCACCCTTCCTCCCACACCCTTATTAATGCCAGTTCCTGGGGCAGCGTAACATCTTGAGTTTATGCCGCCATCCAGTGTAATTGCTGTCTTCATCACAGGAGATCCTGCCATAAGAAGAACTCCACTAGACTAGGCTGCTGCATCCACCCAGTGGTTAGAATAAAAATGTCTAATCACAGCTTCCACCCCAGAGCTGCCTGGAGACGGCCCTCTGGCATCGTCCTCACCCAAGGAGTTGCATTACTAGGGTGCCTTCCTGGTAGCTGCTCCCAGCTTCCTCCAATAAAGCGGGCAGCTCATCTCTGCCTGTATTTCCAGGGGACTGGAGGAGGGACTGAGCCAGCCTGGGTTTGCACACAGAAGCTTGGGAACTTCCAAATGCCTGCCTCCTTGGAAACAGGCCCATCATCTGATGACATCTGTGAGCGGAAGCTCAAGCCAAGGCTCCCCTCCACGGGCCTCTCTGCACAGGCGTAGAGGCTTCTACACCTGCATGTGTACATCTGTGAGCAAGCTCACTGCAGCACAGTGAGTCTCACAGGGATGATGCCTGATTATCTGTCAAATGATCTGGATGTTTCAATAAACAAGGTTCATCGTAGAATATGGCTTTTTGCCACCATAGTTGCTTAGACTGGTACTCAAAGACAAACTCCTTTGAGGTGGGAGACTTACATGTAATTTTACCTTCAAAAGAAGGAAAATACTGGGAAACGCATGTTTATGGGGCAAACATTTCTATAAAGCCATTCTGATGAGGCTATTTATGTTTGCTGTGGACATTTCAGAAATTTAGTGTAAATCTTGCAGCTTGCACTATTACTAAGTAAGATGGGCAAAGAGGTCCACTTATGCCTTAGTCCTGTTCCACCCCATACTTTATCCACTCCCAGCCTACATCTGAATCACGTACATTCATTTATTGGTGACTTGCCTTCTCCCCAAGCCTCAGCCCATGGACCACCTCTAATGTCATTTTTTCTGGTTCCTTCAAACCCTGAGCTACCTGAATAAGATGAAATGAGGTTTAGGCAAGATCTGAGTCCACCCAACTCCTACTTTCCTGAGCACTTGTTTTTATGGCTTTATAAAGAATGACAATATCCTGGGAATCTACCCTAACAATCCTACAACTAACTCATCTCCCTGGAAAAAACATACAGGCTTTGGGGCAGAAAACCATGCCCATCCAGGCTCCATCCTTTACTAACAATAATTAACCATGGCCAAATCACTTAGTTTTCATTTACTCATCCATGGAATACAGTATCTAGCCTGGTTCCTGACACAGAAGAGATGATTGGTAGTGACTCCCTTCTCAGATTAATGTTGCACTCGTTTTTCTCTCCTTCCATTTCTGTGGCTCTTCTAGACTGAGCAGATCCCAGGTAGGGGCTGTGACTTGTAGATCCCAGGGCTAGAGTCACAGTAGGTGCCTGCCACACATTATCTCAACTCCTCAGTAACTTCCACATTTTACAATTTGAATCAGCCTGTCCTACACATATTTATCATATGCCTTTCATGAGGCAAGATAGCCTGTTAGCATAAATTGCTAGAGAAGACCCAGTGACACATGGGAGGAAAGAGAATTGCAGGCTGGGAACGCAGCACGGTGACAGATGGGAAGCGTACGGTGTCTGGGGTGCGGTAGAAGGCAGTCAAGGTTTGTGCAGAGGTACGGCGAGACAGAGATGGAAGACAACTTTGGAGTCAAATCCAAAAGCAACAGGAAGCCACAGCGGGTTCGTAAGAGTAGGTACAAACTAGGGAACAGAGCAGAGATCCTAGACACACTAGGAGGAATGGCTGGAGATGTCCTGGGATCTGAGACAAGGAGACTGGGGGCACAGGAGAGATAGATACCACAGTCAGGGAGAGAGGGGGAGGTAAAGATATTGAAGGGTTTATAGCTCCAGGCTACTCCTCAGGTAAAGGTGACTTAACACAGTTAATCTTGTGACTCAATGTGATTTATAACCAATCTTGCCTACCCAGAGGAAGGTGACATTTTTGCTTAGGAAGAACAGGTTTTGGGGCAGGAGATATGCTGTCAAGGAACTCATCTTTGGACACACTGGAGTGAGGGCAGGGGAACTTTGAGGTGTTTCTGCAGGCAGTTGGAAGCCAAGCTGAAGCTGGCAGCAGAGTGGGTTGAGGCAGAGCCATGGGAAGAACAGAAAAGTGACTGCTTAGCTTGGTGATTCCCGTCTGAATGAGGTGGAGATGTCAGGGCTTCAAGGGGAGGTAGGCAAATTGGGGATACTGAGCCCGAGCCTTGTTGGGTAATGTTTACAAAATGGAATTGTTAGTGAATGATATTGGAAAACACCTCACCACAAAGTCTATCATTTCCCAATAGCAGGCAGAAAATGGGGCTCATGAGAGATTACGGCAGGCACTTCTGTAGCTTCCTTTTGACTAACTGAAGCTTTGAGTGGGGGTCATGGGTGGTGTTTCCATTTCAGCAGAGGGTGTGCTAGGGAACTCCAGATACCACTTGGCCTTAGACTGGGGAAGAGTCTGGGTAGGTAAGATGGAGGGTGTGTGTGTGGTAAGATGAGAAGGGGTGTGTAGAGCTGAAGTAATCTCTCCTTTTCTTCTCCTTCCCCACAGCACATGAGGTAGGAAAGCCAAGGATTTCTGTCAACTGTGAAGGCTTTCACAGCAACGGAGATGTCAGCTCAGGAGCCAAACTGCCATCTCTGTTTTAATTGGAGCCCACTCTGTGAAGACTGGGGTAGAGATGAGGGAGAGAGAGAGAGAGAGAGAGAGAGAGAGAGAGAGAGAGAGAGAGAGAGAGAGAGAGAGAGAGAGAGAGAGAGAGAATGAATAAGCACCAAAAGATGAGAGAGATGA
Organism: Sigmodon hispidus; assembly: GCA_004025045.1. NCBI lineage: Eukaryota > Metazoa > Chordata > Mammalia > Rodentia > Cricetidae > Sigmodon > Sigmodon hispidus. Next base: position 60,319 of record PVIH01000303.1, read on the forward strand.
AGTGAGAAAAGCAGACAAACAGAGGGAGTACTCCAAGACAGAAAGTGGGATCCCCCAGCCCATCCCCAGCTTGTGTCAGAAACTAGCCCTGGATAGCAGACTACACAGCAGTCTCCCACAGGGGACAGGGTAGCCAGCCCCTTCCACATAGGTGCACAAGCTGTGGCAGGTGAGAGGCGGGGGAGGGGTCCGGACTGTGCTCATTCCCTCTCCCTTCTTTATCATTTATTAAAAAGGAAAAACAAAATCCTTTTTCATTTTTCCTCCAGTGCCCTGACTACCTGTCAAGCCCACAGAGTTCTGGATGCTTCGGGGCCAGCTCAGCCCAAGAAAAGCCAGGGCACAGATCTATCTAATAAAGGCTAATCCTCTGCAGGCTCCTAGGCTTTACAGGTAACCCGGAGAGCAGTGGGCGAGGCCCTTCCCACCTCCACCCTGCCTGCCTGGGCCCTAATAATCCTCAGCTCTCAGAAGTGCCCAGGAGGTGCCCACAAAGAAGGAGATTTAGAAGAAGCAACAAAAAATTGCAAAACCAAAACCTAAAACCAGCATGCTCTCTCTCTCTCTCTCTCTCTCTCTCTCTCTCTCTCTCTTCTCTCTCTCTCTCTCTCTGTGTTTACATGTCTACAAGAACACACATGAGGAAGAAAAAAGATTATAGAGCAGAGTTTATAAAGAAAGATGAAGAGGATAGAGGACATAAAGAACAAGAGCTGAAGTGTTGTGTTGTGTGTGTCTGTCTGTCTGTGCACATGTACAGTGTTACCATTGGAATATATTTAACACCTGTTATTTGTGACTACTCTTCAAAGTACTCATGAATTTGTTAAAATGGAGGTTAAATACAGCTTTGAGAAATCAACATATTCAACCAATTATTATTTTACAGACGTGAACCCCAGGCACAGTGCTAAGAACCCGCATCACAGTTGCAGAATTGGAAGGTAAAGACTAGCATTTAAAGATGGCTTTCTTCTCTTTGCCCTGATGTCTCATAAAATAGATTCCTGGGTCTGGTCACTTGCTTAGTGTCAGTACCTTTGCAAATATTTCCTTGCATAATCTTTATGGTAGCCTCAAGAAGTAGACATTACTATTTTTACACACACACCCCAACCCCGCAAAATACTACATATTTACACAGCAGATGAACGGCCATCTGATCCAAGTGGTTTGTTCTTGTTTGCTTGCTTTGTTTGAGGCAGATTCTTGCTATATAGTTCAAGATGGACTTGAACTCGCTGTGTAGTCAAGGTTGGCCTCTAAGAGTTAATCCCCTGTCTAAGAACCACCATGTTAGCCTCTAGTGTGTCTCTTTAAAATATATTTATTTATGTGCATGTGAGTTTGCACAAGTGTATATCTGTACCATATGCACTCAGGAGTCCTTGGAGGTCAGAAGAGATGCCACATCCCCTGGAGCTCGAGTTACAGATGGTTTGAGCCACCACGTGAGTCCTAGTAATGGAACCTGGGTCCTCTGCAGTGTGGTAAGTGCTCTTAACCTCTGAGCCATCTCTCCAACCCCTCTAGTGCTTATTTTTAACCACTCTTGCTAAGCCACCTCTCAATAATAAATTAATAAGAGAATGAACAAAGTCTATGCAATTATTTCTATCAAAAGGTGAAACATGACATTCTCTTTCCAGTACATCAAATTCCTGGACTATAAAAGCAAAGAGACCATCTCCTGGCTCCCCTGAGACCTCACTTGTCTCAGTTTGAATCACAGAATCTCACTAATGTCCAGCTAAGGGGCTGGTCCCTGTGTGACTTCTCCATTGTACTGCTGGCAACTCAGTCTTCATCCAGTGTTAGTCGATTGCATGCTTGCACTGATGACCACAGATCAGCATCCATGAGACAGCAGGCAGACCCTGTACTAGGCACAGGACAGGACGGCCATTAAAGAGAATCAACAGGACCTCTGTCTTTGGAGATCTCAGACAAGTCCACAAATAACTATGCCCCAAGAAATGCATTTAAAGAGTGCCAAGACAGAACCCTACTCTGGGGTGGAGCCCCTAGCAGGGGCTTCAAGCAAGAGGTGAACATGGAGTTGGGCCTTAAGGAGTCATTATATTTTGGCCATGCAGAAAATGGGAATGATGGAAAATAGCATTCCTGAAATCTAAAAGCAGGAAAAGAAAATGTACAGGGCATCTCTTCCAGATACAAGGGACTAAAGACCTTATCTCCATCTTCTGCCACCTGAGCAGTCACTGAGTTTCAGCTCTCCCCAGCAGGCCTTTGGGGGCAGGTTTTGGGTGCTGGCCCTCTGCTTCATGAACACAGACTGCTTCCTCTGCATACTCCCTGTAAGCCTCACAACCACCCTATGCAATAAGCACAATCATTTTCCTCATTTGGCAGATGAGATAGAAATCACTAAGGTTAAACAGTTTATCAAACACACACAGGCTGTAAGGTATGCCACTGGGCCTTGACGCCAGGCTGCCTGACAATGAAGCCCAACCCACTAGAGACAACTGCCTTTTTACCAGCTGAGTGGTCTAGGGAAACTGGCTTGGGGGATTGCTTAGTCTGTTCCTCACCTAGGAAGTGGGTAGAAACTAAAGACTGTGTTTAGGAAGGGGCACAGGCTGCCCACTGGGTTAGAAAACCCAGGGTCTAACACCCAGGCAGAAAGTTGCGAAATCTGTCTCTGTGCTAATAGCACTCAGTTCCTAAAAGTTTCTAGGGATTTAAGAATGCTTGTCCCATCAATCCAAAGTGCTTAAGGTGTGGACCATCTGTGGAGCTCTAGCGACATATATAGATACACCAATCAGCACCAAGACTGCACTCATTCCAAAGTTGTGTCCCAAGTCTCTATTAAGATCAATGGAGTCTTCCCCTTTCTTCTTCCTTCCTTCCCCCGCTCTACCTCCCCCTCCTCTCAGCCACCCCTTTTCTCTCTCCTGGCCCTCTCTTTCCTTCATTGAATTCAAAGACCAGAGCAAGTCTGGGGGTGGAGGAGAGTAGATCGAGGTGTTTGAAGCACTGGGATTTAGAATAAACGGTCATCTCATGTTCGTCCATGTGAGCCGTTCCACGTGTCTGAGCCATTCACGTGTCTGCCAGAGGCAGGAGCTAGGGCAAGATGAAGCAGCGCTGACTCACCCCAGCTCGTGCGTTCCTGCTCCAGCGAGGGAAACTGCTTGCCTCGAGGCCCAGCTGCCTCAACCTGGCACCTGCAGCCTGAAGCAGCTCCCGGATCGCTGCACTCAGCAATAACAGCAACAGTAGCAGCAGCACCCAAGCCCTGAAAGCATCTGCCCCTCCCACTCCCTGCCACCTGGGCACCTGCAGCCCCGCGATGCAGCTACTTCCTTCCAACCAACCCAGCTAGCTTCCTGACAGAGCTGCCTTGATGAAATCTGGGAGCTATTTTGAAATTTCCCTTTTTGAGGAAAAAAAAAAAAAAAAGTCCGAACTGATTAGTTGATAATTACATGTTGGAACATCTGCTCTGATTTGTTTTATTCTTTCTATTTTGGAAAATTGGAATACACTGAAGTTTTGCCTTCTGGAGTTGCCGGCCTGGCTCTTGGAGCGTGAGCAGCCCTCCTGCTCTGAAGCACCTGGTTCGGCCCACAGCCCAGCTCCCAGGGAAAAAAAAAAAAAAAGCACAACTCTGCTGGCTGAAAGAGCAGGGTGGCATTTTGGGGTCTCTCTACTCTACCACAGCCTTGGAAAGGTTGATCCTCCTTCTGTCCACCTGCCTCCAAATTTGGAAGCCCTGGGGAGAGCAGAGACCCGGTAGATGGGGCAGCCAGACTGGAGTGGGTGTGTCAAAGGCCAGTGTAGTAACATAGAGCTCATCCTCCATCAGCCATCAGGTGTGGTGGCCAATTTCCTTCTGGCAGTTGCCTACATGTTGCCTGTCCCCTTGGGGAAGTGGCACTTCCTACTGTCCAGCTCAGACTTGCTGTTGTTGAGATATTACTGGGGCCTCATTAGATTTGCTCATGTCAGAATGCTGGCATCTCAAACCATTCCACCGCTGCATGCCTTGTCGCTGCCATTTGGGAGTGACTGCTCAGAGCCCTGAGGTGTTGCTGACAGGGCTGAGGACTTTCTACCCAATTACTGTCTCTGAAATGCTTAGGCAGTTCTAGGGGCTTGGTGTGAGGGAAGGAGGACCAGCAACGCCAGGTGGATCTGGACTCCACCCTCAAGGGCTCCTGTGGCTGCGGAAGTTCAGTCTCCTGACTCCTAACTGCAAGCAAAGTGTCCTCAAAAATCCAAGACACATATACAGTTATGTCTCTTCAATGGCTCCGACACCTTTATATTTAAACCCAGAGTTTTTATTTGGTGTGCAGGGCTCTCATACATGAAACCAACTTTCCTGGCCAGCTCCATCCTCCTTGGTTTCCCCAGCTCAGTCTCCAGGCTTCTTCTCCCATGATGCAGGTCCTTTCTTATCTTTTCTTGTACATTTTCCTCTTACAATTGCTATTCCCGGGGTCAGAGAGATGGCTCCGTGGGTACAGTGCTTGCTGCCCATACATAAAGACCCCAGTATGCATATAAAAACCCTGACGTGTGAAGCTGTAATCCCAGCACTGAAGGCAGCCACAGGTGGATCCCAGAGGCTCCCGAGCTGGCCATGTCTTCTCAAAACAGTGAGCTCCAAGTTCAGTGAGAGAGTCTATTTCAAAAGCGAGGTAGAACAATATTGAGGAAGACATCCCCACATCAGTCCTGGGTGTCCACACAAATCAGCATGGCTGAACACCAAAGTGCCTCTCTCTCTACCTCCCCCTTCCCTTTTCCTGGCCACATTTCTGTCCTCTTCCCTTCTCTTTATCAGGAAATTTCCTGTTTGTTGCAAGTCTCTGCTTAGATGGAAATTTCCTCAGCAACCCTTTCCCAACCCTCCTAAACTTCTAAAAGTTAGATGCTTTCCCCGTCTACCCCTGCAGCATTCTAAACTCTCCCCAGTAGCTTCACTGACACTAGCTGGCCACGTAACCACTCTCTTGTCCCAATCGAAAGCCCCAGGAAGGAGAGATACCTCCCATTGCTTATTTCACCCGCTGAGGCAGTTGCTCCACAGTTGCATGGAGCACCTAACATATGGTGGTGCTCTATAAATGCTGGAGAAGTAGAAAACTGCATAAATGAATGGACAGATGGAGAATCGCTCAACTTATTAGGGAGATGGCATTTGCACAAATAATACAATATTGGGAAGTGTTATGGTGTGCACATCAGACAGGATAGGCTGTATTATGCTGCAGTAACAATCAGATCCCAAATCCCAGTTCGTGGCTTATAAAAAATGAAGGTTTATTTCTCACTCCTACCCTAGTGCTCTCTAGGGACTGCAAAAATAATCCAACCTTGTGCAAAAACCGCAGCCTGAGGGAGGCTCCCTCTCTGCCCTTCCACCATTGTTAGGGCAGGAGAATTAGGACACAATAAACCCTGTACTTGCTCTTGGAGTGACACAAGTCATCTCTGTTTTAATTTTAATGCTCAAAGCGAGTCACATGACTCTGATAAACTACCAAGGGGGGTGGGGCAATCCACTCTGGCCATTTGTCCAGCGGAGTGCTGGAGACATCTGCTAACCAGTATTAATGCTCTTCATAGGAAATCTGGGAAGAGGGCATGCTTTCAAATAAAAGTGTGACAGCTTTAAGAACAAGATGACAGGGCTAGAGAGATGGCTCAGTAGTTAAGAGCACTTGCTGCTCTTCCAGAGGATCTAGGTTCAATTTCCAGCTTGAAACTGACTGTAACTCAAGTCCAGGGAATCTACCAAAAGCATGTGGTACATAGACATACATACAGGCAAAATATCACACCTAAAATAATAAAAGTAAATCCTTTTTTAAAAGAGTGGCATTTGATGTGGGCCTTGGAGAAGAATTAAGGTTGAAATCCCTGAGTTCTGGACTGAGCTATCTGCAAGGCAAGCAAAGGCCCTCTCTCTTCAACATCATTTGGATAAATAAGGCAAGGTCCCATCTCATAGGGAGTTTGTGCTGCAGCAGGAAAAATGCATCCTGAATGTGTACAAATATTCATAAAATATGCATGACTGTGATGTGCCCAATAAAAATCAGAGCAAAGTAAGAGAAACGAGTCCCATTTGGAAGCGACAGGCTGTGCTTCTTAGAGATGGGTGAGATTTCCAGGGCTTAGGATCAAGGTGGAGCTGAAAATCATGGCAGAAAAATCAAGATGAGGAGAGCCACGAGAATGGCCATCACAGAGCAAAGTAAAGCAGACGTTTCCCAAAGGCTGGTCTGTGTTCTTGATGTTGGGACAGTTGGCCAATGGGATGGGAAACTCCTAGAATTGGGCACTTCAGAAATAAAGATAAAGGCAGTGTCTTCATCTTTTTTTAATTTCACAAAAGCCCCCTCAGAAATGTTAAGTGGCTAGGGGGATGATGGCTCAATCAACAAAGCACTCGCCACTGTGTGAAGACCCGAGTTCAATCCCCAGCACCCAAAGAAATCTAGACACTGCTTTATATATCTGTAATTTCAGTACTGGGGAAGTGGGTCCTGGGGGCTTGATGGACAGTCAATTTAGCTGAATCACTCAGTAGCTACAGGTTCAGTGAGACATCCTGACTCAAAACATAGGTAGAAAAACCATCAAGGAGAGCACCACATACCAGTCTCTGGCTACCACTCATTTGCACCCCTCCTCCTGCCCTCAAAGTCACCATTATAGGATAGTGATCTTTACAGAGTCTCTAGGAGGCACACCTGGGAGCTTTACAACTTACAAAGTACCTCAGAGTTGCACTCCATGTGAGCCTCATTCCTTTTGCTGCATTTGCCCATAGATTTACAGTCTTGGTAGCTACGTCCTCCCCTTCAATAAGAAGATGCTACCAGAGGAGGCATGAAAACCTTCTATTCTGAGAGGAAGTCCAATGCAAGGTACTTCTTGCTCCATCTGGAGGTGTCTTACGGCACCCCCTCCCCCGGGATCCAAGGCCATCATTTGCAAAGATGCAGGAATGGAATGGGTTAGGTTCGAGCTCTGTTTTTCCTGGATCCATTCGCGACTTCTGTTGACCTTGTTTTATTCCTCTTATGACTTGGTCATTTTTCAGATCAATCCAGTCTCAAAATAATATGTCAACACAGGGCATCGTGCTGACGCGACACCAATGAGGAAGACGGCAATGATTATTATTAGTTTTCGTTTTGTCAGGTTTTATTTTGTTCTGTTTTGTTTTAGTTCAAATTGCTGCTGCCGAGGACTTATTTCCTGAAGCCAGTTTCCTGCCTCTCACTCACTTCACACTTTGACTCATTTATTTTTCCTATTTCCCCAAAGACCTTTTGACACTTTGAAAAGTGTTTTACTTAGATACAATCCCGCTCTCTTACCTTGTGTTTCTTCCATTTCTCCCTTCTCACTTTTTATTAATAAGTCATAAAGAAAGTGTTTCCAGGCAAACATCACTCACTGAGTAATAAAACCCAGGGCAGAGGACAAAACTATACTGAGAAGTAGAGGCTGGGGAGTGCCTGTTTCCAGGTCTCAGAGTGGCAGGGGAGCCTTTACCTGACAACAGGCTTTGCGCAGGTGCATGCTAAACCAATAAAAGCAAAAGGCACTATGCCATGTGGTGTTATGAGGCCATTAGAGCCCCCTTACCACCAGCCAAGAGACATAGCCATCGGGGAGGTGTCAGGGATATGCTTGCAATATCCTTGCATGGTTGTATGCCTGGAAACCACAGGCACCAGGAGTGACAGAGTTGGAAGGTAGCCACGTGAAGCCTCTGCTATGGCTTTTACAGAGGAGGCTGCAGGACTCAGGATGACTCAGCCCAGATTAGTCCATTATAAGCAGGGTCTGGAGCAGAACCTATGTTGAGAGCTTTGTTCACACATTCCATTTGTCCTCTATGTCATGATACACTCCAGAACCCAACTGTTATGTCTGATTCCATTGTGATGGATACTTTGGTCCTTAGGGTGATGGTTTGGGGAATTTAGCTTAAAAGAAGGTTCTTAGGTCATTGGAACATGCCCTTGCAGGGGACTTCAGGCTCTTCTTTCTCTTTCTTTGCTGCTGGTCCAAAAAGTAATCAATGACTTGTTCCCACATACATGGTCCCACCATGGCTAGACACAGGAAGTGACACAGCTCAGAAGCGAGACAATGCAAGTTCCCTCCTCTTGAACCTCCCAAACTGAGCTAAATAAGCTTCTCCCAATTCATACATAGCCTGTGTCAGGTGATTCATCACTAAGATGAAAAGCTTACTTGACATGCCACCCCAAATCATCTTCTGGTTGGCCCTGCCTTCCTGCCATGTTGCATGCTCTACAGGCAAAGCTCTGTTGATCTTTGCTCTCCTTGACTCCAGATGCACATAGCAAATTGTGAGACATTTCTCCCTCAGTGACTCATGGACTCTTGGGCTCTTTACCTCTTTGATAGTTCATATGGTTAGGATTTCCCTGGTGACTAAACCAAAAACTTTCAAGGTGAGGTTTTGTTTTATGTTCTTTTTCTTAGCAGCCATACTCTACATTGAACCCTTTCTCAAGGTTTCCTTCCTATCTAAAAGCTAATGACCCCATGAGAAGACAGCTAAGACTTGGAGGGGAGATGCTGGAGTTTGAGAAGAAAATGATCTATGCTAAGTCTAGCCCTGAGCTCTCAACCCAGCTTGATGAATGAATGAATGATGGGAACATGAATAAGCTGAGCAGTGAAATGGAAAGAACATAGACTTGCAGTGTTTCTCAGCTCTACCATACACTGACACTTCAGGCAAACATGCAACCACTCCAAGATCACAAGTCTGAGTACAGCTTTATTTAGGTCAAGAGATTGTCATGAGAACCGGTGAGAGATGGGATAGAAGGAACTTTTTAAAATGCCACTCAGCATAAATAGTGGTGCCCACCCATAACCCCAGCACTCTGGAAGCTGAGGCTGGAAGACTGAGAGTCCAAGGCTAGCCTGAGCTACATAGTGAACTCAAGGCCAGCTTGAGCTACATAGCCAGACCCTGTCTCCAGATGGATGAATAAATGAATCAAATGATAAGCAAAGAAAAAATTACTATTATGTCATAGTTCTACCAAGAGTCTGGGGACACTTAATACTTCATAGAGTGAAAAGTGGTTTCTAAGAAAACCACTTGTCTGTGGATCTGAGGCTTTCTGTGCACAGACAGAATAACAGTGTGGGACCTAACTAGTTGAATTACCTTCCAGTGTAGATTCCCGGTGTTGAGGCTCCACAGGACCTCAAGAAGACTTGCTTTTGAGTTGTGGGTTCCTGCTCTGATCCAAATTCTGCTGGTAGAGGGAGACCACAGCTGAAGGGCTGCTCTTTCCATTTCCCTGCTTCAGATTACACAAATTCTGTTCCATCAACCTGGGTGACTCATTTTTCTATAAAGTGTAATTAAGGAGCCACAGGGACCTTATTATGTAAAAAAGAGACTTAATTATCCCAAAGGACTGGCTCTGGTCCACACTCATCAAAGGGCCTCAGAGCCCCAGATCAAAGCCTGGAGCTGGGTGCTGTGGCCAACTCCTTGCCTGATTCCAAAGTGGTATGTTCAAAGAGACTGAAGCTCTCAGGCCACAGTTTGTAAGAACTCTGGAAGGCCTCAGCCCCATTCTCCAGTCACCTCTTGGGGTCAGAAAGTAAATGTAAACTGGGATGATCCTCAGAAGAATTGGTTTTCCTGCTTCCCCTGTGTGAGGTTTGAGCTTTGGGATTTGAGATGGAAAAAAAATGAAAATCAGCAGGGGCTGTTCTAGGGGTTCCAAAATTATAGCTATAAACCCCTGGGCATTTGGATGAAAAAAAAAAAAAAAACAAGTGCATGGCTGTAAACAATTCAAAATTACAAACAGTGTGACAGTGCGATAGCTTGGAATTCTACAAGTTACAGCTATTAGTGACCACTGTGCTATTCACGGTGATGGCAGCTGCTTCCTGTTCAATCTTCTGTGACTTCCAGTTGTTCAGAGAAGACTCTTCATTTTGGTAGTGGACAAAGTTCTCACAGTTGGTCCATCACAGACCTTCCCAGCTTCCTTTTCAAGTCCTGAACTAGGGGTAAATCTGACGCCTCATATCCTCTAATATCTTGATTACTTTTTCTCATCACTGCCACCAAATACAATGAATCAGCCTAAGGCAGGAAGGATTTTTGGCTCACAGTTCAGGGAATACTGTCCATCATGGTAAAGAAGCAGAGGGGAATGACATTCTATAGTGCAGAGGACAAACATGTATTTGAAGGATTACATACAAGTATGAAAACTACCATATGCAGTTTTGCCTGGAAAAACAATGTGAGTCATAAGTACAATTGAATACCTAGTAGTTTGGGTTTAGAAAAAGCTTATTCAGTAAAGGACATGCATGTCTTACATGAGGGCCTAAGTCTGTGCTTTAGAACCCATGTTAAGAAAAAAATCTTGTAATTCCAGTGTCGGGGAGGCAGAAATCTCTCTCTCCTCTGTGTGTGTGTGTGTGTATGTGTACACCAGAAACAACTCTGTGTGTGTGTGTGTGTGTGTGTGTGTGTGTGTGTGTGTGTACACACCAGAAACAAGTTCTTGGGTTCTTTTCTGTTACCATATGCAATCTGGGGATCAAACTGCGGTTGCCAGCCCTGTGCACAAGAGCACCTCTGCCAAAAGAACCGCCTCACCAGCTCTTGTAGCTATATTTTTAAAAAGTCAAATGAAATTGGTTAATTCATTTTAATACTAAATGTTACTTAGCTCAATAAATACAAACATTTACCATTCCTACACACAGCACTCCACGTTTCAGCCTCCCCAAAGCCACATGTGGTGGCTGAAGTTTTGCATGGCGCAGATGCAGCAAAGGGGGTGCGTGTCTATGGAACAGGAAGACGTCATGGGGCCTGGTGTGACGATTGATTTTTATGTGGTGGGGGGAAGAAGTTCTACCCCAATCTGACAAAGCAGAGAACAAGGAAGAACCTAGTGTGCCCCTAGATACCTAAGGAAGCAAGCCCAAGAGAGTGCTGGGGCCAGAAGGTGACAAAGGGAACCTGGAAAGGGAGGCCTCATGTTCTTCCCAAGAACCTGAAGGACCCAGGAAGTCTGCACTGTGATTTGGAGAGAGAGTCTTGGCAAGTCAGTGGGGAATGGATAGGAGTGAAGAAGAACATGGAATGCCTAGTTAGTTGGAGAGGCAGTGCGGGAAACTGGAAGCCAGAAGCCGGAAGTCGGAAGTCGGCAGCGCTCACCAGTATGTTTCAGGGTGCACTGACAGGGTGCTTTACAGAACTGGAAAAACCAAGAAAGGATTTCAAACCTTTGACATATGAGATAGAGCAAGAAGAGGATGTCAACAGGGACTTAGAGAATGGTGGAGCCACCTGGAAACACATTTAGAAGGTGATGTGAGGGAGAAAGGCGTGGAGGCTACGGTGATGGCTGGCTTTCAGGGAGGACACTGCCCCAGTCCTACCGTTTGTGTGTGGTGATTTGTGTACTGCACTTGCAATAGCACCTGCTTAGACACCCGTGTTTTAGAAAACAGGAAATTTAGTCTGTCTGATGCCACCTTCTATTCCCCCCCCCAAACACACACACCATCCTTTGGCTTTGGTATGATAGCTGATTAAATATTCAACTAATTTATTAAGTCAACACAGCTTCATATGTGTATCTCAGATTTTTACCCCTTACTCATAGTGTTGTTTTTCACCATTTCCCTATCACATTCTGGGTTCAAACTAGTAACATTCCTCACCTAGATCACTGCCAATACCTTCTCCTCTGCCCCACCCTAGTGCTTCTACCTTTAATTCTCTATTGCCAGTTCTCCACACAATCATAAGCAATAACTGGCTAACATGTAAACTAGATGCCAATTCTCTGTGTAAGCCCTCATCAGGCTCCCACGAAGAGAAAAATCTATTGTTTCTGTTGTGTTATTTCTATTTGTTTGTTTACTTACTTATTCATTTAGTTAGCATACCGAATAATGGATTCACATTTAAGCATTTTTCTGGTGCAAATGGGGATGATTTTACTTTTTCCTTTTTATTTGTATCCCTTTTATTTCATTCTCTTGTTTTATAGCTCAAAAACTTCAAGCTGTATTAAATAAGAGTGAAGACTTTGAATACCATGTGTTGCTCCTGATTGTAGAGAGAACACTTTCAGCTTTCCCTTATTGTAGTATCATGTCAGTTAGCTTTTATTGTGCTGTGTTGTATTCCTCCTAGTCTTTTTTCAATTAAAACTTCATTATGAAGAACTTGCAAATAAAACACATCACATACAAAAATTAACTAGACCCGAAGTCTAGACATCGCAAAGAATTCCTACAGTATAAAAAGCAGAGACTGTGAAAGGGTAGATTGATGTGGTAATATCTTTCTATATACTGTGAATATCATTCTTTAAATAAAGGAACTGTTTTGGCCTTCATCAGGCATCGTAGAAGTAGGTGGAGAAATTGGAGCCTAGGTAGAAGGAGGAAGGTGGAGTTAGAAAGGAGACTGGATCCAGCTGCCAAGGAATAAGCATGTAGGAATACACGTGAGCCATGGGCTGCGGCCATGTGGCAGAACAGAGTAATAAAAATGGGTAGAATTGAGATGAATGAGCTAACTAGCAATGTGCCAAAGGCATAGGCCAAACAGGATGAAATTAATATAATTGTCTGAGTCATTCTGGGAGGAAAAGCGGCTGCCGGCAGGTCAGACCTCTGGCCTGGACGAGGCAGAAACTCTGATAGATAATGGGGTAAGGAAGGGCTGGGTGTAGACCATGAACATGGGAGTCATGCATAAGGACATAAACTAATTGTTTTTCCAGTTCTAACTCTGACATAGGGTTTCTGCTTTTGGGTGGTGAGAAAGTGCATAAAAACACTTTAGACCATGAAAGTTTAAAAATCTAATGTGAATCCCCAAAGCGTCAACATGGCCTTTCTCACTGTATTCTTAGTTCTTTGGAGCTTTCTCATGAACGGATGCAAACTTTGTGAAAGGTCTTTCCCATATCTGCCGAGATGACCTTGTGATTTCTGTTCTTGTACTTATTGCTATATTATATTTTAATTTATTGAGATTCACATGTCAGGCAGTTTCTGCATCCTAGGATGAAATTAACTTGTGTTCTTGAATTCAGATTACAGATTTTGTTGAGATGCTTTGTCTCTCTGCTCAACAGGGAAATTCATGGTGGCTATTGTGTCCTTAACAGGGTTGGTATGGAAGCAATGCAGACACACAGGTTGGTCCCATATTTCCTTCTCTTTCTCTGTAAGGCAGCTGGAGGAGCACTGGTGGTAGCATTTGGTTAAAGTTAGAATGTATCCATCAATCTGTCTGGTTCTGTGTTTTTCTCTGTAGGAGACTTTTTATTGCTGCTCCAATTTCATTGCTTGTTATGGATCTATTTAAGTGCTTCATATCTTCTCAATTTAACTTTGGTGGGTCGTGTGTATTTAGGAATCTGGCCATTTCTTCTAGACTTTCTGTTTTTTTTTTTATTTTTTTAAATAGAAAATCTCAAAGTATTTTCTACAGACCCTCTGTATTATATTGGACTCTGTGGTTATTGGTACCTTTTCATCTCCAATTTTGTTAATTTGGGTCTTCTTTTTCTTTTGATTAATTAGGTGGTTTTATGTATTTTTTGGGGGGGCTCCATTTCCTGTAATCTCCCACGGCTGTAAACTTTCTCTTCAACCCACCTTTGCTGTATCCAAAGGTCTGCTGAATTGTGTTTTCCTCTTCACGTGTCTCTAGGGATACTTAAGCATCCTCCTGTCACCAACCATTCAGCATCTATATAGTTAGGTAGTTTCTCTTGTTATTGATTTGTAGTTTTGTTCCACTACAGACTGATCAAATATTAGAAATCATCTTGATTCTTGCCTGCCAGTACAACTTGTTGAGGCTTAAAATGTGATCTATCTGGGGGACAGTTTCATTGGCTTCTAAGAATGCATATTTCTAAAGTGTTGGGTGAAATATTCTGTTAAGTCTATTTCATTGAAAACAGATTAATTCTGAAGTCTGTTCTATTTTTGTCTGAATTATCTAGCTACTGCTGATAATTGGGTATAAAAGTGACCTACCTTATACTTGTAACTATATATTTTTCATGTTTTATAATGTCTGTTTTGTAAATTTGGGAAGGGAAGGCTGATTCGTATTCGTTAGTTGTTTCCCTGGTTGGTTCAATTATTACTTGCTTTTCTTGTTTACACAGATTTTATCTTATTTACTAGTACCATTTTGTGAAATCTGTGTTTGAATGTGGGCACACGTGCCATGGCACAGGTATGTATGTGGAAGTCACACAGCAACTCACTCGCAGGGGTTTTCTCCTTCAAACAGAAGTCCTGGGTCCTGGGGGTCAAACCGGAGCTGAGAGGCTTGCAAGGCAAGCACATTTTACCGGCCAAGCCACCTTATCACCCCGGCAGCTCTTTTTCTCTATCCTCACATTTGCATCGGGTGTTTGTGGGTTTACTGACTTGGAAACAGTTGGTTGTTTCCTAGTTCTCCTCCATTCCCTTGTCCCTCTCTTGCACTCATGACTGAGGTTGCCTTTCCCCTCCTTTGTGTGTGGGAGCCCATTCAGAAGTGGATGCCACACTGGCTTGGTGAGCATGAATTGCTTGACATGTCTTTATTTCTATTTTGTTTTTAAAAGATAACTTTTCTGAATATAGTAATTCTTGTTGGCAGTTACTTACATCCAAGGCTTGAAATACATCATTCTTTGCTTTCTTGGCTTTAAGGGTTTCTGCCGAGATGTCTGATGTTATTGTGATGAGTTTGCCTTTGTAAGGGAGTTGGCATTCTCTCTTGAGTCTTTTAATGCTGTTTCTTTGTTTTGTTCTCTTAGAATTTTTGACTACAGTGTGTTGTGACAGGGTTATTCTCTGGTCATGTCTATTTGAGGTTCTAAATACTTTTTGTTCTTGAATATGCTTTTCTTCCTCGGGATTTTGTAAATTTCTCTATAATTTCATTGAATTTCCCTATGCCTTTAATTTCTTGTCTCAGTTCTTCCCCATTGATTCTTAGGTTTGGTCTCTTGATCAGAACTCATAATTCTTTCAGCCTATGGTCTTGATTTTCTTCATTGATGTCTTGCTGATTGTAGACATACTGGTGGTTTTAAAGATTTTAATTTTATTTTTAAACTATGTACATGTATCTGATCATAGGTGCCCATGGAGGGCAGAAGAGGGCCTGAGATGCTCTGGAGCTGCAGTGACAGGTGGTTGTGAGTTGCCCTTCATTGGGGCTGGGAAGCAGATCCCATCCTCTGAGTGTTATCTTTATTAACTGCTGAGCCATCTCTCCAGCCTCTTACTGGTGATACTTATGATTGTGTGTTTTATTTGATTCAGGCTTTCTTTCTTAACATTTATTCTTTTTTCCCCCTAAGATCTTAGTTTTCTTGCTGAACTTCTCCTCTGTGCTCCTGACATTCTCCTTCACATCGGCTTGGAACTATGTCCTGAGTTGGCTTTCTTGCTTCATGTCTCTTTGTTTGCTTCCTCTTTGCCTAACTGGTTATTTTTGGAATAGCTTTTTATTTTTGCCCTAATGTTTCAACCATTTGAATATCTCTGGAGTTAGGGGGTTACATACAGTCTTTAAGGGGGTGCCATGTTGCTTTTCTTTTTCATGTTTCTTATGTTTATATGTTGTTTTTGGTCATCTATCCGTAGTTTTATTTCGGGATTTTCTCAATGAGAATCTTCATTTTGAGGGCTCATTCCTCAGTACCACTCAGGGAGAAAATAAACCACTGTATGTGATAACAAGATTTAGAAATATACTTATGATACATTAAAATGATTACTATACCACTAGTAGCCACAGGATAGAAAATGGCAGAAATAATACAAAGTATATTATAAAGCTAAAATTATTTAGGATATATTTAGAAAAAGGCAAATGATTTAAATTTGCCTTTTAAGGAGAAACATGGTATGTAGATAGAGGAAGAGAAAAAGGGGAATAATGGATAAGATTGATGTGTATAAGGCAGAAGAAGGGTGAGGGATGAAGAAACTTGGCAACACAAAGAAAAATGTAAAGTGAGATAAATGTAAGTACTAGAATGAACAAAAGTAATAAAACCTTTATGTAAGTTCTCACCACGGTGGGTTGGTTTGACATGAAGCTTCTGATGTTCTTCCCATCGCCCAGGAGCCACGGTTGGGGCTGAGTGTAGCCCTCCTCTCTCAGCCATTGTCCTTCTGTTTCTCTACATCATCCCGCTGCCCGTCATCCTCTTTGTGATTGCCAATGAATTTCCTTCCAATCTTTTTCTTTGGAATAGAGCAGTCCATTGGCTGATACCCCAACTCCTCATTTCCCTTGTCACAACATGGCAACTATCAGTCTTCCATCTTCTCTTCTCCTTACTTCAAGTCACTGTTTCTTACAGTGGCTGGCAGGGGTAAGCTGGCTGGATATAATATCCCCTTTCCATCTCCATTATCTTTGTGACATGAACACCTGTTTATTCTCCTACATCTATACTGCCATTTTGCTCTTTTTCAAACATGCCAAGAATAATTCCTCCTTGCAGCCCCTGAGCTCACCCTTACCTCTACCTGAAATGCAATGCCAACATATATGCATGGCTCACTTCCTCACAGGCCCCAGATCTCTCTCCAGTGTTATCGTCCCAGGAAGGCCTTCCTTGGCCATCTTATCCAAACTGAAACCTGACCCACTGCATTGCTACTTTTCATTCATTTTTTAAAATTTACATTTATTTATTCATCTATTTGTTTATTTGGCATATATATGATGTAGTGTGCCTACAGAAGTTCAAAGATAACTTTTGGCAGTCAGTGTTCTCCTTCCATGATGTGGGCTCTAGGGATTGAACTGACGGCATCAGACTTGATGCTGCAAATGCATTTATCAATGGAATACCAAGCGCTCACAAGCTGGAGGGTGGGCTGGCCGGCCAGAATATATCTGTTACAACAGTGTGACATAGATCAACTAATTTTTTCTCCTCTTTGGGGTAAGGGCTGCAGGGGTGGGATAAGATGATGGTGTGGATCCTTTCAGTACTGACTTTTTCCTGGTCTGCAGAGGGCATGTCATTGACCTAATACAGGCGGCCACTCCTGTCAAGCTGCTCTCTACCCCAACACCCCATATCCCACTGTCCACCGGCTCTCAGAGCTTCTCAAAAGTTCCTCACTTTGAAAGTCTCTAACACCTCATGACTTCCAACTGTCTCGTTTTTATCAGCCTGGTTGTGATTTTGTCCTTCTGGCCCAACGACTATATTTTTCCAAGAAAACAAGCTTCTTCAAAATGCACTGTCCTCTGCCAAGCGGAGGAACGCCACATGATCTGTGGTGGACGCCAGCCTTTAGGAGGGAATAATTTTCTTTCATCTGTTCAAGCAAATCTTTCCCCAACACTTGTAAGGCTGATTGCTGCCAATCTAGTGAAGCAAACACAGCCATTTAGAGGGAAAGGCGTTAGAAATCAGAAGCTACTTAAAGCATTTAAAAGACGTTGGACTCCTTACTTCCCACCAGGTTGGGTGTGTGTCCTCCCTCCTTGCCTGGCATCCTCCAGCACTCATTAATTCTTCCGGTTTTGAGGAGGGAGGTGGAATATATTCTTGTGTGTTCCGTTACATCGCATAATGAAAATACAAGGAGATAATAACATGCTGTCTATGCACACCTATGTGTATATACTTACTGTGTGCGCACACAGACAGTGTGCAGAGGCAGTGTACATGCAGCTTTTGTACGTGGCAAGAGAGAAAGAGGAAAGAGAAATTCTCCGTTTGAGCTCATTTCCTTTCATTGCTGTTCAGACATGAAAGGAGGCAGTGCAGACATCTGCTAAGTGCCATCCTGGCCCCGTGCTCATTCTCCATATCGTATGTGCCAGGTACTGCCACTTTTACCTCTTGCAACTCAAACATGGGGAAAGAGGAGGAAAAAAAAAAAGAAAAGAAAAGAAAAGAAATAAAACTCACTCCAAAGAGCGCAGCCACGGGAATCGCAGAACTAAGAGCAAATAATGATTTCCTTCTCTGCTTTTTAAGTAAATACTAACGCACAATGAGCAATTGGGCAGGACAGGTGCAAAATAATAGACTCCTTTCTGGCCTCCTCCGCCCCCACGGGGCCGGGGCCGCTGCTAACTGCATCGGGTTCTCCATTTTCTTTTCTTATTTAAAATGTGCTTGTGGATTCCTGGGGAGTGGGGAGGGAGGGGGCGAGCCCTGATCTAGAATCATCAAGAGGATTTGTATTTTTGCTTTATTAATGGAAAGCTACCTGTTGGTACCAGGATTTGTCTTCCTGGGGAGGCTTTTAATGCATCCATCCAGTGCGATAAAGCTAGGGAGGAAGGCCACTGTAATCAGTAGACTGAGTCGCATGGGGACTAGGAAGAACTTCTCTGGCACAGGAAACTGGGCTTCCTTGGGCCTCGGTCTCCTACTCTACGAGAAGAGGGGATATGCTTCTCCCCTGCCTCAAAGGGTTAGTTCTTGGTAAAATTATTTTAATCTCACGATGGTCTCAGAACCCCACTGCTCCTCAGGACAGCCAAGAGACACAGAGGAGAGCGACATGGAAGAGGTTCCACTTCAGAAAGCTTTTACTGAATTGGGTAATGAATCCTTTCTCGTTCTACATTAGAACAGTTTATCACTTCAGATAAAGCCAGACACAATCGCGAAACATCTGGCTGGAGGGGACCCCAGAGCTTGTCTCATTCAGAGCCTCCTCTCCAGCCTGGCTATCTCTGGGGCTATGATGGATTCACCTCTTATATTCCTCATGTGCATCTGTCATTACCAAAAGAAAAGTCTGGAATGGAGAAAACGTGTAGCCTTGAGCAATGATTTCTGGAAATAATGTATTATCGGTGATGATAAATTTTACAGTCACCTTCTATTTGCTCAACTTCTGTCCTCCAACAAAACAATGGAGTTCTTTCTAAGACGTATTTATTTTTAATTGTGAGGATATGTGTATGACTGTGTGTGGGTATGTGCACATGAGTACAGCTGTCTTGAGAGTCTAGAAAAAGCTATCAGGTCCCCTGGAGTTGGACATGGCAGTGGGTATAATGCCCAGCATGGGTACCAGGAACCAAACTTGGATTCTCTGCAAGATTAGTCCAGGCTTTGAACCGATGAGCCATCTCTCTAGCCTATGAGAGTGGTTCCTGCATCTGCCAGGGATGCCATGAGGGTGCTCCTCCTCCTGCATCCAGCCTCTTCTCTGAGTTTTCCATTGCAACACTGTGGAGACAATCTAGATCTTCCATGGGCAGGAATTAGCTTGAAGCCTGAGAACTTGTGAGGTTTCTGGTGTGATGCACATCTAAAAGGAAACCTTCTCTTTTCCATAGCCTGGATCAGCTAGCAGAAACCGGGAAGAACTAGAGAAGTTTCTCCAGAACTAAGCTGAGTGTACACTCTGCTTTGCCTTGGAACACTCTCCCTTTGAAAACTCCACTTCCCCGGGGACTGTCCCCATCTCACTACCCTCATCACTAGGTCCTCAGAGCTCTTGATATGTGCTGTGACCGGAAGGTCAACAGCTGCTATGGAGATGGACCAGGGAAACTCAGTATCCATAGCCGCTAAGACCCAGCTAGTCCCCCACATTGTCTTCCCCTTCCTGCTCAGCATGTGACCTACGCTTTCTTTTCTCTTCAGGAGGATTCCTGAGGAAGGTGATCCCACACCATCTGGAAACCAAAATTTATTATTTGTCACTTGGTTGGAAAACTCTGCTTAGTTTTTTTTCTTCACTGGTCTACTCCCAAGCTTCTGTGGGTATTAATTCATTAGCATTTATTAACAACAGTCCAATTTAGTTGAATAAATTAGCAGAAACTGTGGCTTCTTGTTCTAAGGCCAGGGACACTTTGGAAAGAAAAGAAAGGTTCAAGGACATGTCCAGAGCTGAGGGCAGTACCAGCAGGGGTCAGGACTACTGGGTGCCCTGGTCAAGGTCTCTGATCAGCTGGGGCAGCAGCAGGACAGCAGCACTGATGGACATGAGGTTGTAGAGCCCAGAGGACACCTGTCCATCTACATGATGGACACAGAGCCCAGTTAGTTGAAGATGAACTGTCTGCCTCACAGTTTTGTGCATGAATGCGTCTTTTCCATTAGTTGGAGTGGTGAGAGAATATAATTTCAAGTATATTGAGAGACATTAAGAACATAGAATGTTAGTGGGGCAGTGGTGACTCATGACTTTAATCCCACTACTTGGGAGACAGAAGCAGGCTGATCTCTGTGAGTTCAAGGCCAGCCTGGTCTAGAAAGCCAGTTTCGGGACAGGCAGGGATACATAGAGAGATCCTGTCTCAAAAACAAAACAAAACAAAAACCCAAACAACAACAACAAAAAGGTAAGAATATTGAAGTGTCAGGAATTTGAGATTTAAAATTTTATTTCTACTTTATTTTATTGTATTTTATTTTTGGTACAATATCTTGTAGCTCTGGATGACCCTGAATTTGCTATGTGGCCCGGGTTGCCCATAAACTTGGAATCTTCTTAAGTCAGCCTCCAGAGACTAGGATTATAGGTGGGCACCACTGTGCCCAAAGGAGAGCGTGATTTTATTTTGTGTTTCTGTAATGTATCAAATCAACTGTAATTTAATTGCCAAGTTAGAGTTTCCTTATCCCAGAAAAGGCAGCAATGATAATTCATAAAGTTATTCTGACTATACAGTGAACAGAATCATGAGAAGTACCAGCTCATGGGTGGGTAGCTAATGTTAGACCCTGTCTTGGACACTCTGAGCTGCTGTGATGCAGTTCTACAGGTAGACACTGTCTAAAGACAGGCTTCCCATAGTTCTGGAAGCTTGATGTTCAAGGCCAAGGTGTCTGGGTTCTGTTAAGTAGTGCCTTCGTAGCCAACAGGTAGTTTTCCTTTTGCTTTGTTCTCAACGGAGGAGAGACAGGAGGGAAACCCCGGTGCTTTTCTTCTAAGGCTCACCTAATTGCTTCTAAAGTCTGAACTTCAAATGCCATCAATTCCGGTATTCAACTTCAACACACAAATTGGGGAAACAAAAACATTCAGACCAAACCAGGTATTGTTTACTCCTACACACACACCTCCCGTCTGAAGGACTCTCTGTCTGTAGACAGTAAACTCTCAGGGAGTATTTTAGCATGAGCCTTTCACCCCAGTCTATTCTGATATTTCTAATATCAACTGCTCTCCTGGAAGAGATTCCCTTAGCACTGAGGATTAGTTGTGTTCCCTTAGACATATGGGAGAAAGACACCAATATCTAATGTATAACAGAAGAGAAATAAAGTGCTTTATAAACTAGATAAACATTTACAGAAACAAATGTCAGGCTTCATTGTAATAGCCATGAAGCTAAAAGACTATTAAACCATAAGCGATTTTGCAAAATGAAAAAGGCTTAAAAATATGAACAGAGTCTTTCAGAGGATGCTGGCCAGGGCAAGTCATGACTATGCTGCTCACAGGGGTATAAAAAGGCAGAACCTCTCCAGGGTGTACTGTCACAATATGAAGCAACAGAAGAGAAAATCCAAAAATGAATTGATAATGCATAAACACTTAGTATGTTTATGATGAAGGTGACATTTCAAATTAACAAAGTATGGGTGAATAATCAACGAATGTAGTGGGCAACTGGATAGCCATCTGATAAAATATTCATTTGGATCCCCGTCTCGCCACTTATACCAAAATAAATTCCAGATAAGTCAAATAAGCGAACAGGATAAAGGAATCCATAAAAGCACTGGAAGAAAGTTGGGGGTAATCCGTTATAATCTTGGAGCGAGAAAAGCCTTTCTCCAGAGTAGTCTTCAATTTTGTTTCCATAAATATATGATTTATTAGGTGCTAAACAGCCAGAAAAAATATTATCATGTGAAACACAGCCCAAGCTGGTGATAGCTGTGACTAATATTTCTGTACGCAGATTCATCTGCTGACTTTGTGTATGCAAGGAAGACGTTTTGTGATTCCATGATGTCTTTTACAACGCTTCCCACAGAGGAACACACCCAGATACAGGCAAATGATGCAAAATGCAGACTGGCCCTTGTAGTAAAGGAATCTTTACTTTCCCTTGTTCTGGATCTTCTGCTTCTGTACGTAGAAACAGCAGAGAGAAGCAGCAATATGGAAAAAGAAAGTAAAATAATAATTGTTATCAATGTTTTCCAGTTTTTAAAGAGTCTGAGACCACTAGGTTTTTGATTTTGTTTTTGGAAACAGCATACAGTGACTATATTGGATATTATGAAACTCCTCCTCTAGCATCTGGGACAGTATTCTATAGCTGGAACCTTGTTTCTGCAGCAGCAAATGGACCAGTAGCTGCATCAAGTGAGATGGATAAAAATTCACATTAGTCCATGTCAAGTTCTAGACTACATGAGCTTCCTATTGAATTTATGAAAACTCTTAGCTTCCAGAGCACTGTGGGTAGGAGAGAAAGGGTTTGTATGTAGAGAGTGACTACACATCAACAGAACAGGAACAACTGTCCATTAGAAAATAAGGGTAAAAGCCCTCCACAAGAAAGGAAATACAAATGACTTTTATATGAGCAGAAAGGTCACTGATCCCATTGCTAATGAAAGAAATGCAAAATAGAGAGAAAAATCATTCTTCATGTACCATCAGAGCCAACATCTGAAATTGGACAAGATGCTGATGTTGACAGTGTGGGGAAAGCTGTGCTTTTAAGAGTTGTTAGCAAGAACAGCAACCGTTCCTGGGGTGAGCTATTTACCAAGTATGGTGGCTTTGAGTGGGAATGCCCCCCAGGGTCTCAGACATTTGCACACTCTCTCCAGGGATGGTGCTGTTTGGGGAGACCTAAAGTGTGGCTTTGCTGGAGGACCTGGTTTGAGAGTTTAAAGACTTGGGCCACTCTTAGGCCCTTTTCTGCTCTGCTTGTGAGTCAAGGTGTGAGCTCTCAGCTTGCTGGTCCAACTACTGTGCCTGCCACCTGCTGCCACACTGTCCCTGCCAATTCTTTCTTCCATAAATTGCCTTGGTCATGGTGTCTCATCATGGTGTCAGAAAAGTAACTAAAACACCTAGATCAATAAACAGTAACCTAAGTATGCAAGTTGTAGCAGGGCTGGGCATGCAACTCAATTAACAGTGTGCTTGCTGAGCTTATACAAAGTCTTGGGTTCAATTTCTACCAACATATAAAACTAAGTATAGTGGTATATGTTCTCTTTGGCTACACAGTAAGGTAGAGGCTAGCCTGGGCATATGAGAGAGACTCCATCTTTAAAATTTCAGTCTCATATCTAGGAGCTCATTTTAGATCTTCCTAATGATAGTGCACTAGTTTAAAATGTCATAATATAAACATAACAATATACAACACCTAAAAGAATGTGACCGGATATAAAGCAATACTAATAATCAGTTGACAAACAAAACCAACCAAAGAACCTAACAATAACCATGAGTTCAGTTCTTCAGCACCTGCATAAAAAGCCAGACATATCAGTGCCAGGAAGACAAGGACGAGAGGTGCTTGCTGGCCAGCCACTCTGGCTGGATCAGCGAGAGACTCGGTCCTTCCCAAAATAAGATGGAAAGTAGATATCCAACCCTGACCTCTGATCTCCATACACACACACGTTTAAACACTCACATACATCCTTCTACACACATGCATACAAATGCATATGTACATATATACATATACTCCCACACAAACACTCTAATGTGGAGCTATTGAGTTTATTAGAGTAAAATTTGCAGGGGAGGTATTTTTACATATAAATTTCCATTTTTGTAATGCTATGGTCATAGGTATTAAACAAGGTAATAATGTACTTAGGTAAGGAAGCTAAGTGGCTGGGACACAGAAGTATCAGGTAGATTTCAGGATGTACATATATGTCTCCCCCTTTGCATTTTTATTCAGGTACAGTTGGTAAAACACAGGGAAAGATGATTTATTTACATCCAGATTTAGAGGATCAATCTAAACAGCAAGCTATGGTGGTTTGGGTAAATAAATTATGATTTTTTCATAATAGACTATCATGAAGCCATCAGAAATGAAGTTATGAAAGGATGCTTATACACATGGTGAGTGGTTTATGCTATATGGATAATTTAAAATATAACCTAGAAAATGGAATGTTGTTATATAAAGAAAATCATAAAATGATGTATAACCAAATAAGGTAGTAGACTTATGAAAGGGCAAGAAGTATCTGAACAAAAAGTATTTTTGTCACAAATATTCCCTGAGTTCTGGTACGTGAGCTCTTCAGGATGCTAGGTGCAGTGATATGAACAAAATATAGTTCTCATACTTATATTGTCAAGCAGGAGAAATGCCAAATGAAGAAAGAGAACACATTAAATAAGAAAGAATGTGAGAGTTAGTTGGAGGAAGCATCCCTGAAGAAGTTATGAAGACCTGAAAGATGCTGAGTAATGGTACCCAGAGATGGATGAGAATCTGTAGATGGGGTTGTGGGTAGGATCTTCCATGAGAAGGAAGGGAGCCCAGTGAATACAGAGCGTGTGATGGAGAAAGAACAGAAAAGATGGGGAAGGGAGGTCAGTCACAGAGTACCCAGGACTTTAGGGCCACTGCAAGGACCTAAGATTTTATTCTCAACAAAGTATTTTTGGGAGTTCAGCCATCACCGTATCTGTGTGTATCTGTGAAGTGTTTTTCTTCTCTCTACTTTAATATTCCCACCATCTGTGGTGTCTTAAAGTTCACTATGCCACATCTATGAGTGGATTTCTTTGAAAGGACTGTTGAATCTATCTTTAAACATTTCTGGAAAATTCCCAGCCACTGTGACTTCATATATGGTCTTGGCCTCATTCTCCTATCAATGTAGATCTTGAATTAAACAAAGACCAGATCTGATCTCTGCGCTCTCAATCCCTATGATCCATCACTTGTAGCATGTCCCAGATACTGCAGAAGCTTCTGGTTTGCTAACTCTGCCTGCTGTTAAACCCATCAGCTCAGCCACAACCATTCTAGTTTTTATTTCTATAAATCTCACTTATTTCTATCTCAAATATCTCAAGTTGTTTCTTTGAAAGCTTCCATAAAGATATTTAAAACTCTTCTTAACCTTTGAGTAAATGCATGCATTTCACAATGCTTCTGTAAACTTAGTGCAGAGCTTGGCGGGGGGGTTGTCTACTTTTGCTGTCATTTAGAATGAATTCCACTGTTAATTTTTACTTAGTACCTGGGTATTTTCAACTGTGCTTTACTTGCTGCCCTAGAACATTCTTCTGAGATATATCTGAAAAGCATTTTTTAAAAAGACATCTTGGGTTTAGATCTGCCCATTTGCACTTCCAGAGTTTGACCACAGCAAACCAAATTCAAAGCAATTAATGGTACTTCAATTCAAAAGAACTTATCCGATGCATTAATTAGATGTCCGTTTTGTACTTACAGTTTCTAGGGGAGAGATTATTTTCTGATGCCCTATCTTCATAGGGCTATAAGGACATGGTTTAAACTCCAATGACAATCCAACAGCTGCCCTTTGACTCCGCCCCCTGCCCTGCCTCCATCTTTCAATGAGAGATGGCTATCTTATTACATATCCCATCTTAGAGAATCTTAGGAATTTGATTTTTGTCTCCATTGCCTTATAAGTTTGTGGTTGGTTTAGCCATTTCAGGAAATGCTGAAGGAGTCAAACCCACCACTTAACTATCTGCATTCTTAATTCCCCTACCTTTAGATTTGGTAGTTCTTAATTATGTAATTGGTAATTTAATATTTTTATATGAAAATTTGAAAAAATACTACTCAGTGTTAATTGTCAGCATGAGGTTTTTCAAACAACCAGGCTGGCCTTATTTTGAGAAGAAGTCAATTCTAAAGGCAGTTGGGAGCCACTGAAGGCACTAGACAAGAGTGACACAATCCAATCTGCTTCTTCTACCACCACCCCACCACCCCATCTGGTTCATTCTCTCTCTCTCTCTCTCTCTCTCTCTCTCTCTCTCTCTCTCTCTCTCTCTCTCTCTCTCTCTCTGAGGTTTGACTACACAGTTCTGGCTGGCCTGCATCATACTAGGTAGACCAGGCTAGCCTTGATCTTGTGACGTCTGCCTTCTGAGTGCAGGGATTACAGACACAGCCATGACACAAGGTGGTTTTTCATCTTTTTTTTTAATTTTTTTTTGATTTATTTATTTATTATGCATACAGTTTTACAGAAGAGGGCGCCAGACCTCATCATAGATGGTTGTGAGCCACCATGTGGTTTTGCTGGGAATTGAACTCAGGACCTCTGGAAGAACAGTCAGTGCTCTTAACCTCTGAGCCATCTCTCCAGCCCCGGTTTTTCATCTTTTAAAGAGTTAGTCTATAATATAAATAATGGGATGGACAAGGCAAGAGTGAAGTCAGGAGCTGTGATGAATGACTTTTGAGTAATCTGGGTGCAAAGGTGTCTGGACTATAAAGAAGGACAGACATAGATGACTAGAGCTGTGTTTTCTACATTAGATAAGAGGAACTAAGATAACTGCATACCAGAGGAGAGAAGGGGAAGCCATCCAGAGTGACTCCTACTTTCTGTCTCATATATTAATATGGATGGTGTTGCCACGTGGGAAAGTGCCAGATACATGGTAGATAGTGCTGGTTTGGTCCAGGATGGTGTGTGTGTTTCCTATGTCTGTATGTTTGTGTATGTATCTGTGCATCTGTGTATGTACATGTGCATGTGTATGTAAAGTTTAGAGCTCAGTCTTAATTTTTTAATGCTTCAGAATTATCTTAAGATACCCAAGTATAGCCATTAATAATGGTTTGATGGTGAGATTAAGATAAACTTCTTTCTCACAGTTTTACTACTAGGTATATATTTTGTTTCATCTTTAAATTTTATTTTATGTGAATTGATATATGTATGCATATGTGTATGTCTCCTGCATATATGTCTGTGTGCCTGGTGCCCAGAAGCCAGGAAAGGGTGTCAGATCCCTTGAGACTAGAGTTAGAACTAATTATGACCAACCATGTGGGTGCTGGATAATGAAGTCAGTGGAAATGCAGTCAGTGCTCTTAACTGCTGAATCATATCTCCAGCCACAATAGATTTACTTTTTATAGAGAAAAAAGTTATTTAAAAATAAAGGTAGGCTGGCCAAATGGCTCAGTGGGTAAAGATACAAATCTGATCTCCAGAACCCATATGAAGATAGAAAGGGAGAAACAGCTCCTCAAGGCTGTTTTCTGGTCTCCACACAGACACACAGACACACAGACACACACAGACACACACAGACACACACACACACACACACACACACACACACACACACACACACACGCAGAGAGAGAGAGAGAGAGAGCGCATTCTGGTTTTAGGTTTGGGTTTGCACTGCTAAAAAAATATGATTTGGGAAGTAGAAACTGATGATTTCCATATTAAGCTTCCCATTTTTGTTTTGCATATATTATTTGTGTGTGTGTGCGTGTGCACGTGTGTATCCTACACTATGAACCATTTCTGATGTATCTGTTGTCGCTTCTCCCTCCCAGTCTGTCACATTGCTCTGCACACAGTCAATGCTGGATAAATACTGAGCAAATGAAAGTGTCTATGTGATGAGGATGCTCAATAATTCTTTCTGAATCTTGGATCAGAAGATCCAAGGATCACAAACCAACATGTTTTCCCATTCAGGCCATTCAAAGCAATGGTAGACAACCCTTAATTTTCTATTCGACTTAGTATGTGTCCTAGTTAGGATTTCTATTGCTGTGAAGAGACACCATGACCATGGCAACTCTTAGGATGAAAACATTTAATTGGAGTGGCTTACAGCACAGAGGTTCAATCCATTATCATCATGGCAGGGAGCACGGCAATGTGGTCCTGAAAAAATAGCTGAGAGTCCTACATCTTACAAGCAACAATTAGTTGACTAAGACATTGGATGATATTCTGAGCAGAGCAAACCCTCATGCCTGCCTCCACAGTGACACATTTCCTCCAACAAGGCCATACCTCCTAACAGTGCCACTCCCTGTGAGATTATGGAGGCCAATTCTATCCACACTACAACATTGCCAGTCATCTGCCTGCCACTGTAGGCAAATGCCTGGCACAGTGCACTTACGAAGTAGAAGAGAACAAGTTAGTTTCTGTTTTCAGACAATCAAAGCCTAAGATCAGGCAAGCATCCCCATTGTTTAGCCTTTGAGAGCTGCAGGAATAACTGTTATAGTTTGGATCTAAAACATTCCTTAAAAGTTAATGTGCCGAAGACTTCATCCTCAGTTAGGGGCAGTGCTGGGGGTATGGGTGTGCTGAGACCCTTCAGAGGCTAAGTCTAGTTGGTGGAAATAGGTTATCTAAGAGTCTGTCTTTTGTCTCCCCCCCTCCACTATCTCTCTTTTCCTCCTCCCCCTTTCCCTCTCCTTCCTCTTCTTCCTTTTCTTCTCCTCCTCCAGAATCCTCTCCTCCAGGATGTAAGCACCAGTGTTCTTCCCTTTACACATCTCATGCTCTGCCTTGGTCCAGAGTCAAGTGACTACAGACTGAAACCATGGGCTCCAAGTCCTCCTTCCGAGCTGTTTGTGTTGGGTATTTATTCTGGTGGCATAGAGCTAGTTCAGCAACCTGTCATGTTTGGAAACCTGTATAGAAGCAAACAGTTGTGTTGTGACCCAGAACACGGAGGAAAAAAAGATGCGCAGGGTTCTGTTTGTTCCTTTTGTAACACCCAGGAGAGCTCAGGTCACACAAGGTCTGCCTCATGACCCCAGTCACCTAATCTATCAGGTCCCACATTGCAGTAATGCCACCCCAAGGGATGTAAGTTTTTACATACGGGCCTGAGGGGGTAGCCCCATGTAAGCCACAGCCCTCGGAGAAGTTGGACAGCAAGCTGAGCATAATGGGGAAACCTAATGTCTCAGTCAGGCTGCAGCGGTACCAACCATAATGTATTTGTTTGCCTCCAGGCTTTGTGACAGCGCAGATGGTCTGGAGACCTCCCCCTGCTCAGGACCCCCAGACACAGCACGGGCCTGCCTTCCCCCATAATGAGTCTCCTCTCTCTCCCACAAGAACAAACTGTAATGATGATATTTCACTCTGAAAATTCTGGAAAAGAGGTTGGTTTCCTCTTGTTTTATTGTCTTAACTGGGGCATAAGTCTAAACTGTCTTAGAAATCCCTGTGTGTAAAGCCTGAAGTACAGCCACCTCTCTGGAGTCACAGGGCCCCTCTATTATTAATTATGAACACACTGGTGTGATTCTCAGGGCCAGACCATGGGAAGGCCATATAGTAGAGATAACAATTTAAAAGTCAAATTCACCCAGTCTCTCAATGGGGTAGTAAGCAAGATGTACAACACAGATCCGAAAATGACAAACATGTCCCTGAGTCCATAACTCTTTCCACCTCTTCTCCTTTTTCTAAACTTTCTCATTCCAGCTGCAGCCTCAGCGGTGTACAGACAGAGACTTCTCAGAGTTCCTGCAGAGAGGTGCCTGGTACCAACTCTGCTCCAATGTCCCACCATTTGGCAGCTTCTCAGAGGGCCTTGCCAACACCACAGGCTATCTGGGGAGAACACCCAGCTGGCCACCCTGAGGAACATCACCACAGAGACACAAAGCCAGGTCCAGCCAAGCCAAGGCCAGCTGTTGCAATGGCGCTTCGGGGAGCGGAGGCTGCTTTGAGCTCTGTGTCAGCAAGGCACGGAACAACATCTGCAACCCACAAAAAAAAAAAAAAAAAAAGCCAATGCATAATGCAGACATGTGTGCTGCTGTTGTCTGGCTCCTTCACTGTCCTCCCAGGACATGTAAAATGGACGGCCAGTGCATGCTTTCCACCTACAGCTATGACCTCAAATCCTCCTGCCCACGGCTATTTCCTGTAGTCAGGCCACTTGAGAGTTGACACCCTGTATACTGAAGGGGAGTCTGACATGGCAGCGGGAGCATAACACTTGGTTTTCAGGTAATCAGTGTTCAAGTCAAATTCTCTACTTTCTGAGACCTCCCTAACAAATGGCACTGGAGCCCAGGATGAGGCTGAGGAAGGGGCATGGATGCTATGCAGCAGGACCCCCAGTACTGCCCTCTTGACCTAGGAGTGGGTACCGAAACCCCATCTGCGGTTATTCACTGCTCCCCCAGGAGCAGCTATCCAATGATCCCACAGCTCAACTGAAAGCAGCAGGAGAAATGTCAAATACTTCATTAAAAGCAGCAAGAGATTCCATTGTAAGCCCACGGCTCTTGCCCATCAAAGATCAGACACAGGGATCCAAATCAGCTCTGGTTTCAATCAGAGACCAGATACTTAAGAGGGTTTTTCAGTATGTGTCCTTTCCATGTGCGGCGGGAAGCCCCACTCTGGTTTCTCCTGTTTCTATCTTATTTTCTATACCTTATAGAGCCCTTCAGGAACTGCTGCTGGTAACACACACACACACACACACACACACACACACACACCCTCATTATGCTGAGGCAGGGGGAAGCAGTCAAGCACTTCAAAAGCTAGGCACAGACTTGAGTTTTTCAGGTTTACTAAATTCCAGGAAATGCTCTCTCTCCTCCTAAGAAAGGTTAGTTAGTGTTGGAAACAACTTTAATCTGGCCAAAGGAAAAAAGAGAAGAGAGAGAGGAGTTAGCGGAGGGAAGTGATGGAGAGGGGGGATTGTTAATTTCAATTGATTTTCTGATAAGGTTTCATATCCTGAAGTGTGCTTCAAATCTGAGAAGTGACATCTGCCGAGATCGCCCGTCAGTGTCTGAATTCTCCTGAATGTAATTAGATCTGAGACAAGATAGAAGACTCGCTACGGTGGCCCTTAGGGAGGAAATGGTCTTTGAAAAGAATTATGTTAATCAGACTAGCCTTCTTCTTGCATCTGCTCTGCTGTTATTCTGGGTAAAATTAATAGGTCTAAGGAAGGAGCCGATCATAATGACAATCTGGTCTTCACAGCAGGAGGTTTTATAAGGGAGCTGAACTGTGCCTTGTTGAGAACACTTAAAGTAATTAGTTACAGGGCTACTCACTTTCTTTCCTTTTTAATAATAATAATGGTTATTAATGTTTACAAATTAAAGAGTCTTGCTCCAGATGAAAGGCGTGCTGAAATGGAGACTGGTGCAGGAGCCCCGTACCTTTCTGCCTCCTGTGGAGGGGGCTCAGCACGACAACAACCCTCTCTGTCCACAGGATCACACCACACTCCCCTTTACCCAGGGCCCCTGGAGCCTGCAGAGCACAGGAGCCAGTGGACAGGACAGTTCATGGCAGAAGTAGAGATTTCAAGCCTTCATATGCCTGTTCCCTGGCACAAAGTAGATGTTCAGTAAGTATTCATACTTGCTGGTTAGACTTCAGTGAAAGCAAAAAAGAAATAGTTGGGTTTTTTTTTTTGTTGTTGTTGTTGTTGTTGTTGTTGTTTTAAAGGAGGTAAGGGGCTGGAGAGATGACTCATAGTTAAGAGCTGGAGAGATGACTCCATGGTTAAGAACACTTGCTGCTCATCCAGGGGACCCTAGCTCAGACCCCAAAACCCACATCAGAAAGCTTATTACCATCTAAGACTCTAGGTCCTAGGGAGCCAATGCCCTATCCTATCTTCTTTGGGCATCCACATGTGATACACACACACATCCATATGCATCAATAAAAATAATGAAATGTTTCTCATAAAGGAAGTAAGACTCAAAAGGAAAGAAAACAAGGAAGAAAGACTGGATAGGAAGGTGGGGTGAGCAAGAAGGGAAAATTCAGGAAAAGCTTTCTCATGGCCTCACAGAAGGACGGAACTTCAAAGCAGGTACAGGCACTGTTTTAATTTGTTATAATTTGTGTTCCAGTCTCTTCTCCACAGTCTATAAACCAGGGGAAGGCATACTATAGCCAGCAGCTAAACTCTACCCACCATCTGTCTGCATGAAGAAAGTTTTGTTGGCTGGTACACTCATGGTGTCTGTAACTGCTTCTCCACCACCCTTGTGTTTCAGTAGCTGCAACACTCCAAGCCTAAAAATGTAGCAGGTGGCCTGTCACAGAGAAAGCTTAGTAACAGTTGCTGCCATCTCCTAAGATGAGTGTGTGCTCAGACCCCTGAGTAGAGACTCATCTCAGAAGAGGCGGGTAGAAGGATCATAAGAGCCACAGGAATGGGGGTGCGTGACTATAGTGCAGAAAACCAGGGTCTTCTATAAATAGTAGGGATGTTGCCTCTAAGAAGTTTCTACAGCTTTGGCTACCTACACAAGATCACACCACTTTTCATCAAAGGGTTCACAAGATATCTTAGTTAAGGTCTCAATTGCTGTGAGAAGATGCCATGACCACAGTGACTTTTGTAAAGGAAATAATTTAATTTGAGGTGGCTTACGGTTTTAGAAGTTTAGTCCATTATCATCATGGCAGGAAACATGGCAGCATGCAGGCAGGCATGGTGCTGGAGAAGGAACTGAGAGTTCTACATCTTGATCTGCAGGCAACAGGAAGTGAACTATTTACCACCCTGAGTATAGATTGAGCATAGGAGACCTCAAAGCCGACCCCCCAGTGACAGACGTCTTCCCACAAGGCCACACCTCCTAATAGTGCCACTCCCTATGGGAACCATTTTCTTTCAAACTGCTATGCAAGGTCTCACCCCCTAGCTGAGGCGCCTACTGGTGATGGCTGATGGCTCCTGGGCGAGGAAGAATCACATTTTAGGGGGAAGTGGCTACTGGTGATTTTCCCATGATCTTACTTCCATACATACACAGTACATAGAGGCAGTATGAACTGGTTCACTGGGCTTTACACACACACACACACACACACACACACACACACACACACACACACACGCACACGCACACACAAGAACTGAGGGTAAATATGATCAAGATCCATTTTAAATGGGTATGAAATTTTCAAAGAATAATAATAAAAAAAAAATCCTTGAGTAGAACTAATAATGTTCCAGAACAGAGTTCCAAAATCTTTAGTCAAGAAAAATTCATGTTGGGGGCCAGATGTCAGAGCAGGGCAGGAGGGCAGATGAGATAACGCATTTCTATCTGCTTAACTTGGGATTAAGTAGTGAGAGAACGGAGGGAATGTATGTCCACGGGGATGGGGAGTGGGCTGCAGGAGCAAGGCTGGGGTCTCCTTATCTTGTGACACTCAGTGTGGTACAAGATCTGAATCAGATCCAGGAGCTTCCTTCTGCACCTGTCATCTTACCCATCGTTTAACTCAGGCCTAGTCTTCCTACCTGTCAAACATGCTTGGAGATAGCACTTTATAGTCTTTTTTAATATTTATTTATTTAATGTGAATTGGTGTTTTGCCTGCATGTATAACTGTGTAAAGGTGTCAGATCTTGGGACTACAGACACTTGTGAGCTGCCATGTGGATGCTGGGAATTGAACTCAGGTCCTCTGGAAGAACAGTTAGTGCTCTTAACCACTGAGCCATCTCTCCAGCCCCCAGCACTTTATAGTCTTGATGTGTTAAAAAAAAAAAAAAAAGCAGAGGATATCAAAGTTTCACCATCATGCAGACTTGTTCAAACAGTTCATAGACAGTACAACAGTCATTATAAAATAATGCAATGGACCTCGGTAAGCTGGCCTGTGGACGCTATGGAGACATAAGAGTTAGTGGTCCCAATAGCAAATTACATGCTTTAAAGTCATTTTTGGTGAAGTTGGGTAAATTAAGGCCACCAAGCTTGGACCCTATATGCCTAATAATTTTCCATAAAGCCATAAGAAGTATTCTTTTGCTTACAGGTCTGATAGTCAGCTAGGACTTTGTTGATCTAGGATAGACTTATCTGAGTTGGGCTGAAGGTTACAGATCTTCTCCAAAGAGAAAGCATCTCATCACATTACTTAGATGGGCAGTTTCCCAAAGCATGTGCTTTTCACAGTGATAGTCAGGTATATCCCAGCATGTACATGCATCACAACTATAAATAGTCCATTTGCCACAGCAAGAAACAAGAAAACATTCTTCTTTTAGTTCAAGGCCAAGACAAATCAAACAGCCACATGGCCAACTGATGGATTCAGAAGCATATTCCACCATGGAAGTCAGTTGATGACACTAGTTGTTGAAAAATTATCTGGTATTGACCAAAACATTAGCTGAGCAGTGTCTGGCACAGATCCAAGCTACTGGATCCAGTTGTTTATGCCGCCATTTTGATACATGCTAATAGACAGACATAGGGGTGGGGCTATAGATCCTCTTGCCAACCTGGCACCAAATCACCCTTGACTTCATACTTGTTTTGTTTTTTATTCCCATCTGTGAATTATATACTCAAGCCAAAGGGGGAAAAAAAATCCTGCAGCATTTCTCCAATAACTCAAATGCATTGATCAATTTTATAGAAAGGTCTCAACCACTTAAGAAGAAATTAGGACCTCTGGGAGAAGTACAGGCCTAATAAGGACAGAGTAAGGTTGAAGGTGGTGATAACGAGGAGGCAAAGAAGTCCAGGACCAAAGTCAGATTTCAGCAAGAGCTGAGGTCACCTTAAATAAGAATGACAGCATGGGCAGGGGGTCCAATTAATTAATTACACCTTAATTGAAAAAAGCGGCCTCTGTTCTTGTATTGTCCTCACTGTCCTCTAGAAGTCCAGGGAGTGCTGTGGCGTCTGGGGAGGGGAAGGATCAGAGCCAGTTTCTCTGGCTCCCTCTCTTCCTTCTGATCCACAAGAGGTAAGAAAAAGGTTACCAAGGGATCAACAACTTCATAAATATGTAGAAGAAAGACAAATCAACCTGAAATCCAAAAAAATTAAAATATAAATAGACTTGTTTGTTTCAAGGATTTGCAATGAATGCTTGACTCAGTCTGAAGATTAATCAGTGATAGGTAATTATACTCACACACATGCGCACACACATACTCGTACACACAAAGATAACCCATGTCCCCTCTAAAGAGCACAACTGCAAAAACAGTGTGAATTTCCTGGTTCAAATAGAGGTGAAGTGAGCTGAATCTCCTCGCTGGGCTTGTCATATCTGAGTCTCCAGCCCAGGATGGCCACAGTGGGCATCACTGGGATCTAGGCACACACTCCTCCTCCTCCTCCTCCCCTTTTCTCCCCCTCTCCTTCTCTACTTTGTCTCTCCTGAATTCTTTATGAAATTCTATTTTTTCTTACCAAAAGGGATGAGTGAGTCTTCAATCCATAGATATTCATGTACTTTCTTTCCCATGCAAGCTCTGCCATAAGCAAAGAGCTGAGGACACTCAAGTTCTGACCCCAGGCACTCGGCCTAGAACAAACTGGGTTTAGTGCTTCACCTTTGTAAACCCTGTGCTTAGGAAGCAAAGGCAGGAGGATTGCTGGGAGTTTCATGCCTGCCTGAAGTACATACAGAGTCCAAGGCCAGCCTGAGATACACAACCAACAAAACAACAACAGAGAACAGCTTTTCTCAACTTGGGATAGTTTTGATTTTCCAGGAATATTTGACAGTGTCTGGAGACATTGCTGACTGTCTTGGCTTAGGTGGGATGCGACAGGAATTTATTGTGCATAGGCCAAAGGACTGTTAAATATCCTACAATACATAAGACAGCACCCTGCCCCTGAAATGTATGTTCATAGTGAGGTTGGCTGAGAAACCCCAAAAGAAGAACTTGGCCCAGGAAGAAAACCAAACTATAAATACACTAATGGGCCATCCCTTCCAGCTTGCCGCTAAGGGTCCTACATGTACTATGGTACTTGGGCTGAGACAAACCTCATGTCTTACTTCTCTCTCAACTCTGGGTCTTCTGACTCAGTTGTCTCTTAGCTTTGCTGTCACGTTTGAGTCATAGAAAGGAAAGATGTTCCCTGGTGTGCCATCCCTGAAGGCATCTTGGTATTTGATCACTCATTTAACTTATCCATCTATCCACCTAGCATTCTTTATCCATAACAAATCAACCAAAAATGGGAAACAAATCCACACTCAGCATTATAAACCACAAAAGACCATAGATGGAATAGTACACAACAGTGGCTTGGCTTAATGGCTGCAGGCAGTGTGCCAGCTTCCATCTGTCACTAACATCTTTAGCTCCCATCTGTTAAATGGGAGCCTTATTCCCGGTCACGGTATTCTTCCTCAAGAGTGACACTCAGGAACTAGTCAATCAAGGTAACACTCAGACCTACTGTTGGGGGTAAAAGGTTGGGAATGCAGGCTATAGTGACTGCACCTTGACAGAGCCCCGCTGGTTTTGGCAGTCTTAGACTTGTGCAATGAGGATGATAATAACACGTTTCTAAAAGTCACCAGATTAACTGACTGAGTGGTACATGCAAGATATTTAGAATAGTGCCTGGGACATAGCAGATGCTCACATTAGATTATCCACCACCCCAAATAACCATCATGGTAACCAAGTGGCCACTAGCTTTGAAGATCATGAAATATTTTAAGTGCCTGAGGTTTGGTTGGGGATCAACAGTGAGAACCTGTATTTAGCAATGGGACCTCTAAGGAACACCTTTCACCACTGTTAAGGCTTTCAACCTCAGCATTTTTAACATCTAGGGCCAGGCCATCTTTTGTGGATGGATGGGAATGTTACTAACACTATAGAATGCACAGCATGCTACACTAGGCCTCTATTCCATTATATGCAAGTGCCCTCCCTGTTTCAAATATTTTCAGACATTGCCACATGTCCTCTGGGATGCAAGATTAGTTAAAAAATTAATATTTTAAGTAATAACAATAAAATTTCACTGACAGTTATAATAATCATATGTAAGGAGCTACCCTCTGATCTGCTGCTTTCCTTTCAGCTGAATCCAAGAGCAGCTTGTGTGTGTTGAATGGAAACAAAGATGTTTTGAAAATAAGTTCATTCTGCAAGTTCAAGACTGTTTCTCATATTACCACCCAGTCAGCCCTCTAAGGCAGTATGTTTCCAGTCCACACAGTTACCATGAGGTCTATGCATTGCAAATGTTGAAGAGAATACATCCCTTCTCAAGAATTGACAACTGGAAATCTCTTGATTAATGCATATATCCCTCCCAATTACAATGTTAATGTAAACACGACTTTGGAAAGATAACAATATAAATATAGATTAATCAGCAATCATGTATCTCTATCAGACTTTCAGTCAACAGATCTTGACTGGAGGCCTTATCACAATTACTATTGAGATGGCTGCATGCCAGCTGAGCATGGTCTCACAGCCTCTATTCCCCATTCTGGAAAATGTGGCTAGTGATAGAAGCTAATGTAGGAGAATTCTTAAGTAAATGAGAAGACATTAGTACAGAGAGAGGCACAAGTGAAGGATCCAATAAATCTTAGCTGCTGTTGTTAATGAAAAGAGAAAATTGAGTAAAACAGAATGCTAAAACAAGGCTAACACAGGGCTAGAGAGATGGCTCATTAGTTAATTAGTAAAGTTTACATTACTCTTGTAAAGCGCTTGAATGTTGGTCCCAGCACCCACATGATGACTTATGTTCATAACTTCAAACTCAGGGGATCTAGCCTTCTTCTGGCCTCTTCAGGGATCTGGTGCCCTCTTCTGGCATCTTCGGGTACCAGACACTAAGTATACAAGCATACACATACCTACTAGTGTCTTCATCAGAGTGCAAGAATCTTAAGACTAAGTACAAGCATACACACTCACACACTCACACACACACACACACACACACACACACACACACAACCCTCTAGCATGACAGAAGTGGAAAAGCTAGTAAAGAGAAAAAGCAATTCTAGAAGCTACTCCAGGAGTGCTGGACCCAGAGATTAAACTAGATCCTGGATAAATGTGAACAGTGAAACAGTATGGGATTGTGCTTTGATCTGAAAAGTGAGGTTGGGTCAGTGTTCCAGTTACTGCCAGCTGCACGACAAACCACCCTGGCTTAGTGACACAGAATGTAACATTCTACTTGAGCAGGTTCTGTGAGTCTGGAATTTGAGCAGGGCCACTGGACATGTGTATGGTGCAGCATGCCTTGGTCTTCATTCAAAGACTCGGCAGTTGGAGTGAAGTGACCACAGGTGCTGTGATTAACAGGCTGCATAGCAAGAAGACAGTATCAACAGACACTGTCAACCCAAGCACTGAACCTTGCCTTTCTATGTGGTTTGGGTTCCTCACAGCATGGCAACTGGGGTTCAAGAGTGAGTGTCCCCCCAAATAAGCCTTTCAAGAGAAGCAGGTAGATGCTGCTGACCTTTCCTGACCTTGATTTCACTTTCTCTTGGTCATTTTTTGATGGCAGTGCCACAAAGTCACCTTGTCTTGAAGAGCAGCATGAGGTGTGAGCTAAGAAAACCTCATTGCACTCACTCATATTTGGAAACAGACTCTAGAAAAATAAGAGTGAATAGTATTCCACATGACTGGATGAGACAACCCAGAGCTGAGGAAACTCCTGAGAACAATGGCTTCCAACTGGGACACAGTCTCAACTCTGCATTAGCAGCGTCTCACCCTGTTCTCTCTATGTGACTTCTCCACAGAGAATTTCCACACCTCAATGGCTTGCACTCTGAAATTTGGATGGATGCAGTGTTGTAGGTAGCATGTATTGACAGGCCAAGTCTAGAAATCTCCACAGAAAGCCTGAAGCAAACATATGATTCTTAAGTTCTTCCATGCAGGTGCACACGGGGACAATAGATGGATCCACTAAGAGGAGCACTGTGTCTCAGAGCCTAGTTATTAGGTCTAACAAACAAATTTGTTTAGGAAAATCATGAGACGACATAACTGTAGCCAGGGGTCCAGGAGACAGCGAGTCTACCACCACATATTTCTACAGCCTGGAGCACTGCCAAGCCAATTCTACATTGGGTACACATTGCTTAGGCAAGTGGATAGCCCCGTGCACTCATGGTTCTGCTTGTTTTCATCATTTGCATGACTTAGCTGCTAGTCCATGTAAAATCCCTAAACTGAGTAGAAGGTACCAGCAGACGCTCTTTTGGGAGGCTGTGGTTGGAACAAAAAAGAACCCTGGGGAGACTTGTGGAGAACAAGATCCCAGGTCTGTAAATAGCAGGAATGTAGTACCTTCATAGTACACTCATCTCTTTCATCTGCCGATAGGAGCAAGCAGAAGTATCATCTGAAAAATCCACTAATGTCCTGTCAAAATACAACTGATTTAAAAAATAATAATAATAACATTCCATCAGAGAGCCATCCCTGCTGGGAAGGACCTGGGCTCAGCAGTTACAGTCTATAATACCCATTTGGCAATTATCATACATTGTCTCATCTCACATCTTTTTTTTTTAAATAATCTCCTGTGCATTTCAGTACTGATGAATTAGTCCCACATGCCTAGGGAGACTCCACAGCAGGTATGATGGTCTCTCTGAAATTTTACATACTTCAGATGTACAACTCAGTGCCCTAAATTCCTAGTCATTTAGTTATTTATTTTTCTGGACTATCACTCATAAGTACAATACCAAGCTCCTACCATTCTCTCTTTATACCTTGAGTACATTCCATGTCCCCTGTTCCAACATAAATGAGATCAATTTCTCAAGACCAAACCCAATACCATGTTCACCAAGGTACTCTCCAGACTTCTCTGAGACTATGTGCCTCATGCTCATCTCCTCCTTTCCAGGAACTCCTGTCACACTGTTTATTTCTTCTCCCCATCCCACCCATCAGGGTCTGCCATCTCTTTGTAACACTGTATGTCTGTGCTGATCTTTCTACTTGGCTCTGAGCTCCTGGGACAGGCGAGACTAGTTTCTGTTGTTTCCTCCATAGCCTATGTCCAAACCAGGTTCTACTGCTAGCAGCTTCTGGGAGCAGATCCATGTCTTTCCTCTTGGCCACACCCCTTCTGATGGAGAAGAGACTTAATGCAGGTATGACTATCTGAAGTTTCGTTCAGAAGCAGAGAATGCGAGACTGAATCTGCCTTTCAAGAGGCAGGCATATGTTGACCTCCACACAGACACCAGCCCTCCCTCATGTGCTCCTGAAATAGTCATGAAAGTGTTTGAGGGCAGTGGCAGGCTGCTTCCTTCAAGGAGCACACCCAAAACATCTAGCATTCTAAAGATCTTCCCAAGAGCCCTAGCTAGCAGATAAGAGCTATGATGGCCCCTTGTACGTTGTGTAAGGAGACAGAGAAGTTTGGGACTGGTAATGATTTGCTCAGGAGCTCAAAGAACAAACGTCTCAAGCCTCTGGCACCCCACATCTCTCTGAGCACACTGCCACTAGTGAGAAGTCCTAGAGAGAAGCTATTTCTGTAAAGACTGACTAGTTATGTGGAGGTACTGGAGTGCTGCAGTTTCTAAGCCAAGTTATAATGATCTTAAGCGAGCTTTAGTTTACTGAACAGTCATTCCTTGCACTAATTTGTGTCAGAACTATCATCCTGCTAAACAGATGAAGACTTTTGGAATGTTTGAACATAACAAAATTCCAATTTCCCACCAATCAAGGACCTGAGAGTGTTGTCAGATCACACCCCAGGCCTAGAGCAGAGCTTTCTCCACGTCACCTGACATCACCACCAATGTCTTTGAAAAGGATCTTGATGTGTGGCCCTTTGTTCTGTCACTATTAACAGGTTAGTGCTACTTCACTGAACATGGCATTTGGGAAACTTGTCAGGGTCCCTAGACTACGATCACTTATATTTGGCTCTAGAACAAGCCCTATCTTTTATTCCTTTGAGGTGAGAGCTCTTTTGTAAACATAGTAACCCCCAAATGAGATGCCTAGTGCAAACTTTGAAAGTGTGAAACCCCAGTGTCCAGTGCAAGTACTGAGAACAGGGGTACTCGGGTGGACCAGAACCCCTCATCGGTAGACTTGGTTCTAAGTCTTCTCTTGAATCTTTCTTGCAAAGGGCCTTGGTAAGCATTCTTCATGTAGGGTAGGGGATGCCAATGTTTTTCCATAAAGGGCCAGCAGTAAAATATTTAGGCTTTCCAGTCTATTTGATTTCTGATAGAAATGTCCATCTCTGTCATTAAAGCATAAAGGAAGTCATATTTCAAGTAAGCATGGCTGTTCTAATAAAAACTTTTATTTATAAATAGAGATGGAAGGCTGGGTTTGGCTTGTGACCCGTGATCCCAGGCAATCTGTTTCTTAAACTTGCTCTGTCTCTGTGGCTGAATTCTGGCTTCTATAACCCAGCCCATTTCAATTGCTTCTCCCCTTCCCATGCCATCTATATTCTACACATTTATTTTAAGTCTTTGAATTTTCCCCCATGAAAATTTTATAGATTGTTCCAACCTGTACAACTCCAGAGAGTGTTTTCTGTAGCCCTGCGGCACTTATAGCAAGTACCACAGAATTTAGAGTCTAATTATTTTTGAGCAGGAGATTCTGGAGTAAAGACAGCATGTCTTATGTGGACATATATTTCCCACCATTCTCATATTTGGGCTTGACACATAGTATTCCCAACAAATACTGACTAATCCATTAATTGACAAATACCCACAGCAGTATCTGTTGGTTCCTTATAGTTCTGATAGGCTGATTAATGGCCCTTCCACAGGATGTGGGATGCAGCCATTTTGGAAGAAGAGGCATTATTCACTCAAGAACTTGACAGTGTGGTTGAAAAGAAGAATTTCTTCATATCCAGTTGAGACACTGCCAATGTGATTAAGTGAAGGATCCAGGGATAAAATGATCCAGGGTTATTTGGGGTGGCCACCCTGAAATCCCAGGGTGTCCTCACAGGAGTGAAGCATGAGAAGCCAGGGTGACAGAGAAGACCGAGGCAGAGACAAGAAGAGCTTTAAACATGCTCAGCTACTGGCTGCGAGAATGGGACAGGCGTAACTAGGAAGCCCACCAAGGGAAACTGGACACAAACTCTCTCTGAGCCCATCTTAGAACCAGACCTACTGACGCCTCGGTGGGAACTCAGTAGTATTCCCACAATTCCAGAAAGGGGCCTGGAATTATGGGAATACCACTTGTCTGCTGCTTGAAGCCATTACATCTGTGGTAATACACTGCAGAAACAATGGGAATATGACGCCCTGCTGCAAGAGGAAAAGTCTACATTTGTGCGTCAGAGTTGGCCGGACTTTTCTAGTGCCGTGAACACACAACTAAGCAAAGCAAATTAAGGCCAGGGCCACAGCTCAATGGGTAACAATGCTTAACACCAGCCTGCCAACTGCTGTCAATCCCTAGAGTCCACATGATGCAAAGAGACAACCAGTTCTCACAGGCT
This sequence comes from Sigmodon hispidus, assembly GCA_004025045.1. Taxonomy (NCBI): domain Eukaryota; kingdom Metazoa; phylum Chordata; class Mammalia; order Rodentia; family Cricetidae; genus Sigmodon; species Sigmodon hispidus. The sequence continues at coordinate 102,593 of PVIH01000303.1, forward strand.
GTCCTCAGACTCATACATACATGCACACTATATGAAAGTGTAAAGAGTTGTTAAAGGGAAAGAAAGAACAGTGAAGAGAGATTCTGACACACTCAGACACACTCAGAAGTTACAGCCCATCATGGTGCGGAGGGTGTGGTAGAACTAAAGACATTACATCATGGTGCATGCACCAGGCTTCCTCCTTTCCTTTGTTTGAGTCCATCCTGGCTCCCACGGATGGCAGTACTCCTTCTGAATGTACCCTTAAAAACACACCCGGTGGTGCATTTTACCATCCACCCTGGCAGCTCTCAGTCCAACTAACAGTAACAATGAACCTGGACTCTATACTATCCTGAGCATTTATCCTCCACTTGGGAGGAAACCCAAAGTAAGTTATTTGAAAATACCATGGAAAGTCTTTGTAGAAGAAACTTGCTAGCAACATTCTGTGCACAAGCTACTTTTCAAGGTCTAGACAAAGAAGCATTGGTTGTAGAGATTTGGGTCTTAGGAACAACTCAACTACCTGCTATATGACTTTGGATGAGTCACTTAACCTCTGTGATATTAGAACCTGATGACTGCAATGGTTATAGGAAATCTGTCCAGCCCCATTAATTGGCCCCAGCGAGGGATATTTGGCGTCTCTGTTCATCTGGACTTAATAAGACTTGTGCTGCAAATTTGTAATAAAACTACCCAGTGAAAAACCCAAGTGGCAACTCTATCATCCAGATTTCTCAGGTATTCAGGACACCAGCTGAGTCCTCCATCTGTGGAGGAAAACAGCAATCCTTCCTTGGTGACTTCTCTAGCCAAAGATGCTACCAGCTACAGGGCCCAACAGCAGGCATGTATTTTCAGAAGAACAAGTTAAGAATGTTTCTGGCGGTGTTGGTTATAAGCCTTAATTAATCATGGAAATCCTGTTTGCAGACCCAGACTATTATTTTATTTAAGATTTATTTATTATGAATACAGTGTTCTACAGTGTTCTGTCTGCATGTGTTCCTGCAGGCCAGAAGATGGATGACACCAGATCCCATTACGGGTGATCATGAGCCACCATGTGGTTGCTAGAAATTGAACTCAGGACCTCTGGAAGAGTAGTCACTGCTCTTAACCTCTGAGCCATCTCTACAGCCTCACACAGACTATTATTACAACCATATTAACAGTGATGGTAATACTGATGGCAGTTTATATTCATTCATTCATTCATTTTGAGACAGGGTCTAGTATAGCCAAGGCTATCTGCAATTTACTAGGTAGTCAGAGGATGATCTGGAGCCCCTGACCTTCGTGTCCTCACTTCCCAAGTACTGGGATTATGGGTATGCATCACTATGCCCAGCATGGTGACAGTTCTACAAAACTTTTTTTTTTTTTCAATGCCAGAGAACTCTTAGCACTCAGGATCAAGTGTACAGTTAAACTTTGCAGGCTCTGCTCGGCAGGCTCCTTAACAAATTCCTGCCAAACCTGGCCATGCTCTTCTGCCCCACTCATTCCCTTTCCTCAGAACAGCCACCAGCCATGGCTGCCACACCAGCCATGGCTGCCACACCAGCCATGGCTGCCACACCAGCCATGGCTGCCACACCAGCCATGGCTGCCACACCAGCCATGGCTGCCACACCAGCCATGGCTGCCACACCAGCCATGGCTGCCACACCCGCCTTTCTCTCTACCTCCAACTCTTCAGGTTCTTCTTTCTACAGTTTCTATTAGAAAACAGAGCATTTTGCTCCCCACCCACGGCTATCATTCCCCAACACTTCACCAGGCCTGTGCCATCCTCTCTCCCCTCTTTCCCCTGCACAGTCAACAGCTCCCCTCCCCACCTCTTCCCCATAGCCCACCACATGCTCCAGTTTCTCACACGCTAATATGTCCAAGCAAATGAAAATCTCTCTCTGAAGCCTTGCTCCGCCCTTGATCTACCTCCTGGGCTGCGTTTCCCAACCACTGTTAACATCTCACCGCCATCCCTTCCTCCCCTTGCTAGCGGCCCAACCCTTGTTAAATAATCTGAACTTTCTTATCCCACAACTTCAATGGCTCCGTCTCAGTTCCCCCTCTCTGCTTCAACCATCCACCACTCCTCGCCACGATCTCTCTCTCTCTCCAGCTTCCAAGTTAGTGCCCATTTTGCAGTCTTCTGTGTTTGACGTTCCATTTTCTCAGTCTTTGCCTTTCCTCCCGCCTCTCCCCAGAGATCCCATGTTTGGACTTCCACTGTCCTTTTCTCCATCCCCCATGCTCAGTGGAACCCCCCCATCACTGTTTCAAACACCAGCTCTACTTTCCCAGATACACTGTAGACATCGCCCCACATTCAATCGGTGTACCGAAATAAGTCTAAATATGAACTCACGCTGTCATCTGTAGTTAAGAAAATGGCTTTTCACGCTTTTATAGGCTCTAGTTCCAGGATCCACTCCTCTCTGGCTTAGCTCTGTGATCCTTGGACATGCATCTTTGTGTCTCTATCTCTTCATCTATAGTAGAGGAAAAGAAAATTACCCGCTTTGTAGCATTTTTTGAGCAGGTTTAAGAGTAATGCACTGAGGTCACATTGTTACTGCCTGGGGCACAGCTTTGGTTCAATAAATATTAGTTGTTATTACACCTAACTTAAATTTTCCTGAAAATGGCAAATCCTTTCTCCCTGTCAATCAACCTCGGTTGTCATCCTGGATCCATCCTACTGTCAACTACAGTCATCCCTCAGTTACATGGGGCGTTAGGTCTAGGACCCCTGTGGATGCAAGGATTCAAGGATGCCTAGTTCACTTACATAAAATGATAAGGAATTTGCATAAGTAATCTCTAGATGATTTATTAAATACCTAAGACAATATAAATGTTATGTAAATGGTTGTTAGATGAGATTGTCTAGTAACCACAAGAAAAATGAAAGTCCAGCCCTTGATCAGTACTGATTTTACTCAGGTCCACAGTTGCGAATCCTGTGAGTGTGGAACAGAAGATGCGGAGGGTCAAGTGTACTGCACGCCTTGCTTCTATTCACAGCTTTCTATTTATTCAGTCTCCTTCTGAAGACCATCGTGGCCTGCTGCCGGTGCCTCTGCTGTTCTCTCCTTTCCCATCCCTCCTGCACACCTGACAGTTTTATATTCCAGAAGCATAGGTTCCACACATTATTCTTCTGCCTCCACACCTCCAATGGCTCCTTATTACATACAGATAACTAGTGTTCAAGGCCTCATATGAGCGCTCCTTTCCCGACACTGTTTTCCACCACTGCTCTGTAGGTATTGTTCGCTCCACTGAAACTCAACAGTACCGCAAGCTTTTCTGATGTGTCCCTGCCTCATGTCACACTGCCCCTAAAGCCCACCAGCAGCATCACTTAATGATCATAAACATTCTGAGTCACAGCATCTTTGAAATATCTAATGAAAATTTAGATTTTTTTCCAACAAAGACATAAATGAACCAATGTGGTGGTATATTTAATGAAAAAAAAAAACTGAAATATCAGAAGAGAGAGAGAATGGCGACCCACACCTTTAATCCCAGCACCTGCAGGCAGAGATCCAATCTCTGTGAGTTCAAGGCCAAACTGGGCCAGATGGCACCCACCTTTAATCCTAGCTCTAGGAATGTTGAAGAGGAAGTAAGATACTTGGGTAGGAAAGAAATAAAAGAAGGAGAAAGCAGAAGTTCTACCCCTTTGCCTGTATGCCCAGTCAGATTGAGGACTCATGAAGACAAGACCTACCTGTTCACTGGGTGAGAGTTGGCTATGGTTTGTTGCTTTTCTCTCTGGTATGTTAGCTTTTCCCCAATATCTGGCTCTGGGTTTTAATATAATACTAACTAGAATTCATGCAATAAACCAACCCATTCAAGTGTAATTTTAGAGGTCCACAAACTGTTCCTTCACTCCAATTTGCTTTTGCTCATTTTGGAGTTATTTCTTTCTTTTCTTCATTAAATTCTTAAAAGAATATGAATAAATTTTAGAAAACCCATTACATTATTTTCTACATTTCTGTTATTTTTATTATAGGCTTAGAAACCTGTTTTCTTTGGTGTTATTGAGAAATAAATTTCTAAATAAGGTTCAAAGGTTATCAATATTGAAAGCACATGGCAATAAACAAAGACTCTTGGGTGACACTCAGGACCAAGGACCAAGGAATTTTGGAAGATAAAGAGGGAGCTCCTGAGACTCTGTCCCATGTGTTGATCTCCTGAGGACACTAAGACTGTTGTGTTGGAACTAAGGCGATGGAACTAATATCACAGAGATAAAATGTACACAGATGGACTTGTTGCCCACTAGCCCTTCTGGTCATTAGCACTGGCACTAGGAGACGTATTTCTCCCCCCATCTTGCACTAATCTAGTTGGGCTATTTCTCTACCGGCACCTTCTGGAGTAGGTCGGAGAATGGTGTGTGCTCAGGGGTCCAGCATCTGGGTCCTTGGGGGTCATTGTGCTGCCTCTCCTGTTGCTGGCTTCCTGTTTCACACCCCATCCTACCATGGTGAAGAAGTTTCTGCTCTGTCTTGCTTTGGTATATCTTAACACATTTACAGAGGATTCCAGCTTGCCTGAATTATGATGGTAATTTGGGTAAATGCCTTATCTCCCCTTTCTGACTCTGATGCTCTTAAGGGTAGACTAAACCAATTTCCGAGTTTGGCATAGCCATTGTATTGCCTTATTTCACCCAGACAGATGAGGTCTTTCCCCTCTCCCTCCCCATTTTGAACAGGCCAGAGAACATTACGGCTTCCATTTTTCCTCTCTACCACCTGCCCATGTTGCAATTTGCACTTTTTCCATAAATCTTTTCCCAAGAAGTTCTAATGTGTATTGCACACTCCACTTTTAAAATACTCAGAGCATTTACAGCCTATTTCAATTTTTTTTTTTACCTAAAATTATACAGCACAATGGTTTTTATGGTTTTCATTTTTTTTTTTCCAAGAGGATTCATGTGTAGAGTGGTGGGGTTCCTAGAGCAGTGATATTGAGGTAGGGGGCCTTTAAGAGGCAGGACAGAGTAAAACAATCTAGTTTCTTTCCTGTCCCTGTGATAAAACATTCTGGCAAAGAGTTAGCAGAGGAGAGGATTAATTAGGCTTATGCTTCCGGGTCACAGTCCCTCACTGAGAGAAGTCTGAGCAGGGACAGAAGCGGAAACCATGGAGGAATGCTGCTTGCTGGCTTGCTCTCCATGCAGGAATGGTGCTGCCCACAGTGGGCTAGGCCCTCTTATGTCAATTAATAATCAAAGTCTTGCAAAGACAAGTCCATAGGCCAGTATCAATGGGCAATCCCTCAATTGACATCCTCCACCTCAGGTAACTCTAGGCTGTGCCAAGTTGACAATCAAAGCTAAACAGGACATGAGGGGACAGAAGCAGAGCACTTTGCTGATGGGCTTAATGCAAATCTGTTGTGGTATTTCATTTGCGTTCTGACAAATAAAGCTTGCCTGAAGATCAGAGGGTGGAACTAGCCACTAAATAACCATAGAGATCTGGAGATCTGTACAGACAGGAGACAGGAAGTGATATGGCTGGACAGAAAGAGGAAGTGATAAGGTGAGGTGAAGACAGGAGCTTCCCCCCCCCTTTCAGCCTGAGGAGTCAGAGAGGTAAGAGGTGACTTGTGGCTGCTCCTTTGCTTCTCTGTCTTTCAGCTTTTACCCTGATATCTGACACTGGGTTTTTATTATTAAGACCAACGGGGATGGAGCTGCACTAATCTCCAGACTGGATTTGGTCTCACAGCACCACATTGTTTAGATTTTCCAACCACCAGAATTTTAGGCATGGCCCAGTGTCAGATATTTAGTTACAGAAGCACATAGCAGACTAAGACAGTAGTTAAATCCATAGGTTCTATACCCAGGCAAACTAGATTCTAAAATTTCATTCTAGCTTTAAATAACAGCATGGTTTAAACTTAACTGGGGGACTCAGTTCAATGTCTATAAAACAGAAGTAATATCATATATATACATCTTGTGATGCTTTTACAAGACTTCAAGGAGATAATGCATATAAAGCCCTCTGCACAATACTCAGGATATAGTAAGCACTCAATAAATGTTAGTTTTATAGAGCTGCCTTGTATAAGGCAGATTAGGCTAAGTTACACTATAGTAAGAAGTAACCTCAGACACTGCTCTGAACAGAAGCATAGGGCTGTTTCTCCCTCTTGCTAAAAGTCTCAGAGAATCAACTCTATATTGCTTGGCTCGAAGAGGCAGGCTGACGAAGGAACCGGTGTCACAGCAAAAAAGGAAAGCGAGACCACTGTAAAGCAAGTACTGGCCGTCACTTCCCCTCTCACTCCACTGGCCAGTCACACAGCCACACAAGTGGAGTCCAACTACTCTACTCTCGAAGCGGGAGGGGAAGAAGCAGCTGTAAGGGCTTCATTTACATTTGGTTTGCTGTCGCTGAAAATGATTGGCATGTCTTGCTGGCCCTGAGAACCCAGCACATAGTGGAAAGTAAATGCATATTGTATGGATGGATAGTGAGTGTTCATCGTGTCTCTGCATTTTGAACTGAGTTGAGTGACTGCAGGAGAAATTCTTCACTGATACATAGCAAGTATCTGAAAATGTCAACAGATAAACTGACAACAGAGGACCACAGATCCCTGCTTCTTAAAACAAATGAAGCCATCCACCCATGACATGTATTTCACCTGAGTATCTTCAAAGTCTATTTGTTACGGCTATTCTTGGTTGGCAACTTGACTACATCTGAAATCAACTTAAACCCAAGCAACTGGATACATCTGTGAGGAGTTTTTCTTAATTAAGTCATTTTAAGTGGGAATACCCACCTTTGATCTGGATCTTCTGAGATGAGAAGATCCGCCTTTAATCTGGACCACACCTCCTGCTGGCACAGGACTCAGAAGAAGGAAGCCCGCTCTCTCTGCCTGATTGCTCTCGCTGGCAGGTGCATTTCTTTACTGGAATTAGAGCCTACTTCTTTGAAGTCACAGCATATACTGAAGACCAGCTGAGACATCCAGCCCTGTAGACTGAACAACTACTGAATTCTTAGATATCCTGTTGGTAGACAGCCATTGTTGCACTAGCTGGACCACAGTCCATAAGCCACTCGAATAAATCTCTCTTTTATATTTATAGAGATTTATTCTATTAGCTCTGTTCCTCTAGAGAACCCTAACCAATACACCTCTTTTGCCTCAAGATTTACTATTAGAGAAGTCATCAGCAAGGTGGCTTAGCACGATGCCTCAGTGGATAATGGCACCTGCAGCCAATCCTGACTACTTGAGTTTCGATCCCTGGAACCCACAAGATGGAAGAAGAGAACCAACTCCCAGAAGTTGTGGCCTCTGATTTCCACACATGTACTGAGGCATGTGCACAAACTTCTGAGATACACACCCACATGCAAGCAAAATGAATAAAATACAGGGTAATACATTTTGCAAATGATTTCCTATTTATCTTTCCTGTTAGTTTCTGTAGAATTTGTACTGTCGATACTAATTTTATCTATTGATCCATAAATCCAAGGACCATGTGAATCTTTACTTTCTTCTTGACATCAATTAGAACATGATGGCTTTGCATTATCTCAGGGATAAGCATGGAACCTGAAAAACTGGGCACCAAGTAGCTCTAATTTGTGGAAAGTGGTTCTTTGAATAAATACACAGAAAAGAGAGGTATCTGTTGCATGTTGAAGTGTAAATCTTTACAGAAAATAAAACTTTATCCCTCAGGAAACTTTGGGTATGTCTCCATAATTATTCACTATTATTGATTATCTAGCCTCAGTTTTATCCCGAACTTTGAGGGTATTTCTTTCAAGTCACTCTCGGTTTCGAAACTTGCAGCTGGAATCCCTTCCTGCGGCCTATTCCTTCCCCACCCCCACCTCCTTCTGGGAGCTTCATTAGAAGCTCACATCCCTGGAGTCCTCCTTCTGCCAACAGCAGATCACATTGGGAACAGAGTTCACTTCTCTTAAGCTTTCTTCCTAAGTCAGCAGTGATTAGATGTCTCACATGATCCAGCTACCAAGTTCTCCCTGCTCAGGACTAGAAAGAAATTTCCAGTGGTGGCATTCTTCCTTTCAAGTTCCCTACTCATGGCTAACCCTTTTCTTTAGAATCCCAAATGGGAATGGATGTGACTAAATCACTTAAAGCTGCTGGTCTGGGGACTGTGGGGTATCCAGGAGACCCATCAAAGAATTCCATGAAAGGGAAGGATGTCGGCCTGTTGACTCACTCTTTCCCTCCTTTCTTCCTAGCTTCCTCCATTTGTTCTTATTAATATTTCCACTCAATTCTACGTCAATCAACTTTTGAAATGAATCCCTTTAGCCACCAGCTCTTTCATAATCTGCTTTTGATTTACACTGCCTGCTTCCAAATGCTACATGCCTCTTTCCAATGCAAACGAGTAGCAGGACATATTGCAATTTAAACGTACTTATAACTATTGTGCTGTCTGCTACAAATCAGGAGAGCCAGAAGAAAGAGTTCTCTGCTTTGTTCATAACTTCCACATCTCTGCTTTGTTTATAACTTCCACATCTCTGCTTTGTTTATAACTTCCACATCTCTGAAATTTAACATATTTCATAACACACAGATAATGTCAATTTGAAGTCAGGGGTAAAAGTGTGGAGAGTGTAGTGTCCAAAAGCCAGCAAAGTAGCAAACTTCCAGAGCTCAAATCCCATTTCCATACCCAATGCTTCCAGGACCTTAAATGATGCATGTTATTATTCTCTGCCTTAGTTTTTTCACCTATAAAATGGCTGCATCTGGCTTCACTGGCAATAACATGAACACTTAAAGGTTCCTTAAGCAGAGAAGAATTGAATATAAGGGACCAGGTACTTATAAAATTGTTGAAAGACACAGAGAGCAGACTCCAGCCTCAGCCAACATTAAGAAGTTCCAAAACGCCATCACTTTTCCAGTCAACTAAGAGGACACTTACATCTGCCAGTCAGAAAGATGGGGAAACAGGAGGCCACTGTCCAAACTTCTGAACGCAGGATCACATCACCACAGGAGTAATCCAAGCACACGGGAAACGGAGAGATTTGGAATTTGTCATTACCACCGCTGACTGGAGTCAAACTGTTTGACCATCTGTGTATGCATCAGAAAACCGAGTAACACACTTCAAACTCCTTATCACCCTACTTAGCTCAGTGAGGAGTTCCGGTTCTGACTTCCAAACGGATGAATCAAAATCACACGAGGACTATAAAGCTGCAAGGCATTCTGGGAAGTGTAGTTTTAGCCAGCCACTGCAGGATAGGAAGTAATCCTGGAGGGGGTGCAATCGCCATTGGCCATGAGGGTCCACATTATGCTGCATAGGAGTGAATTGAGATTGGTAATGAAAAGTGCCTTACACAGTGTCTAGCGTATAGAGGGCGTCTTGTAAATGTCTCTTGTTATCATTTTGCCTAACTCATTGATGATGACTGTCACACAATTGCCTGAGTGCTATAGACATACAGTAACCAATTTAATCCAACAGCGGGGCTCTGTTATTTTTGGTACAGGGATTGTCAGAGTCCATGCATCCCTCTTGTGTCCCACATTCTTGGATTTTTTTTCAGATGACTGAGAATAAAGGCAACAATATATTTCCTGTCTTCTGACAAGATGCTGAACACTCTTGCTGAGAATGGCAGGATAGCCTAACTTTCTTGAATGCATAGGCTTGCAGTTTAGACAATTGCTTGAAGCTATTGTATAGACACTGGCCAATGCATATCGTTTGCAGGTATTCCCTCCCATGGCTCTGAAGCAGGGACTTGTGGGTGTGTGTGGCGTATGATCATTCACTCCTCTTATTCAACACCTGACTTCTACCTTCTGAGGCCAATTCTGGTTCTCCTTTTGCTCTTCTTGAGGCAAATCCTCTCCTGTGCTGGACCCTAAATATCAAATGTAGTTAAGCTCTCAGGGAATTTCTTCATATATTAGAAGACAAATACGGTGCTTTCGAACAAAATAGAGTGAACAAGCACCTGCTGTGATTAGCAGTCATGGAACTTGACTTACAGTGTAAAAAATACAAGCTGAGGTCTAAAAGCAAAATGGTCAGTGGGAGTCTTCCAAGTCAAGTGAACTTAGGTAATTAGTACATTCCACAGGAAGAAAGATATGTCCTAAAAGATGCCTCCCCACAGATTAGTGGTTAAAAGATAGATAGGTTGAAGCTAAAGTCAAATTTCTGTTCTCCAGATTATTGGAAATGTGCTAAAATCCAGTTTGACCTCTGGAAGAGTGGTGTGCACCTCTGAATATGATACTTGTATTGCCAAGCTGGGTGCTCTGCTATTCTGGGCCACGCTGTAAATAGGTAAGATACTCTGCCTGGGGTTTGGATCTTGAATGGATTGAAGGAACCGGAAATGTTCATTTATCGAAGTGACATCAGGCTTTCTGCTGCCTGTGGTTTATGATACTTAGTATCTGCAGTGTTTGTTCAATTCAATGTGGGAATCCATAGTTCCCCAAAGCTTTAGTTTTAACCTGAATCTCTGTAGCTCACAACTCAAGAACTTTATGGAATAGAAAAGTGAGTCTATGAACCCATCTAGAAATTTTCAGACAATCTTGCATGGGCAATAACATAGGAATTGGAGCCAATTTTTGCTGCTACCCCCAGGACAGAATGCTATACAGATTGTTTATGTGTTTATGCCTTGGGGGGGATGGGCAGAAAGATACATCTTCACAGGATATGATTACATGTGATCTTTATGGTGTTCATTGTGCCTTCTGATGCGTTCAAGAATTTCTATAATAAACTGTAATGGGAAAAATACTAATAAAAACAATAAAATACATAACTGTTCCACCTCATAGGACCGCTGTGAGAACCAAATTAAATAACGTGTGTGAAAACTCCTGGGAAATGGAAGGCGTAAATGTGAATGCATACGTCTATGTTCAGAGCTGGTGCTGTTTTCAGAGTCCATCCTTGGTAGGCAGGACTACACAGTCACAGCCTTGCCCCTAGGCAGGCACAGCTAGGGTGCTTTACCTAATGACTTTTGTTTATGGACTTCAGCACAGGCATCTCCCTGCAGCATTGCTGCTTCCAGGGGAGCAGATAAAGTGACGCCTTTTAGGGATGTCTTTGATGCTGGAGAACTAATACCACCTATGTGCTTGTACCAACATGTTCAAACTGAACCAACACAAAAGAGGCATGGGATGTCCTAAAGAAGTCTCACAGAGCCAGTTGCAGCCAAGAGAGTCGTCTCTGGCACCTTTCATGCCAGCCTGTCCATTCACGCTGGTACAGCTGGACAATTCTTTGTATCCAGAGGCCAGAATCCTGGGTTACCATCATCTACCATACTTGTAGGAACTACAAACAAAAGCCTTTTGAGAGGCTTCCTCTGACTGTCCCTTTGGGATAGCAGCTGCCTGTCCTGGGTCCTGTTTAGGACTAGGGAAGCAGATGGCTTCTGGGACCTAATATTAGATTCTGACATCTTTCCATAAGCTGTTTGACCTGTGGGCATCATTAAAAATCCAGGCAGATTTATCCATGACGGTTAAAGTCAACATTGAGAGCGTATTAGCAAGCAATTAGTACTAAAGGCAACTCAGAAACCTTCAACTGGTATACAGGCAGCTCAACTCAAGTTCAAACTCATCTCTGTTCCTTAGACCTTGAGGAAAAATTAACTGTCTTACCAATTGCATTCCCATCTACTTTATGCGCACCTCATATATAGCATTTATCACAGTCTGCTAAAGTTATATGTATTTCCTTATCTTTGTTCAGGAGTTCCTAGGGGCAAGGAATAAGCATTATCTACATATCAGTTCCTGTCATGTAACAATAGCCTTAGTCATTGTCTGAGATGTAAACAGTTCCTTCATCTCGTCGTTCAACAAATTTTATGAACTAGCTACCTTGAACCAGGAACTATGGGCATAAAGGTAGTCGAAACAGAACTCCAGCCTTCGTGGACCTGACCTTCCTGAGGTGAGGATGTGGAATGGGGGGGGGGCAGCACAGATACACCATTATAAGTGCCTGAAGATAAATGAAGAATGACTTCAGGTGTGGGGGTTAGAGAAAACCCTGGCAACATATTTAACTGGAGACCTGAGTGAGTGAGAAAGTGGACCCATTTAAAATTTTCAGAACAGCTATTGCCAACAGATGAGGAAACAAGAATGGATGCCAAAGAACATTTGGAAAGGGAATGGAGGGCTAGGAGGAGGTGAGACTAAAGGGGTAGATGGGGCAGAGCCCAGCTGAGCACAGTGAGAGAGCTGGGTTCTATTCTAGGGGAAAAGCTGAGTTACTAGAAGTCTGCACAGACATGGTATGTGTTTTAACTGTGCCACAGGAGAATTAACTGGAAGGAACAAAAGAAGAAGTGAGTGTGATTAGGAGATTCCTAGACCAAATAGGTGTGATGGCTTTGGCAGGAATGGTCAGGCCTAGCATTAGTTAACTAACTGCCTATTTTCAGGGTACTAGTTGGCAAGAGTTAAGGATGGTAACCAAAAAGGATAAGCTGCCCGCATCACTGTGGAACTCTGGGCAGGCCAAAGCATCAGTTCAGCGACCGGAAAGCTCCTAGATGTCTGGCTGCTGCTTAAAGAAAAGTGGGGAGAGGAAAGGGGGCACCAGCAGACTACTTAGTCCAGGGCCTAGATTTCCCCCACTTCACATACTCCCCAAAGCCCCAAACCAGGTGCTACAGGGCCTGGGATTCTGGCAACAAAAAGCGCTGAGACCTTCTTAACAGAGCCAACAGCTGCTGTATCCCCACCGGCCCTATCTGCCAGCGTAAGACAATGGGGAAGGAAATTATAGAAAAGAAGATACTGCTCCCCTGTCCCGCCCCCAAGCAGGTCTTGTTCTCCAACATGCTGATGGGGACAGGAACCAAAAGGTATACCCTTGGGGACTTAGCATGCCTTCTGTTGTCTCTTGGGCTCTCTAGAAACAGCTGGCTGTGCAGTTTTCTTGCAGAAGTAGGGCCCATGTTAGCCACCAAACTTCAGGGCCGAGCACCCCTCTGAATCAAAGCCCTCCAGCTTCTAGGTGACACTTTTATGAACTTCCTGCTACTGACAGCTGCAGGGGGTGACAATGAAAATGCTCACATAAGGATCTGCTGTGATTTATTCTCTTTCTATCTTAGTGCTCGTTAAAAAGCATTAAAAAGGGGGATGCTGGGAGGTGATCCAAGGCAGACCTAGCTGAAGGTGCAGACCTCCTCCAGAGAAACTGCTCAAGGATGTTTATGACCCTCAGAGTGGCAAGCTAGCCCTGCCTGGCATCAGAACCCACAGAAATCTGGACCAACACATCTAGTACCCCCCAAACACTTCACATTTCCTTTACCAAAACCTTTTCTCAGTCCACTGGGGCCTCAGTGTTCCACCCCCACCCCAGATTTACCTCAGAGACCTCTGTATCTGAAGCATCTTTCCACTCAGCTTCCTGACTTCACTTGGGCCCAGATCACTGTGGGCATCAGAATAAAGTTCCTCCAACAGGTCCTATCCTATACCCTGTGCCATAGCAACTTTCCCGACAAAAGAGAATTATGGCTGAGATAAAATGCCTGATATGGGAGATGATCTTGGACCATCTGGTCAGGGCCAATGTAATCACAAGTATCCTTCCTTATAAGACGGCAGGAGCAAAGTGTTTCCTGTGCAATCATGAAAATCCAGGTTCTGTTCCTAGCACCCACATAAAATCTGGGGATGGTGGCATACTCCTATCATCCTAGTGCTAGGGAGGAAGAGACAAAAGGATCCCAGGAGGATTACTGGACAATGGGAATAGCTGAATAAATAAGCTCCAAGTTCAGTAAGATAGCCTGTATCAAAAAATAAAGTGAAGAATGATAGAGGAACACCCTGAAGGCTGACCTCCACATGCATGGCATAGGTACCAGCACATTAACACACACACACACACACACACACACACACACACACACACGCACGCACGCACGCACGCACGCACGCACGCACACGCACACACACATACACATGCACATGCACACACAATGTGCCAAGAGAATCAGAGGTTGAATGATGTGCTTTTGAAGATGGAGGAAAGGATCTTGAGCTTAAAAATGCAGAAGCTTCCAGATGCTGGGTACAGCCAGCCAAGAATGTGATTTTCTCATGATGCTTCCAAAAGAAATGCATTCTTACCAATGCCTGGAGTTTTGAACTCCGGATACATAAAAAATCTGAGAGGAGAAATCTGAGTTGTTCTAAGTTAATAGGTCTATAGTTGGCTTTCAGTTTATCCAACACAGCTCTGCATGTTCCTGTTGCAGAATTTACACTCACCCCTTACTACTGCTTTATTGTGTTCTGTCTCTCACCATGCCTAGAGATCTTGCTTTCTCCACAGATTTGGATGCTCCAGGTACTCAGTGTACATCCTGGAGGTTTAGCATAGCATATAGTAATATGTAGAGAAAAAAAGACTGGAGCCTTGCATAATAGCAAGTGTCTGCAAACGCAGTACTGGCAGTGTGCTGGGATGGAGGTAGAAGGATGCTTGGAACTTGCTGGCCAGGCAGACTAGTAAATTGGTAAGCTCTGGGCTCAGTGAAAGACCTTGTCTTAACAAAGACAGAGACTAATAGAGATCAACTAACATTGACCTCAGGCTTTAACATGCACACACAAACACACATACACAAAACACACATACTCACCAACACATGCAAACATTTTAAAAGATTAAGAAGAAGGAACCGTGGTTAAATGGGAAACACTATCACAAAAACTTTCCTCCTGCTTATATCTGTAAACACCACACACTCACTTCATCATTACTTGAATTACCAAGTGCATTCTCACACCCATGGATTGGTTTAGGCTTTCTATGATTCAGGTATTCATAGGCATTTCACATCCAAAGATGAGCTAGACAGATAAGGCTCCCTTGATAGGAGTTCACCAGTGATTGGGGAAACACAAGTGGCAATGCAAGTGATCTATGTTACAAAGGTGGGGGATGTACATGGTAGAGCAACTACATTGGTCTGTAGGGTCAGGGAAGGCTTCCTGGAAGAAGAGATTCAAAGGTGAAATCAGAGACATGGGCAACAGTTAAAGAGAGCTGAGAAGATGATGGGATTGAGGAGAGAGAAACAACATGAAGGAAGGTACTTATGTATCCATATCATTACAGTATTGTTCACAAAAACAAAGACATTCTTTGAGACAAGGCACATTTATGCTGACAGATGAAGAGACCATCAAAACACAATGTATACATGCTGTGGCATGTCACCCAGTAAAGTGGAAGAGACCTCTGGCACATTCTATAACAGAAATGGCCCTTGCGTTCGATGCAAATAAACCAGGCACCAAAGAACAAATTCTACTTGGCTCCACTTAGATGCAGAACCCAGAGAAGGCAAATTTCTGGAGATGGAAATGAGAATGGTGGATTCTGGGGCTAGAGAGAGGAACCCAGGTGGTTAGCGTCTCAATTTGAAAAGAAAACTGTCTGTAGATAGATGGAGTGAGGGTGGTTACACAGGGGTGAGAATATACACTGTGCCTTTGAAATAGACTCTTAGGATGACAAAAATATTCATTTAATATAACATTCATTTTATGCCAAATTAGAAGACAAATTTTAAACACATTGACCAGGAAGGCCAGGAACACAGTATCTGTGATCATCATTAAACTTGCTCCTGGCTCTGTCTTGGGAGCCTGAGAGCCTGGAAGGGAGTACTCCATGAAAATCCTGGAAATCCTCAGGTTTCTGTGTCTCCACTACAGTCTCAGTCTTCCTCTAGGCCTCTAAAGAGCTAGAGGGTGTCACACACAGCCATGTTAATGGCAACCAGCTCCTGCAGAGTCTCCTCTGTGTCTCCATAGGTCTCTGGGACTTAGATGCCTCTGAAGAATGATTCATCAGCCTCCATCCTGGGTATACACATATGCATTCTCTCCAGCAGTGTAGTTAAGAATTTTCTGAATGTGTCTACCTGCCAAATGTCTGATCACGGTATCTGGTGGGGAAACAACACTCTTTTAGTTTAGAGAGGGCAATAGAAGGGGGCTGGGGCTCCTGCTTTCTCCTTTTTCAACCATGAGAGACACAGATTCTCTAGAGAGTGTGAAGGGTGATGAGGTGCAGTGGGTTTCCACATATCCCACAACATGAGGATCCCTTGTCCCAAACCTCTCAGACCACGTGGCTAAGCTCAGCTTACTCTGACAGAGCTGTTCCTCACTTGTGGACACTTCTTTCTGCAGGTTTTCGTTATCACCTCTTTTCTATGGGGACTTCTGTCTTCAGTCAATCAGACATGTCCACAAAGCTCTGCACTCAAAATATAGTAAAACATTGGATTGTTTTGCATGGAGCTTCTGGGCTCTGGGGAAATCATGAAATGGTGCTTGACACCTGTAACAGAGTCCCTGAACACTTCCTGACAGAGTGATTTTTCTCTGCCCAGATCACAGAACAGGCCTCTAGGGGGGGTGTTTCTTGACCTCACAGTTGTCATATTCTAGTCTCAGCCAGGCCACCCTCTTTTTACCCATTTGTACCACAATCTTATGAAGTGATTTCCTAGCACTTTTGAATTCTATGGTATATAAGAACAGAGGCAGGGAGATTGATTCTGTCCAGGGAAGATGGCCGGAGAGAAAAGACTCAGGATGAGGTGACACCAATACTCCTTGGCATCAATTGCACAGCCTACATAGCAACATGCTACCCTGTTATCACATCCTTTTGTTGCACATGCTCACAGGTTCTGCAGGTTGCATCTTCCTGGATGTGATTATAAAGAGATATAATGGGCCGAAGGGAAAGCCTTGCACTTGAGACCAGAGAACTTTGGATTACTTCCTGGCAAAAGCAAGATCCTTGTGACCCTTGGGCCCTGGATGTGACTTTTTCCAAAAGAGCACTCCACAGAAAACACCTTTATTGTTTTCTTATACAATTCTGTGAGACAAATGGCGTGGTATAGGATCATGCTTTGCAAACCACCTACACATATAAAATGGAAAGAAAAAAAAAAACAGCAAAAGGAATCCTTACCATAGCAAAAGAATTATGCTAAAAAGATCAAGACACATTTCAGTGGACCAGTGAAATGGTGGGTTGCTACTTCCCAGTACATTGCATCCTCAGAAAAGCCTACTTTGGGGGATAGAGAAATGTGCAAACCCACATGTTAAAAGCTCCTCTGGGTTCTTGATCAGGAGGAGGACAAAGATGGTATCCTCACACCAAGCTGTTAGGGCTCTTGAGTGACATAAACACTGATCCATTGTGCTAGCTGCGCTAAGATGATCTTAGAACATGCATGACATCAGCATCTCCATTGAATGCAAGTGTCTGCAGCCAGGAACTGTTTTCAAGGAACTGTGACTTTCCTGAGCACCAGTTCCCCACCCCCACAGCCTTGAACCTTTCCCTCTCTTGTTCCCCACAAATTGTTCCATGTGTGGGGAGAGGCTACCTCACTTCTGTGCTGTAACATCAAAGGAAGCTGAAGAGAGGGGAGGAGCCTCACACATTCAGCTAAATGGACAGAGTTGTTAAAGGGAGGTCCAGGAGAGGGGCAGGAAAGCTGAGCCAGCCTTACCTTGCCATGGAGTTGTGTTGAGTTAAACAAAGACCAAGGAGATTCTGGTGAGATAGGATGAGCCTGGCTGCCCGAATTCCATATGACAGGTGCATATATGGGAGGCTGATGGACATTCTGCCACCCTTCTCCTCTCATGTATGGGGATTTGGGCTCCGGAAATGAAGATGTAAAGGGTAGAGTATCCTGTATTCAAGGGACAAAAATTGGGGTGATGAAGGTTAACCCCAGTTAACCTTGGACCCTCAAGCAGCATGGAGGTGGGAATAGGGAAACCAAGGGTCATCAGCAAGTATAAGCCAAGACTGAAGGCAGGAGGTGAGAACTAGGAGCCTGGTAACAACAGAAGCAAGACATAAGAGGTACAGCAATGGTTAACAAGGGGCGCACATATCACACCATGCTTTTGATGGTCGCCAGTGAAAAAGTATGCACATGAGTAAGGATGGCTTAAAGAGAAAAGTCCGGCATTTTTTGTTAGTGTGCTTTTGTTCCTGGAAGCATTTACCTATTTGTTTCTAGGCTTATTTCTCTCTCCATCTAGACTCCGTCCTGCTGGAAGATCCCCCTTGCTGCTGACCCAGTAAACCCTCACAGTTAACACCCAGGTCTCAGATCTGTTCACAAGTGGACCCAATGTTTGATCTAAAACTCACTCTCAAGGGAAATCACTTCCCACACTGGGTGCAACCTCAAGGCTGCTCTCCTCCACCTGACATGCGGCTCCTCAGCAGACTTCCTGTGCAAGTTGCTAAGAAGCATTTAGCACCTGCACACTGAGCACGTGTTCATGGACCAGGAAACAGACCTAAAATGTCTGCAGAAAAATCTCTGCTTGATGAAAGGCCATAATGATGCTTAAGTCACAACTTGCACTGTGTCGTATTATTGCTGATATTAGAGCATGATAAGCAATATCCTAGTTGATTTATCATTGACTTCACCTGATACTTCTGCAGTATGTGCACTTTTCCTCTCGTGGTCCCCAGAAGAGAATAGCAAATATTTTACTCTACTAAGCACTTTAAGGACAAGATTCAGAGGTATAGAAGCCAGCATTTAGTTGCTTTACAGTGTTAGAGTTTGGGCTTTTTATATCCTTTGGTGTTCTTCAAGCATCTTTTGTAATGCTGTTAGATAGGCAATTTCTCTGGCTTAGGTTTTTTTGTTTTGTTTTTCACATCTCAACATTCAAAATACTCAGCTGATGCTTTCTGAGCACATGTGATATATAAGTTATTCTTCCAAGAGCTGAAGCTCTAGGGTTAAATGAACCATCAAGGGCCCCTACCAGCCTGTTGTTTACTGTCTGCCCAGAGACACTCATAAATAAGATAAACATATAGTAAAAAAAACAACTAAGTTAAATATACAGTATGGGGTGCTGCTAAGGTATTTATGGAAAGATATATAGAAGGAATAGTTTAAAATATATAGGGGTTGGGGCTAAAATTAGAGATACTGGCCTGGAAAAAATGACTTAGTGACAAAAGTGATATTAAAATGATGGAAAGTGAGAGATGTGGCCATCTGGACTCCTTGGGGAAGAACATTGTACACAGAAAGCAAAGCATGTGCAAAGGCCCTAAAGCAGAAATGCTCGTGAAACATTTAAGAGAACAGTGACTCTGGAGCAAAATTATTAAGTAGATAGCAGAAGTTAAGAACAGTGGAAATGGGGGGCCAGGTCAGCCCTAGCTTTGGGGACACTGAGGACTTGGGGTCCAGCCTGAAGGACCCAGATCTTGGATCAGGTCAGTTAGGCTGCTGTGCCAAAGACAGAAAAGCATGGTGGCCAAGAGCAGAGTTAAGGAAAATAGTCAGAATTCCGGCCCGAGGTGTGGCTGGGAGCACAATATGGGGAAGGAGTCTGAGAAGAGCTTGGATTCTGAATGCATTTTGAAAGTATATTTTGAGGATATTTTTGATGGCAGGTCAGGCAGCTATGTAAGAAAGGCAGAGTTGTGGGCGGCACTGAGATTTCAGTTAGAACTGATAAAGTGCACTTGTCATAAACTCAGGGGTGGGGGTGTGGGAGAAGCTGGTTTGGTAGGAATGAATGGTCAGGGACTGCGCTTGGACATGCAGGCCTCCGGATGTCTTCACAGATGTCGGATGTCACAGGCATCTATGAATAAGATGTGGGAGGAGGCCTGCTTGGAGGATGTCGTTCAAAGCCCCCGGAGTGGGTAAGTATGTGCCTCAACGCAATGACTGAGTAGGTGGAAAAAGAAAGAACTCCGAAGCCTGAGCCCTGCTATGCTCCGGTATTTAGAGGCTGTGTCTAAGAAGAAGTCAGCCGGGTGGTGGTGCCACACGCCTTTAATCTCAGCACTTGGAAGGCCGGTGGATCTCTGTGAGTTTGAGGCCAGCCTGGTCTACAGAGCAAGTTTCAGGGCAGCCAGAGCTGTTATATATAAAAAAAAATCCTGTTTCAAAAAACAAGCAAACCAACAAAACAAAAACAAGAGGGACGGAGGGAGGGAGGGAGAAGGGAAAGAAAAGAAAAAGAAAAAATAGTCAACAAGTGTTAGACAAAACAGAAAGCTTAATGTAAACTAGTGACTATGGCCATCTGGAGGTCAGGCCAGGTAGAGAGAGGGTTACAAGGGTAAGGGATCCAATGTAGAGGTATCACCATCAAGAGGTCAAATAGTGTGAGTCCCGAGAAATGTCTGATAAGGTTGGAGTAATCGTGATAAGATACTTGGTGTAGTGGTGGAAGGAGAAGGCCAAACTGGGCTGGGATATGCAGAGAATGACGGAGAGAAATGGGAGAGTGTGAGAGGAGCCAGCTGTCTAAGTTACCTTCCCGTGACTGAGATAAAATAACCAGACAAAAGTAACTTGAAGGAAAAAGAGTTTATTTTGTTCCTGAAGGATATACTCCATCATGGCAGGGAAGGGAAAAACAACAGGACCAGGAAGCAAAGAAGACAGAACAGGAAGTGGGGGTCTGGGGTAAAGCCCCAAGGTCCGCCCCCAGTGACTCACTTCCTCTGGAGTGGCCCCGCCCACTGCAGTGTTTCCAAAGAGCACCACCAGCTGGGGATCACATGTTCAAACATAAAAGCCTACGGAAAACATTTCACATTCAAATGATCACCACTCAACTTTCACAGTCTGTTTTAAAGGGAAAAAGAAACGGAGGTGATTGAAGAACAGGTCAAGGGAAGTTACTTTAATTAGAGAGTGTTGAATGCACATGATCCAACACTGAGGGGAACCATGAGGCTTCCGGAGATGGGGAGGAGGTGAGGAGTTGCTGGAGCAACGTTCAGCCAGGATATGGGTGCCAGAATGTGGAGCTATTGGCTTGGCTAGGGTCATGGTAGCTTCTGTTTCTCACTAAACAAAAGGCAGAGTTTATTTGTTCATAAGAGGTCACTGGGGCAGGTAATTCAGCCGTCTTTAGCCACTGAAAAGCTATGCCAACTGTACCAGAATCCCTGAGCAGGTGGAGGCAATGATTGGAAAACAAATTAAGGATGGAATTTGAAAGAATACAGTAGAACAAAAATTAGCCCAGGCACGGGCCTTCTTCTCTTTATATCCAGCATTTTCTACTGCCTTGGTAGTCAAGGGCACTGAATATTTCCTTACGCTAGGCTCTAACATGGTGGTTTGGTCCCAGCTGTAAATCTAAGGTCGTGCTGTGGCCATATGCAGTGCGTATAATATATACTGTGTAGTTAGACACATTAGTGCCTGAAGAAGTTATCACTCCTTGAGAAAGACTGAACACAGATGCAAAGAACAGGAATAAATGAATGCCAATCTTTCTTTCTAAGCTGATGTCAACCTACAAAGGTAACCTAAGGTCCATGTACTTTCATTGGCTTTGGAAAAGGGCATGAAGGTCACAAGCTTGGGAGTTGGAGAGATGTTTCAGTTTGATCCTCAGGTTTACTTATCAATTAGAAATATTTCTTGATCTATATGAAATGTATCTATACAACAGGAATAACAACAGTTGCTTCTAACTTACAGAATTGTGAAAATGAGGCCTGGGAGGTGTCTCAGTGCCTAAGGATGCTTGCAGCTCTTTGTCCCCAGTGCCTACATTAGGTGGCTTGAAACTGCCTGTAACTCCAGTTCCAGGGGATCTGATGCCCTCTTCTGGCCTGTGAGGACACTTGCACAGACCTGGTGCACATGTAGACAAGCACACACATGCACACACACATAAACAAAAACATGACAAATCTGCTTTTTGACCTTGTAAAATGCACTGAATTTTGTATGAAACCCATAAACACTTCCAGCATGTTCTCTCCAGCTAAGTAAAATACTGCTTCTTCCTTTTAACACAACATCACTACTCTGAGACCCTGGTGTCTTTCCTCCTCACTCCAATGAGATGATGAGTTCTTGAGTTCTGAATTGTTTCTCTTTGTTCAGGTCTGGGGTTTGTTTTGACACTCAAAGATGTTGTTTTACCAATGTCTGTAGGGTAGAGATTGAGAGTATTACTTTGCTTTGGGTTCAGTCTTATAATCCTCCCCTCTCCCAACACATCTCATAGATATATCACATGTAGGAGGAGTTAGATGAAGGGCATTGGTTTTGTAGGTGAAGGTTTGTGACCATCCCCAACTAGGACAAGCCTTACCTTTACCAGGCCAGCAGAGGAGATAACTCTCTAGGGCTTCTTCACCCCACACATATCCTGTGTGACTGTTATAAGGAGATTTGCTTGACCTCTGTTGTAGAAGATTTCCGGCCCTGTTTGTACCTGGCCCACGGCTGCTTTTTCCCCCAAAGAAATGAATCAGGCACTTATATTAATTTCATACTGTTTGGCCTATGTCTCAAGCACATTTCTAGCAAGCTCTTTAATCTTAATTTAACCCATTTCTAGTATTCTATCAGCCATGAGGCCCGGCCCATGGCTCACTTGCATTACTTACATGGCTCTTACTTGGGGGTTGGATGGAGATTGACTAACTCCGCCCTCCTTCTACCTGTCTCTCCTCTGAGCCTCCACCCACTTCTACAGTGCTCCACATAGGCCAAAACAGTTACTTTATTTACAGCATACAGAGAACATTTCCACCACAGAACTCTCTTTTCTAAGTCTATCAAGAACATTTTTCAGGGACTATTGTAGGCCTTAAGGATGGTCTCACTGGATTCAGAAGAGGTTCGCAGTGAGAAGTCAATCTCAGAGACCCAGGACCACTTCCATAAAAAGGAAAGTAAACAAAAGGGTAATGGGCTTCCAAAGACAATGGCCACCTAGTTATAAAGAAGCTTTGGTAGGCCAAGACAAATATTTTCAAAAAGAATGCTTGACCAGAGATTGTGCAAGAGTGTGGGCAACCAAAACTGTCAGTTTCCAAGTTCAAGTGGGATGTGTTCTCCTCGCCCTGTCAGTTGACACCCCATTCCCCACACAATTCCAAACAAACCAATCAGCTTTCAACTTCAAAGGACTCCCAAAGGTCCTGCTCTGGAGACACTCAGTTCCCCAACCCCCTGCTTTCAAGATCTGTGTGGATAACTGATCACACTGTCTTGCGCGAATGCTTCCCAGGGTTCTTCACTCACTATTACATCGCCCTGGCAACTCTCCATCTAATCCCTAGAAAGATTTTCAGAGCCCAAGGTCACTGCTTAACTTCTGAACCATCCCAAGTGCTGATGAACAAATATTTCTAGGCACATCATCATCTCCATATATAGAATCCAACTGGGAAACTATCCTTGGCCACTTATGTTTCTATACAATTCCACATGAGGAAGATACATTTGGAGAACATAGCAGCATCCTGGAAAAAAACCCAGTCAGTGGGACAAAAGATGGAGGTTTAAGGCACAGAAACACAATGATAGTACCACAGGCAGTGCTTGAAGATTACTGATGTCTAGGCTCAGAGCTGATTGTGCTACATGGTACATTGAGATTTTTGTTATAACTGTACAACAAATGTCTAATCATTGTCCCAATTATGAAAAAGAGAATACTAAACTTAGAAAGCTTGTCTTATTTTCCACAGTGATATAAACAGTAATTCTTACAGTATCAAGAACCTCTAGGCCCATTTTCTTTAACTTTACTTATTTTAATTTTATGTGTTTTGTGAATACCTCATATGCATCACATACTTACTTTGTGCCCTCTGAGGCTAGAAGATGTCATAGGACTCCTGAAACTGGAGTTAGAGACCATTATGAGCCACCTGGAATGGGTGCTTGGAACTAAACGCATTCTCTGTAAGAGCAGTAAGTGTGCTTAACTCCTGAGCCATTTCCCTAGCCCCTTGGACCTATGCTCTTACCTAAGTGGTGCATCCATTATGTAAGCCAGGAAGGGGCAGCTCAGACGGAGGGAGAGATTCATTCCTGTTGCTTGATGTAGGAAACACAAGAACTGCCTTGATCCCAGTCCTGGAGAAGTTTTGAGGACCTGGAGGAACCATGTGTTGGAAAAGGCATCATGCTGTTCCCACAGGGTCTGCCTAGCTTTCGTCTCCTCTGAAATAAGGACCTGAAATAGCAGACTGCAGTTGCATCTGTGGCCTGTTTTTAAGAGATGTGGGAGGATACTGAGATCTGAAAAGGGATGAGTGGAAGCTTGGGAAATCAGACTAAAATTTCAAGATTCTGTTCTTCTTTCATTAGTAAGGAGAACACAGTACAAATACTTGGTCATAAGACTGCACAAAGAGCCATCAGGTGCCTCTACCACAGCCCTAGGTAGTTGAGTCCCAAGCTAACCTTGGGCACACTAACCTTCCTAAAAATCCTTTCCACTCTCTGTCCATCTGATATAGAACTCTAAGCAGCTACTGAGTGTCAGACAAGTTCTTCTCCTGCCTTGAGTCCCATTCCTCAGAGAACTCACTGTATTTACCAGATGGATTTTTCACTCTACCCTGCACAAGGATACAGAGACTCTTTAACCAACAGTACCTAAGGAGAATAAAGGAATTACTAGCAATAGCTGGGTGTTAGCATTTGGAAGTCCCGTGTTCCCCACAGGTTGATGTTTAAACATAATCAATCGCCAGCTTGAAATGCTGTTTGTGAGGTTGTGGAACCTTTGAGAGATTGTGGGAACTAGAACTATGGCCAGAAAACTTCAGGAATCCCTCCATCTTTGAATGGGAGTTACAAATGGGAGCAACCACCACAGCATCTTGCTTTTTAAATGGGAGCTGGGGATATGAACTCAGGTTCTCATGTTTGCATAGCAAACACTTTAACTGACTGAGCCATTTTCCCCCAGGATTGTAGTTCTTGTCTAAAACCTTGAAAAAGGTTTCACACACAATTCTAGTGTGAGCAGGATTTCCTACACAACAAAGATTAGCAGGGCTCCACGATCCTCAGAGTGCATGATGTTCCTTCTGCTTTTATTTCTGGATATTAGACTTACAAAGGATCTTGTCAAGAATCCCAAAGGCTCCATGTGTGTTTAAGTTGTATATGTAATTCTTACCCAAGGACACAAACACCAGGGCAACAATGGGCAGTCAAATTATGAGCCAAAATTTTTTCCTCCTCTTAGCCTCCCATAGGAGTGTAGACCACTTCAACATTCAGAAATTCAAGACCACGCCCGGGTGCTGTTCTCAGGTAGCATGGTATCCTGCACCAAGAGAGCCCTGGCTGCTGCTTCTGATGCTGGAAGATCACACAGTATTACTGTTGCCTCTGAGAGCTGATCAAGAGGCTTAAGCCAAAGCTAGGGGCACTTGGGGTTAGACCAGCTTTTGAAGAATGTCTTTGAGACCTGTTTTTAACAGGGTGAAAAGCTGCCTCTTAGCTGAAAGCTCACAAGTGTGCCCACTGATTGTCCTTCGGAAGAACCAGAGAGGGAGAGCATCTCACCCCGAGGAGGGTGTGTGGCAAGTCCAGGGAGAAACACTCAGAGCCTTACTTTAGTCACAGAGGCCAATGGAAAAGAAATCCCAATAGGTACCAGAAATTAAGGTGTTTGTTTTGTTTGGCAAGGTAAATAGATTACTCTTATGGTATTCTTCACTCTGGCATGCAACCTTTGAAAGCCAGAAGCTCAAAGAACACAGCCTTCTCTTTCCTACCTTTGGCTTCTCTGGGAGAAGTAGTCCCTTGGTTGAGCCAAGCTGGCCAGTGCCCAGACAGGAAGCAGAGCCGTGGAGGTGGTCAAATGAGGATTGATGTCATTTGGAGGAAGATCTGAGGGTAGATGCAAGGCCAGGAGGCTGAAAGCAGGGAGTGTTTAACTAAGCCAAGAGGGATTAGCTGTAGCTTACCAGGGTGGGTTTTCAAGGATCTGGAGAAAGACAAGAAAAACAGCAGGCCGATGGGGAGACCAAAATGCCTATGTCCACAGAAGTCTGAAAATGTCTGCAGGGACAAGGCAATGGTGTGTGTGAATTAGGAGAGAAATGCTTCCCCAGCCAGCCTCAGCAAGATAGCCAGGATTCTGAAAGTAAATTTATTTTCTGCTAACAAGAATTGTATAAAAAGGAGTTTAGAGCAAGCCTTCCTCACAAGGCAGAGCTTTCAGATTCAGTTTAGAACCCACTCATACTGGAAACAATCCCTTCGCCCTCATGCAGCACATTCAGGCTCACTGGAGTTATTAGTGGAAAGGGGAAGCTCTGTCTACGACTGGACAATAAACATTTCCCCTTCTCACTCATGACTACCCTCAGTAGCCTACCAGCCATTTACATTCCCACATCCCAGCTCTCAAGCGCACATAGACATATAAACATGCATATGCACGCTCATATTAACCCCGCTCCTTGCTCTGTCAGCCTCATTTACATATAACATCATGCAATGGTTCTTTTGTGCTATGGACAACTTAGGCAGTCTGATGAAATCCAGGAACTCCCTTGGGAAAAGGTGTTAATGCTGAAACAAAAATATCTGGGATTAGACAGAAAACTTATCAGCTTTAAAAATTTGGAGTCTGGCAATACACATGCTTTCTACTTTTAATAATAGTCAATGATGAATCCTATGGACCAATAGTGTAAAGACTATAAGTCATATTTTGATATAGTTCAAAGAACTACAAGATAATATGAAAATGTATGACATTTCTATTTGTATTATCTCATAGATACCACTAATTCTGCTGTGTATTGTTGCTCATAAGTGATAATGCAGTTCATGAAAACAAAAATGTTACTTACTCAAGTTCACAAATGCTCTTTCATCTTTTCCTAGAGCCTCAGAGACCCATGAACCACAGGTTAATGATTGCCTTAACATACCTACAATACATATTTATAAAGCATATGCATCTTTATTCATTACATTTCTAAACACATATTCACCAATGACCCACCTATACCTTTCTAAATCCAACTTCAAAAACTACCCAACTAACTTTCACTCTAACATAAAAACTACTCACATAACTGTGTACTGGTAAATGTTCATCAGTAATCTGCACAGGTTTTTGTTTTTTGTTTTGTTTTGACGAGTCAGTCTTGTTAGCACTCGTGATGTTAGCAAGCCCACCATGGTCAGTTTCAAGCTATCAGTACAAGACCATGGAGCCCAGAGCTGGAGGAAATGAGTGGTGGACAACACTGCATTATATTTCCACCACAGAGATGGAGTGGATGTAAATCATCACAAGGAAACATGGTGCTGTGATACCCATGTTTATAACCCCATCCCTGGGGTGGAGGAGAAAGCAGAGACAGAAAACTCTGGCTCTTTGAATCATCTGAGCTCATTGACCAGCTAGCCAAGCTAAATTAAGTCAAAAGGCTTCCCAGGTTCAGTGAGAGACTCTGTCTCAAAAAGTCAGGTGAAGATGATAGAGATATTCTACATTGATCTCTGAGTCCCCCCGACATGTTTGTATGCACACACTCACATACAACACACACACACACACACACACACACTCATAAACTGTACATACATTATCTGGAGTTATAGTTGAAAGCAAATTGTAAGCTAAATTAGAAAGGGATGAAATTTGGTGATCTATATTTATTGTTATGTAATTTATTTAACTAAGTATATACTATCTAAGTTTTAAAATATGTTTAACAACCAGCTTTCACAGTTCTTAAATTTAACATGTGGTTCATATGATGCTGTATAAACTATTACCAATATATGAGCATTGATGAACTTAACCTAAGATTATTTCCCACACCAGTTGCCCTCACATTCACCATTGTCCTTGAACATTCTCTTCAGTAACATCTTCACTTACACACATAATCATAGTACTTGCATCTCTCCACCTTTTGATACAAATTATCCATACATACCACACATAGGTATCACACACATCACTATATTAGGTGATCATAAAGATACAATTCAAACATACCTTCAAACTCATATAACTTCAATCTTGTAAATACCCCAGTTATATCATTATTATTCACCCTCAAAACTATTACCATAAAATTCCTATTCATGAAAACACACACATACTCACACACACCCACACTTAGTTACACTCATGAAAAACATCTCAGATATGTAAATGCATCTGTCTACACTGGTCAAACACACTCAGGTGCTCCTCTTATGCACATGTTCAAGTGTGTATAATTCTCCTATACTGTTGTTGTGTGTTGATATTTCTGAGGAAACTTGAACAAATGTCTCCTTCTCCCAGGTAGGAAACAGATGACGGGCCAAAGTAAGGATTACCACAAAAAGTTAACTTGATGACCTAATGAGGTTTATTTAGGTTAGAGGAGTATGAGTAAGGAGTTACTAAAAAGAGCATAAATGACTCAGAGACAGTTGCGTCACCAAAAGTCCACCCCAACATGGGTGGTGGCTCATGAAGCTGAGGACCTAGTGGCCATTCTACAATTAGTAGGCAGCTCAACAGGTAGAAGGGTGTCTTCTTAGGGCCACTTGGCTGGTCTCTGCAGCTTCTAGATGGTTGAAGTAGTCTGACTCTCTTCTAGAGTCTCTCAGCAGTCTTTACACCTTATATATGCTGGGGGAGGGAGGAGCCTAGTGAATCTGGTCTGTTTCAGGAACTTCCTGAAGCTATTGAGTTATTTAGTTACCTCCTGGGTCTAATGAGTTCTATGAAGGATTTCACCTCTCTTAAGAACATTTCTGTCTTAATAAGCTTCTCCCTGGGATAGAATGTTTTATGTGGGAAGAAGCCACACATCAACTCCCCATAACTAACACAGATGACTAACCACCATCTCTGTATAAATTTATTTGTACACATAATATCCATGTGGACTCATTCATGTAGATTTCCCATCCCCTTACAAATACAACTTATGTATTTTAATACCCACCTGTCTGTGCCCACTTATACCCACCCACAAACATGTGACTATGAGCCTGCTTCCTCCTTCATAGAAAAAGCCTACTCATTGCGACTGACTGCACTTCAAGAATGTGGAGGCCAAACTAGATGACCTCAGATGAATGCATCAGGAAGAGATAGGCAGCAGCTTAGCCAGAGAGCCCATTTTCTTAGGGGAGCCTAATTTATCATTGTCTCCTCTTTTGTCTCTGACTTCTGACTCAGTGAACTTCAGATCCCTTTCATCTCTGCCAGTAAAAGTGATTAAATATGTTGTGCTGAGAGCAGTGGGTGACAGAGAGAGCCATGGAAGCTATTTCTTTGCTGCCATTGAGCCAAAGAAATCTCCACACGGTTTCCCATAAATTGGGTTTGCATGCATCAGGCAGAAGGATATCCTGGGTCTTGGGAAAACACGCAAGGTGGAGAGGTAGGGCTGTTTGCTAGAGTTAGTAAGGAAGGGCCCCTCTGAGAGGCATTGTCCTTGAGACCTATGGTCACAGACGAACAGGGACAGTCTGGGGTCTGTTTACAGACCCACTAGTCTGACTCTTCATGATGTAATTCAGGAACCCGCATGTGGAACCAGAGGCTCTGTTTTTACCAAGAGTTTTCTCTGCCTTAGAGCTACAGCTACTTACTAGATTGATCTGAGGCTTTATTAATGTTTTATAAAATATATTGCCTGAGAACCGAGGGCAAAGTCATTCTGACCAGGCCCTGACTCGGCAGCTTATAGTCCCAGGGTAGGAGGGGTTCACCTTACATTTCAAAATCATCCATGGCATCTGGCATCAGCATCTAGCCCCATCTGGTCCATTCATTACTTAGGCTAGGTGATTAGATGTGTTACTTTCTGCCATTGTGGTAAAATACCTGAGATAAGTTAAAGGGATGCTGTTGAGGCTCTCAGTTTCAGAGATTTTGATGTATAGTCAGTTAGCCCTGCTGCTTTGGATCTGTGCCAAAGCAGAACATTGTAGTGGGCAGAGTTATCAACCCTCATGGCATTCTGGGAAACAAAAAGAAAAGTTTGAGCCAAGGACCTGTGATTCTTCTCAAGGATATGCCTCTAGTAACCAAACTGCCTTCCCCTAGGCCCTTCCTCCTGAAGGGTCTATCAGTTCATAGCCACACAAAAGTCTGGGGACTGGACCTTCAATAAGTGGCTTCGGGAGACCAAACTGTGACAGTAGAGTGGGGTTACAGTTGGCCCACCCTATCAAGATGTGATTGGTGGAGGAGACTTTGGCTCTGAGGCTTATGTCACAGAATGGCTGAGTGGCTTTGGACATTCTTACACCTCTGAGTTACAGGTACAGTAACTGAGAACATGAGTCCTTGTTCTAAATGATTTTAAGTTCTTCTTGATCATTGGGCTGCTGTTGTCCTGGAGGTACAGGGAAGTTCTAGGCACACCAAGAAGAGGGCTTTACAGTCTCAGTGGTTGCTGTCCCAAGGACAAGAGAAAAGACTAGGGGCTGGAGAGGTGGCTCAGCAGTTAAGAGCACTGACTGTTCTTCCAGAGGACCGGGGTTCAATTTCCAGCACCCACATGGCGGCTCACAACTGTCTGTAGTTCCAGTTCCCAGTACCAAGCAAACACCAAGGCAAATAAATAAATAAAGAAGTTTAAAAAAAAGACTAAAATCAGGGAGACAAATCTGGGCTCAGTGTAATGGGTGATAGTTGTCAACATCACCGGATCCAGAGCCACCTACGAGATAAACTTTTGTGCCTGTCTGTGAGGGTGTTCCTAGACGAGATTTGTTGAGGCAGGAAGATCTACTGTAACTGCGGGCAACCCTCTTCCATGAGTTAGGGTCTCTGACTGGATGAAAAGGAAAAGAGAGTTGACGGCTACTTTGCTTCCTGACTCTGAACGCCACAATGTGATGAACCGCCTCACCATGCTTTCTTCACCATGACGCTCTGTGCCCTCAAACAGTAGTTGGAATTATCCTTCTTTCCTCAAGATGCTTTCATCATATATTTTGTCACAATTAAGGAGACAACTAATGAAGCCACCCCTTTATTCAGTTGTTTATGGAGCCTAGATAAGGCTGTTTCTTTGAGGATAAAAGCTATTATTAAACACTGGGAGTAGAGAGGATTGTGGATGTCATAGTTGCCACCCTGAATAGGACCTGCTTTGGAGAGAAGCCAATTCCTAAACAAGACTTTCAGAGGTGTGCTCGGGGCAAGTGGGAGGACAGGAAGGAAGAGTATATCAGACAAGAGAGGCAGCCACTTTGTCCAGCCCGTCCTTCAGGGAAAGTTGGGAATAGCAACAACTAGCCATTTTTGGTTTTTGTGAACCCTAAGAAAATTAAGTATCGCCCCACATTTAATATGCATTCCACTCAATGAATAAATACTATTGGCTCCATTATTGCCTGCACTTTATTGCCTGAAGAAAATTTTAAAACAGGAATGGGTAAAACTGGTTACTATACCTGGAAAGCCCAAGGGTAGAGTTAGCACAGCTTAAGGTCTCAGACAATCCCACCAAGATTGCTTCTTGTCTGTCCACTTTCTTGCAGTTTCCAGCACTCGCCCCCAACCCTTCTCAAGAATACCCCACCCCTTGCTAATACCATTAGTGTGTCTGTCTAACCTGCAGCCAGGACCCACTTGGGTTGCAAGGAGCCTGTTGAAGGCCCATTTGCTCAACACATAATGGGGATTAGAATTCATTAATGCACTACAAATTAAAGTATTAATAACGGCTGCAGAGTTTAAATGAGAGCCAAGGAAGGGAACTGGGTGAGTGGCTGCCCCTCCTGTGTCCCCCACCTAGCTACATTGTTCTGGCAGGGGCAATTCTGAGCTCTTTAATATGCTGTGACAGCCGCTGAAGTGACCCCAGACAATAAACAGTGCCTCCTAGTTAAGTATTAATCTGCCAAAAGAATGACCTTCATCCACTAAAGAAGGGATGTTTTTAAAAATCTTGCATGTGGAGGAAGGCTCATTTGCTCGCTCATTTAGCATATTAAAAGGGTATTATTGCTACAAACAAGAAATCTAAATGAGGCCTGGGCAGGAGCTGCGGTTAACACTCTTGATTAAAGGTTCAGGGTAATGATGAACACGGAAGGCTGAATCTGTTATTGTTCTTCAACATGGCAGGACCTGGCTGCCAGGATGATAAGAGAATCGAGTCTGGACCAGGCTGTGTCAGACAAGAGTATAGTATGCCTTACTGCTAGATGATGCCTACCAGGGACAGCAGGTTGGAGGAGGGATGTCAGAGTCCACCCTAAAAGAGCAGAGCCTTTGACCAGAGAGATGGTGTCAAATTATTCCCTACAGTGACAGTCTGTATTTTCTATTGTCATCCTTTGACTTGTTTACTTCCAGGTTCGTGTGTCCATGCTGGGCTACTCTGTGGACAGCACCTTTTCCCTAGAGCCCAGGAAGTTCTCCTGGGGCTCAGCTCCCTCAGTTCTGGAAGAAAGAGTCTGACAGGGAAAGAAGGAAGAAGGGAGGGCTTGTCTCTTTTACCCAGGAGAATGCTGAGTTCTGTCATGTCACAGGAAGGAAGAGTTTGAGAAACCAGGAGTCTACCTCGAGAAGATGGGTGCATTGGCATTGCATCTGGAGAGATGGCTCAGCGGTAAGAGTATATGTTCGGTTCCCATGACCCCTGTGGTGGCTTATAACTCCAGTTCCTTGGGGATCTTTCTCCCACTTCTAACCTCCATGGGTAGCAGACACATATGTGGCACACATACATATACTGGTAAAACACTTATCCACATACAATTAAGTGAATAACTTAAAAATGTAAAAAAAAAAAAAAGATACACAAAACTCAGATTCAACAACTATTTATGGGCAAAAGAACAATGCATCACTTAGTGAGCTGACAGGTGACTGAGGGAATAGAGCCCGCCCTGGGCAAGGATGAGTCACCTGAAACCAACAAGCATGATATCAAGTTTTAAGGGCACAGACATTTTAGAATATAAATAAATGGCTGACGACAGGAAAGAGGGCAAATTTAGAGAATGAAGGGGGTTGCATTGTTTTAAGAGCCTGTGCCATTTGGAAAGTCACTTCTGTGTTATGTGATTCTTGAGGACAGTGACCCTGTCTTGTTCAACTCACATTTTCATCACCTAGAACAGTTCCTGGCAGGCACTGGCAAAATTGAGACCATTTGTTCTCTCTACTCAGGGTGCTCTTCTAAGGTTCAGACATGGGAATATTTCCCAGCCTTCCTTGGAGCCAAATTGTGAGCAGATGACTAATGTTTGACAGATAGGACATGGAGAGGGGTGATGTGTCACCTCTGGCCCAAGGCACATTCGACACAGTGTCCCTCACCCATCCCTTCTTCCTTCACTTTGGCAGGTGTGTGATGAAGGCGGGTCATCACAGCATGGAGGAGGCTGGAATCCCCATGTTGTGGGCAGGAGGAGATCCCCACTAGCTTATATCAGCATTTTCAGACTTCTGCTATGTCGAACCACTGAGAGTTAGAGGCTCACATATGGAGGTAGTAAGTGTTGCCCTAATTAATAAATGTGATACTTGACAAATACTTTGGGAATCAATAAATGTATGTTCTCCTTTAATCCTC
Organism: Sigmodon hispidus; assembly: GCA_004025045.1. NCBI lineage: Eukaryota > Metazoa > Chordata > Mammalia > Rodentia > Cricetidae > Sigmodon > Sigmodon hispidus. The sequence continues at coordinate 136,065 of PVIH01000303.1, forward strand.
ACTGTAGCTGTAAGGTAGATATTTCCAGTTAACAAAGAAGGGGAGTCAGAGGTAAAAAGGCAATATAGATAAAAATTAAACTTATGCCTTCAAATTCCAGCCCCCCTTTCACTATACCTGGCTGTATGTGTGTGTGTGTGTGTATATATATATATATATATATATATACACATATATACATATATATATAATTTCATGTGAAATTTTACCAAAAAGTACTTCACTGTAGTAGAGGTTTGGGGTTTTCCAAATAAAAGTTCACTGGCTGTTGACAAGGCTGTCATCTCGGATGCAGTTAAATCCTCCTGAATTCAAACTCACCAAAGAGCGAGCTTTCTGTCTTTGGGGTTGTGGGGGGAGGTCCTACATTTTCTAACTTCTCATAAACAGAAGATCTGTCTAAGTTAACCTCCTCTAGGAGGTGCATGCATCTTACCTCCAGAAAGACTTTTCAACCTCTGTGCAGCCCCCCACAGCTCTGGATCCTGGCCCATTGGAACTGGTGCAACAAGAGATGGTATGAGAGAACCATGTGGACAGCCCCCCACACACAGCCACACACCTAGCCATTGCCCCGGAGAAGGCAGAGGATGGCCTGAGGTGAAGGAATTGCCTTTCCTCTAAGCCAGGAAAATGGGTTGAGTAGGGTGAGAGGACCAGAAATAAATTTAACCACTGAGAGAAAAATAGTAAAGAATCAACCATAATAGACAACCTTAGTTATGATAGAAAATTATGAAACAAGAGTCTGGATTGTTCTCTTCTTCCAATGGCCAATCCTCCCGGCTTCCTGCAGGGTCTGGTGCTCATTTCAGTCAGAAGAATTTACTGAGTAAAGATTATGTGCCGAAGACAGAGCTGGGGATGCAGGTGCAAGTGAGAAGAATCAGGTTGCAGGTTCTGGGTCAGAGGAAGCACTCTAATTCTGAAAGACAGTAACTGTTTCCCAATGGATGCCACTGAACAGGAGTCCTTTGCCCAAAGATGATTCCTATAGAAACCTGGCTGCATCTAAAGTAGACAGGGATGCTCAGTGGTTCCCCTAGTGGCCAAGTCATTCTGCTTCCTTCTGGACCAGAATTCAGAAACTCAAATCCATGTAGCTCTTGACAGAGGACCAGACGAAACTCTAAAGAGACTGTTATCAAACTAATTCTCTACCCTAAAGATAAAGAAGCCAAGATCCAAAGGGGTAGAAATGACTGAGTGAAAATCCTTTGGATTTTTCTAGAACAAAATGATATACCATTGATCCTCACTATTTAAACAAGAGAATCTTCTAGAGTTTTTTAGTAAATCAACTTATGGATGGTCAAGATGAGCAGGAAGGAAAGACCATTATCTTCTCAGAATGGACTGTGGTCAATATATGCCATTCCAATCCTCCTCAGTTTAGATTCATCCTGCAGTCTATTGCTGCCCACCACCCCCCTTTGTTTCGGGGGATCCATAGTCTTCACCTCTAAAGTGATTTGGATACATAGGGAAATGCCAACCTGGGAGAGCCCCTGCGGCTGAGAAATCATCCAATCTACTTACCCTTTTCTACTGTTTTTACCTCTAAGGAAGCTGTCCATGGTCTCAGCACCAAATACTTGCAAGTCAGGTCCTCATCTGGCAGGCCTTGCCTAGGGAGCTAACCTTTCTTCCTGGGACAGGAAGACTGTATGGTCTCCCTACTGGCCCGTGGGCCGTGTCCCCTTCTTCTTCCACATTCCCATGGGTGATAGCTCACTCACAAATCTTCTTTGGAACCCCAGCCCAGCTCAGTTGTTATCTATCATCTCTGATCCCCCTCCCTAGTCCTCACATACCCAAATGCATTGTGAGAATCACTCTTGTAGCATCACTGACTGGTGCCCCTGCCTATGTCTTTCTCAACAGCTCTAAAGTTTCCTGAGGGGTGGGAGGACCCTGATGTTTGAGTCCACAACACCAACATAGGTCTAAGGCAGTGCAGTAGCACATTGCTTAATTCTGAAAAAAAAAAAAAGAGACATTGTGTGACTTCCTCATTGCAAAATAACAGATAACTAATATTTATAAAATTAAGATGTTACTAGGTGATATAACCTAATGAGATGACCTTCATAAGTGTGGTCCATTTGGTTGATCAAAATTTTATATAGTACGTGATTATGGTTACTAAGTAAATTTATTGAAATAACACTAACATTCATATCATCTTCTAGTTTCTGGATACTTTCTCTCTCTCTCTCTCTCTCTCTCTCTCTCTCTCTCTTGCTCTCACTCTCCCTTTCTGTTTCCTAAAGGCCTATACGGCTGGGATGAGTGCCACTGAAAGCCAATATGTGAAGTGGGGGAGCATGTACCCTTCCACCTTGACCTTTGGGTACAGTCCTAGGGCGTGGCTTGGATCCACACATATCTTGCTCTCTTGGGCTCTTGGATTAGAAGACCTGACTGGCAGAGTGAAGCTGCCCTGCACAAATCCAGCCTTCCAGGAACATCATGACTGTATCGTCCTCTTACATCAGTGAGTGCTTTTCTTTGATCCCTTTAATAAATAAATAATCTTTCTTTCCCAGTCACCTGTGATTTTCCTCGCTATAAGTATACCCAAGTATCAAAACTAGGTCTTCCCATAAAGAGTCACAACTATGTGGGACAGGCTTTACCATCCAGCTTCATCTGATCCAGAGCAGCCAGACAACCAGTTTGAGGTGTGCGGCAGGTAAGTGCAGAACTGGGTGGAGCTCTGGCCTGTCTAACTGTAGCCTGGGCTTCTCCAGATGGCACTTTAATGCAACTGACTCAGCATGTCCTACTTACAAAATCCCATGGTTTGAGACTGTCGACACTCTCTGGGGTCTTGGTGAAAAGGCTTCTGGGATGCCACAAAATCACACATAGCCTAAGAGTAGACTTGACAGCCTCATCACTCAGTAACATCTGCCTCTGCATATGGTCCCTGCTCTGCTGATAGGTAAACTACAGTATCTCTGCTCAGTCTGCCTCTGGCTGCCATGGCAGGCTTCTCTTGCAGTTCTCTCATGAACTTTTCCTCATGAACTCTCTTGGCTCTTACATAATAGTGACAAAGTCAAGATCCACTTGCAACAAACACTCAAGACAAAACTTGTCTGTCATCATTCCCAGTTTTCAAATTGATCCTACTTGTGTGGACTCACAGCTTTGGCTCTATCAATGATGTTTTCATATAATTTATTGTACCTTTTCATCCGATTTACCTGCTCCTGTTGATCTTATTAATTTATCTATATTTTTACTTTCTAACAAATGAAACAACACTCATATTAAGTCTGAAGTCATTTAGAAACTATCTCTGTTCCTAAATTCTTTACATAACTTACCGTGTGGAATCTCGATGGTTAAGGGACACCTGTATATACATCATCTGAAGACAGAGGATGGGCCTAAAGGAGTTTAGATGAGGAGAAGAGACTGGGATGAGCGTAGGAGCTGAGAGGCTGGAGAGCTGACAGAGCAAAGGCTCCAGATGCCTCCAAGCAGCGGACATAAGGAGGGAAGCTCTGGTGCTGGAGAGCTATAGAAACAGGAAGAGGTCACAGGTGCAAAAACTCTGTGCCTGTTCCGTGTCTTGTGTTCTGGGTTGAGAACTCTACCTTCACCACCGGAAAGAAAGGAGATTGTCCTTGAGAATACCTTCAGTTTGGGCCCAGAGTGCCAGGGAGATAAGGGCCCAAGGGACATGGAGGTGTTCCAGGTCCATCTGGAAAAGCTCTGAAAAGCCAAGAGATTTTAAATACAGAGAGGAGAGGTCCTGTGAAAGAAGATGTCCCCCAAAAAGCAAGAAACTAGAAATGATGCCATTGCAAATATCTGCATTTTTCTTATAGACAGTATGTTTCAGATGCTAGAAAGAAGTCGTCTGCACAGGTGCTGGGTCACCCCAGCCCTGGAAATAAGACTCTGTGCCACAACTAACCTCTTGATGAGAGATTTCTCTCAGTTAAATTTTAGTTGACAGGTGGCAGAACCTGGACAACTCTGAAGCCTGACTGACAAGTGGAGAGAATGGGGGTGTGGATCCATCACCTTGCTTTCCTTCATCTTCCCACCTCTTCCTGTCCAGTCCCTTCTGGGCACTGAGCACTTCTGTCCTGTGAATATTTTGAGACCCTTCCATGTATTCCCTCACTTCTGCTTAAATTGAGATCTCCTCTATTCTCCACTGGGGCCCTCAGAGCTCACGGTGCATGTTTTAAAACCAGCACAGAACATTGTGTGAAGAACTCCCATTTCTCTTACCAGACTGGAAATTCCTCAAGGCTGAGAGCTCCAATTCGTGTGTATAGTTTGCTTCTGTTAGGTTGAAAGGTTTGACAAATACTTCTGAATGAATGGTTCCATCAGCAATCATGAGACAATGAATTAGGTCTAGTGTTATCCACCTATGGCATGCTAATATGGGGTCTTAGGGTATAAAGACTCATTTGAAGAAATTAAATTACTTGAGATAACACTAAACCAGTCACCCCAAAGCTACTTTGCAACCACTACTGTAGTACACAAAATATCTTGCTGTCTCTATAAAAATGGGCAAAGCCATTGCACTGCTCACTAAGTGGAATTATTTTCCACTAAGACTGCTGCTCTCCCCCAGAGCTTGGCATGTAGCTCTATAGCACAGCCCTGAGCCTTGTCTAGCATTCACAAGGCCCTAAGTCCAACCCTTAGCACCGTAAACAACAAAAATGCAAGGGACAGGGATTTCATATATCTTAATGATCATGGGCACCATTGGAGGAAGCTTGACTTCATCCTGGGCTTGTACAAGTTAGTCACAGAGCACCATGGCCACATTACACTGTGTAAGAAACCTGGGCTGCTCAACATTGCATCTGCCAGTCATCATATAAATATTGGAAGAGATATAGATAAAGCCCCCCTCAGGGAATAAACCACCCATTGTATTGGCTCTCAGAAGAAACGGCTATGAAAGAAAGAAGTTGCCTTGTGATAGAGTGATCAGAACTCTTCCAAAATTCTGTTCTGTCCCCAGGCCAGGAGGGCAGCAACAGTCCTGTTTGAATTCACTGAGCTGGAAAGAAAGAAACTTTTCTGTGGCTACTTTCCAGATTACTGGTGAAGAACAAAAGAAAGTTATAGGGCCATTGTGCCAGCTCCCCATGAATAATCTTTCTCACAAGCAAGGGGGTAATTCTTGCAGGGAAGATGTCAGTGTTGAGAAGGGCTCCATGTCTGCTTCATGCCTATGAGCGAGGAAAGGTGTAGTGATGGAGCACAAGGTTCTGAGAAGAAAGAAGCATAGATGTGTGGATTTCAACCAGGCTACATCTTAGGAGGTAAGGAGAAAGGGGGTTTCAGTGAGACCACACAACACAGCACAATACAGGAGCAGCAAGAACGGGATTCCTGATGTAGAAGCCAAGAGTGTTTAAAGTTCTAGCCATGATGGTCAGATACAGGGACAAACACACACACACACACACACACACACACACACACACACACACACACACCTCTGGGCACTGCCACCAGCTTGCATGCCTAGAGGATAAAACACAACCTCGAGTGTCTCTTCTAGAAGATTCCATTTAAGTAACTTACCTGGAGAGGGAGCTGTTACCATGGAACCCAGTCAATGAGAGTCTGCAGCAGGCTCACCGAAGGGGCAGATTCTATGTCTAGGGAGACTGGTCCCTGCAGCGTGTTGCTGCACTAGCAGCCAGCCCCAGCAACCCCTTCTGTCTCAGCTTCCCACAGCACTGGGGCTACAGGTATGCAAGTGATCACACTTAGCTTTTTACATGGGCTCTGGGGATTTGAACACAGATCCTCACATTTGCACAGAAAATGCTCTCACCTGCTGAGCCATCTCCTTAGTCTTTGAATGCTGTAGTTTACACTATGCTAGGCATTGCAAAAATTACAAAATAATTTTGAGACACAGTCCATGTCTTCAGTAGAAATAATGACATACATGAATTAATTACTGCCTGTGAGTAATTCCAGTCCTCCAGTGGACTTTCATTTCTTTTTATTTTGTCTGTTTGTCCACTCTTGACTCACTCAGCATCCTCTACCCTGTATTTTTGATTACCTAGATGTTCACATATCTATTTTGCCCTGTGAGAAGGCAGTATCAGCTACTGGAATGTGAATCTCTTTGGCTTAACATTACAACAATTGATTTACTTCATGGTTTTGTGCAACTTTGGATAGGCTCAGCCAGGCAACTCTTCTGGTCTCAGTTGGGTTCATTCATGAACCTACATGCAGGTGCTGGTTGGCTAGGCCGTTGCCCTTCTGGAGGCTAGATGAGTGTGACAAGAACATGGTTAGATGGGGTTGACTAGACAATATGGTCTCTTACCTGGCAGATTGGCCAGAGCTTGTTCCCTTGGTAACCTGGCAGAGCTCCTAGAGAACTAATAGAAATTGACAATGTCTCCTGAAGGCTGGGTTCAGATCAGGTACATCGTTGCAACTATAGTCAACCAGCAGAATCATGCACAGGGCTAGCCTAAAAGAAAGGGCAAGAAAAATGAGTCCATTTTTGATGGGAACAGCTGCATTTCAAGGTGCACAGATACAAGGAAGGGTGCAGCGCTACCTACACATTTTTATATTCTTAGAGATTAGGGGCAAGCTGGCACTTACTGATGCTATCAGAGCAAAAAGCCAGTTCGGGAAAGCAGAGAAGGATTCTTAAAGGAAGGACATTTAAGTTAAGGTTTGAAGAATAAATAGGGGTTAGCAAAATGGAGAGCATTCGGGTCAGAGAGAGCGGTATGTAGAAACTCCTGGAGCTGGAAGGAGTCTGGGATTTTCCAGGAAGATGGGTAATGAGTAAGGTGGGCAAGGGCCTGAGCTGGGGGCTGGAGAGATGACACCATAGGCTTAGGATGGCATAATTGAGAGCCCGGTAAGCCTTGATAAGGAATTTGGACATCATCCTAAGAGCACTGAGAAGTCATTAGAGAGTTTTTAAGCAGAGGCGAGAAGTGATGAGGCCCATGTTTCTAAGAGATCGCTTCGACTGGGGTATACAGAATGGATTAGAGGAAATGAGAGGAAATGGGAGGCTAATGAGCCCTATTTTAAATTGGCAAATACCTCTAGCAACATGAGAGGGTTGCCTGCTTTAAGAGTGTGATACGTGGCAGAGTTCCCATCCACCTGACCTGAAGCTTTCTACTGAGAGCTGTGAAGAGGAGATGGAAGAAGACCCTCTAGGGAGCCCACCCATCTCTCCAAGAGTGTGGGACTCTTGACAGTACCTCAGGCGTGAGGAACCATAAACGGTTTATAGATTACGATTCTCTACTTTTCTATTAGCAAAACTAATCATTTGCCTTTAAGTAAGATGTCTCATTTTCATTAAAGCAGTAGCCAAGAATAATCAAAAAGAAATTTCTAGAACATTCAAATCTAACAGTGTTTCATTTCCTCTCAATGCTGGGGTCAACCAAACTCCTAGCCCTGTAGATACCTAATGACAGCTATTGTGTACTGAACACCTTCTTTGTGCCTTGCCACAAATACCGTTTTATGCCCCATGGTCCTTCCAATGATCTCCCTATAGAGACTAGAGAAGCACATCATTTATTCACAGTGACATGAAATATATCCAATTCCAGCACCAATATGTAGCTGTCAACCATTGCCTATATCTTGCAGAGTGCCAGACATTGGAGATGGGGCAAGGATGGTCTGGGTTTGTTTTATCTATTTCATCTTTCACCATCCCTCTGAGGTAGGTGGCATTAGCATCTGTTCTTTACTAATATAGAAAGCAAAGGACAAAAAAGATAAATAGCTTGTCCAAGGCCACACTACCATGTACAACACAAGCCTTCTGACCCTCACTACATGTTTATATCATCACATCTTTGTTTTTAAATATTTTTTGTTCTTGACTATATGTCTGTGTGCATGACTCTGTGTGTAAACACGTGTGTATGTTTTTCTTTGCGGAGCCCAGAAGAGGGCACTGAACCCTCTGAAGCTGGTGTTACTGATGGTACTAAGCCATCAGATGTAGGTACTGGGAATTGAATGTGGATCCTTTGGAAGAGCAGCCTACTCTCTTGAGCTACCTCGCTGATCCTGATACCATATTGTCTAGAAAATGGGTTTTTCTTAAACAAATATTCCTTTACTCTTCCTACTCCTAGGTAAACACAGTTCCCCATGTCTCTGTCGTTCTCTTCTATGTCAACTAGAAGCTCCTGGAAGAGTGGACTAAACCTGAAACCATAGTCTCAAACTCACTCCAGCACTGGCAGTTGTAGAAGTCCAGAATGTCAGTCACACTTGGTCTGTACTGGTTCTCTCCAGCCATGGCACCAACTTCAGTTTCCAATATGCCTAAACATGCCAGGGACTGGGTCTCCAGGCAGCATGCCTGTGTAGCATTTACTCAGGGCGGAGTCATCTCCAATGTCAGATCAATGACTGTTCAGGTCCTACTCTCCACCTGTCTCTGCTGTCCATGGGAAGCTTACTGGGATGCCACTGCTACTACACCAGTCTTCAGTTCCCAGCATGAGAGAGGTCTGGCTTCAGCTCCTCAGCCAACAGCATTGGGAAGAATAATGAGCTGCTCTGGGGGAGGTGAGAGCTTTCTGATCAAGAGAGAGATAGGGCTGTCACCGTGACAGATAGACCCAAAGGTTTCCTCTCTCCTACCCAGGTCTGCCTGTCTCTTGATACAGATTTGAGGTGGCAAAGGGGTCAGAGGTGAGAAGCCATCTAGTGGTGCCAGTGTCTTTGGACTGTACGTAGGGGTTGGTTTTGTGAATTGCACACTGAAACCTCCTTGAGCTCATCTCACCCTATATCATCAGCTTGCTCATGCAGAGGGGTAGAAAAAATAAATACATATTTTATAATATTCTTGTAAACATTAAAGGAGTCAATAGAATATCTGCCAGAAAAAGACAGGTGTCCTACCCACACAGATCCAGTTGCAAGTTTTGAATGAAGTATTGCAGTGAATGGGCTATTGTTACACTCAAAGACACCAGGCAAAGCTTGTTCTCAGCACAGCATTAGGTAAGTATTGTGGGAAACATTAGTGGGGCCTTCTTGTGTGTATTGATGGTAGCTCTAAGAGGGTAGTTCTCAACTTGTGGGTCGGGCCCCTTGGAGGTGATTGAATGATTCTTCTATAGGGTTCATATCAGATGAACCCACATCTCAGATATTTACATTATGATTCATAACAGTAGCAAAACTACAGTTATGAAATAGCAATGAAGATAGTTCTGGGCCTAGGGCCACCACAGCATGAGGAACTGTATTCAAGTGTCGCAGTATTAGGAAGGTGGAGAATCACAGCGCTAAGGTGCCTTTCAGGCTTTAAATGCTAAAGGCACCCAACAGGTCAGTTCCTAAAAGTGAAAAGAGCATGAGAAGCCTTCTTTCACCCTTCTCCTGTGTCCCCAGAAGCCAGACAAGAGAACTGGGGAGGGGGGGGTGGGAGCACATGAAGAAGCATCCAGAAGACAGACAATGACTATGGGCAGAGAAGCAGGTATTTGTTGTATTTGTTCCCTCTAAAGTCGGGTCTGGGCACTTATATGCCCCTCCCCTGACTCTGGAGTGAAGATAGGTTTGGGGAGAACAGCTGGGGGTGAGTAGAGAGGGGGTCAGGATAGAAATCGAGGAGAAGAAGAGACGATGAAGGGTGCTTCAGTTGAAGACATCCCCCAGATGCTCATGTGTTTGTGACCGCATTCCCTGTGCAATGATGCTGAGAGTGTTAGATAATGGGCACCATCTTCACAAGAAACTACAGCCCTCATAAGAGTGGGGTCATAAAGGGAGAGGGGTCAATTCTCATCTGTTCTACATGTGTTCTTGCCTTTCCACCTCCCATCTCCCATAAGTTGAGGCAGAAGACCCCTATCAAATATTAACATTATGTTCCTGGTCTTAACCAGGCTCTGTAGCTGTGAGCCAAATAGAAACTCTATTGTTTTTCTATGTTACCAGTCTCAGGTATTCTCTTACAGCCACTTGAAATAGACTAAGACAAAGCACAGGAAGAAAGCGGGCTATTGCTGAATGGAAAAAGCAAAGAAGAGAATTATACCCTTCTGCTTCTTAAAGGGAAGGTCCTCTGGATGGCAGAAAGCACTTTAACCACTGAGGCATCTCTTCATGGCCTGCAAGAGACAAGCCAACATCTGGCCATGCACACACACTGTAAAACAGTGTGGCAGAAACTCTTGCCTTGTACCTACACAATCAAACAAAACACCTCACATTCTACCTCTAGGTCTTTGCCATTAGGGTCCTTGAGGGGAGAAGGCTTTTCCGCTTTGTTGTCTCAAAAACTTCCATACATCACCAACTATGAGCACTTGGGAGGTCTTTGTTGAGTCAACAAGGTCAGATTAGTTTTTGAAGCCATCTCTGGCTAGACTGGGACCCTGTGCGTACGTGGGTGGCATGTCTCATTATCTCATTGCTGCGGGTTCCTTTCTCTGTCTGTGATGAACAGAGCTCGCTCTTGTTCATCTGTGTGCCTGGCCTTGAGCTGTGGAATGACATGAAGGAGGGAGGGAGGAAGAGAGTACCGAGGAAAGGAGAAGACAAGACAGAAAGGAGAATAAAGAAGATGAGGAGAGGGGAAAGGAAGGAGAGCGAGAGACCAAAGGAAAGGAAGAAAAAATGTCAGAACAGCCAAGGAGAATAAAAGGGAAGCGGGGTGAAGAACAGTGGAGGGAACAGGAGACGCCCCCAGGGACTCTCAGTACCCAGGTCCTTGCTCCAGGGTCTGCCTGCCTTCCTCCCACTTCTGATCTTCACAAGGTGCCAGGGTTAGGCCCACACTGGGCCTACACACATCAGAGTTTCTGTGAGTCGGGGTGACTGTAAAACCATAGCTCAGAGGATGTGTGGCTTCTTAGCAGATCCCACACTGCAGATCCCACTGTTACGTAGCTATTTTATATAGACAGCTGTCACAACACAAGGGAACAGCCTGCTCCTTTCCTGTTTTGACCTCCCCTTGTGAGATATGTCTAAGTGCCTTATGAAATGTCTTTGTAGGACAGAGTCAAGCTAGATTCAACTGGTCCCAACTGGTTTTCTATGTTTTCTGAATTTAATCCCATCAACTCTCCCAAAGTACTTGCCTCCCACCCAGTTTCAGTAACAGTCTATGTAGATGTACTGGCCTGGCAGCCCATACACGTGTTTTCAAGGAGAGCCACACTATGCCTAGGAGATATTCAGCATGTGCTCTGGGGACAGGACCCCTCCTGGGTGTTCCCTGTTATGGAGAAAAGAGTGATATGTCTTTCCTATGTCATTCTCACTCCACGCAAAACAGCAGACTATATAGTTCCTTGAGCTGAAAGTCAATATCATTAGAAAATGGTGGCTGCTGGCAGCTGGGTGAAAGGAAGTGGTTCTTCAGTCATTTTGAAGGCCCAGGCCCACTTAATTCATGTGACTTAGCTCTGGCAGCTTGGAACCTCTCTCTGAAGCCTGTTTCAGCCTCACTTTCGGACAGAACACCATCAGACTCCAATGCTCCTCTTTCTTTCTTTTAGCTTTTCAAGATGGAGGGAAAGTCTGTGTTCCTGAGGTAGGAGGACAAAGGTAGCTCTCTTGGTGGCTGCACTTAAAGATAGCCCAGGAGTTGCCAGACATTAGCTGGAAGGGCTCTTAGGGTAGAGAGGGGTGGATAATATGTATGCAGTAAAAATTCTACAGAGTTCTCCATCTTTCTGGAAGACAAATAGAGACATCTTTTCTTTCCCTAGGATATATATCAGTACCTTCTGGGGAGGGGACCAGAGAGTGTCACCCTGTACCCCAGTCTTTCCTTCAGTGGGGAAGATAATGAGCTGGCTAAAGTTTCAACTCTCCTGAATCTTCTTCTGAGGGTGTAAATGGCCAAAGGTGAGATGTGAACGAGAAGAGAAGGGAAAAGTCTAGAATAAATCCAGAGTTGCGACTCCTTCCTAACAGATAATGGAATTAACCAATGTATTTCTTACTGTTATCTGGCAAATAAAGGTTGGCCCTTTACTGATAATTTTAAAAACAGAAGATGCTTCTCCATGAAAACATTGGCTTTTTGAGTGAGAGAAGAGGGCTGTAGTGATGGCTTACCCCTGAGATGCTGAAGTGCCCCTTGTATATACCTCATTTCTGCTTCTGCATCTCAGAGACTGCATTTTCTCTTTGCTCATATTTACCAGTTGTCTGAGTCGCTGGTTATGAGGGGAGGCAGTTGAAACCTGGAAAATATTTTTGGTGTTGCCAATCTTTCTGAAACCTTAAATTCAGGGTGAGGTGGGTACAAAGTGAGGTTGTTCAGAGTCTGTCTTACAGATAATGAGACGCAAAAGACTTTCAAGAAGGAAAATGGTGGTTGCAGGCTTGCAAGGTAGAAGGTCACTCTGAGCTAGTGGAGAAGACAGATAGGAAAAGGTTTGTAGACAGATTGAGCAGACGAGCTAGCTACCAAGATACTGGAAGAACAGAGCAAGAAGAAGAGGGAGGGCAGAGGCCTATAGGACACACAAAGGGAATGAGAGGTATCAGCATTCAACATACACAGCCTTTAAGAGACCCGATCAAGGGCTGAGAGATGGCTCAGTTGGTCAGGTGCTTATCTTGCAAGCATAAGAACCTGAGTTTGATCCCCAGGACCCACATAAATAAAACCAGATGTGGTGTAGTTCCAGAGTTAGGGAAGCAGAGCAGGATGAGCTTCTGGGACTTTCTGGCCTTACCTATTAGACCAGTTTCAGGCCAATGAGAGATCTGTGTCATAATAAGTAAGGTAAAGAGCAAATGGTGCCTGGAGACCAACACCCATTGTCCTTTGGTCTACATATGCATGTGCATACATGTATGCCCACACATACACAAGAACACCCATAATACACATACATACAAAACAACTGAACTCTAACAAAGCAATACATTCCTCCCTATTCACAAAGCTGTATTTTATTCAGCAATCATTAATAACTGATTTGATTCTAGCCATTCCATTTTACAACCCCTGTCTCTCACAGGTTTTTTTGATTCTGGTAACCATTCTATTGGAGCATAAGAGGCACATTATAAATACATTTTATATCGCTCACTGTATTTTAAGGAAATTTGAGACATCTCTGATTAGGCACCTTCCCAACGATAGCCTTGTTCAGACAGATAATTGCATGCTGATTTTTTTATTTTATTTTATTTTGTTATTCTTCCCCAGCTTCATTCTCTTCCCCCTTGGCAAAGCTCCAATCTTGCATACACACGTCAGTGGATAAAAACCCTTGAAAGTAACTCTTCAGAAGAAATCTAATTTACTTTTTAATCTGGTTCGGAAAATTTGCCAGAAAAATTTCCACCGACAAGCACTGCCATTTATTAGCACTTATCACACACCCGGGCTGTGCTTTGGCTGTGGATGGGGCTAATGTAACAGGGGACGAATCTTCTGATACATTATTTATTTGATACAATCCCACCCAGATAAGATCTATGGGCAGCAGAGGACGAAGTTTGACCTTATCCTTCGGCTACAGGAAAGTAAGAAGTTTTCCCTTTTGCTTGTTCAAGGAGCCTTCCTTTCTCTGTGTTTGAAAGGCTTGGCTTCTCTTAGAGGCCAGTGACTGTCAGCCCACAAAGACTTGGCTTGGATGTGAGTTTCTTCCCCTGTGGTCTCTACCACACCCTTACCTGTTTGCTTGTGTCTGACTTTGAATTTATTTTCAAGGGTTTTGTGAACACTATGCTCTCTTAAAGACAAAGACCAGAATGTCAATTAGCACAGACCAATCTAAGATCCATGTCAGGTGGTCCCACTTTGGGGCAATAATATGGATGTGGGCCAGCTGACATCCTTGTCCACTGACATCCTCCTCTTGTGTAGAATGAGAAGGGCAATCTTGATGACTAGCCTGAAGGAGCCCCAGGAAAAACTGAGTCAGAAATCCAGTTCCCAAGTTCTACTATTGCTCTTTTCTTCCTGTATAATTTCTGGGAAAGTCAGATGTAGGCCCTCCTGCTTCCTGGTGAGTCCACAGGGGGTGCTGACTCCTCCCTTATCCACCTTTCGGAGTTATTACAGGGATAACTACCAGAAAAGCTCTAAAATGGGCAAGGGCTATATAAATGGAGACTTAATGGTAAACTCATTGATTAATTAGTGGAAAGACACTGTGCAGTATCTGTAGAACTCAGGTAAAACAGGGGCTCAGAATGGCCAGGGAATCTTCTCCAATCTCAGCTGTTAGGTATCTAATGCACACGGCTACTTACACCATGAATCTTGAACTCACATGAGGTTGCATAATTCAGTGTGGCAAAGGGGTTGTAAAAATTCCACAGCAGCCAAAGGTTTTGGAGTGAACAGTGACCAAAGCTTAATGAAAACCCAAACACATGAGCTGGGCTTCAAAGGTGCTCCTGACAGCACCCACCTCGTGTTATGCCAGGCAATTTCACTGCAGCCGTGGCTCTAAACCAGCGCTTCTCAGCCTTCCTAATGCTGTGACCCTTCAATACAGCTCTTCATGCTGTGGTGACCTCCACATAAAATTACTTCTATTGCTACTCCATAACTATAATTTTGTTACTGTTATGAATCATAATGTAAACATCTGATATGCAGGCTATCTGATATGTAACCCCTGTGAAAGGGTCATAGAGCCCCCTCAAAGGGATCACTACCCACAGGCTGAGAATTGCTGTTCTAAACACCCAGGACACACACTTTGAACCACACATGCCATCAGGCCATGTGAGTCAACTAATGGCACCTGAAATCCCTTGTATCAGATTCAAGACTATTTTATGTTAAGATTCTTGGGGATTTTACTCTATCTGTAGTTTTGTGCTCTTACAAAAACATAATGGCTTGATTATAGAAAATAAAGACTTTTCCCACCATTACCTCACAGCATGTAAAGATCCAGTTAGTATATCCTGGTTTGTATTGGGTTAAAATGTTTGACTTTGAACATTACCATTTGTGTTGATGAGTTGTTTCATTAAATGAAATTGGCTTGGGATTAGTAAAGAAGTTCTAATGATTTCCAAAATGACCCTACACATACCATTCTATGTATTTATGTAAAGTGGGATTCTCAGCATTGATGATTATAAAACCAAAATATTGATCAACTCTAAAAAGTTTTCAGGATACTCTATATTCTGCAGCATCAAATAGTCAACCAAGATTTTATTTCTTATGTAAAAATAAACAAGCATACATATTCCAAAGCAATAGCATGAAGATCTTCTTTCAGTTTTACTAAATAGTAAATTATCTTTAAAAGATCTTTTTTATTTTTATTTTATATATATATGAGTAATTTTGCCCGCATGTACATAAATGCACCATATACGTGCATGTGCACAGCACTCATGGAGGTCACAAGAGGAATTTTCTGGAACTGAAGATACAGGCGGTTGTGAGCAGCCGTGTGGGTGCTGGAGATGGGAACGTGGTCCTCAGCAAGAGCAGCCAGTGCCTAGAGCCATTGAGTCAGCTCTCCAGACCCCAAATTATTATCCTCACATAATTTTATATGATTTATTGTCAGTAAATATTTGGTTTGTATTCCTATTTTATATAATTTATACATCCAGGATGGCATTAAATTAATCTGTTCAGGAGAGAGGATTATGAGTGGAAAGGTCGAAAAGGCTCATAAGTAGGCAGTACTAAGAAAGGGAGGGGCCCCGATTTTAATGTCCAGTATATTTTGGTTGAGAGCTCTTGGCAGATATCTTCATAACCCACAAGCTCTTGGGAACCACAGAACTGGTGTTTGCCTTCTCTCCCAAGTTTTCTGTAAAAGGGGAAGGGGGTATCTTCCAACACTGACCAGAACTGGGTGGAAGCCTCGGGATAGATGTGCACACAATGAAAGCCATGAGAATTTCCAAAGTTTCCAGAGCCTTCTCCTTCATCCATCATATACCTCATGAGGTCTGACAAGTCAGTGGCACAGTGATGTTTCATGTAGACCCTACTCACCCACCATCAGTTAAATTCTCTTCTGTGTCCCTGGTACAATGTCTGTAAGGCAAGAAGAATTCATTACTACCTGTTAAATAGATGGATGAATGAATTGATTCATTATTGTAACATACAGAGGTCAGAGTCATTGGCTGAAGAAAATGTATTTAAGATAATCAAGATCGTTGAGTCCTAAACCCACTTTAAAAACTTTATTCCCTACCTAAACTCTTCCTCTTCTGCCTCCAAGGCTTCTTTCCACTCGATCTTCTTTTCCAGCTTTTTGTCTTCCAGAATTTTCCAGCTCTACAGACCCTTGTAGATTTTCTTTTCTTAACCATCAGTGTTCCCAGCTAGTGAGCTGGGGGTGAAGAACTTTCTCCTCGTCTCCCTGCTTTTGGTGTTTCCTTCTCAGAGCTATGTCTCCTGTGGGAGGAGTAAATATAGAAAAATGACAACATGTACATTAATGCTCGTTAGAATGTCATCATTATACTCCGCAAAGTGTCTGCTGAGGGGGTCCCTAAAGGACACTTAGAGACGGAGCAGCTGCTCCAGATTTGTTCCAGCTCACATCTTGAAGAAATGACATTGAGATAAATTCAGTTTTGGAGGCTAGGACTAGGGGGACAGTAGGGCTTCTCTGGAGAAGGAGGTGATAGTGAAGAACCCCATCAGTCCCCAGGGTATGCAGAAAAACACGTGCAAGGGGTGGCAGATCCTGAGATATACAGGGAGGAGGAACAGGCTCCATCATGGGACTCTCTAGCCCTAGTCTATTTAAGGAGACTGAAAGCAAAGAAGTTCTTTCTTCAATTTTAGTAAGACCATCCTCTATAAGAATGCCCTGCCCCCTCATCAAGATGGAGAAACAAGCCTGGGGGCAGGGATGGATGATCAGACAAATTGCTTGCCACACAACCATGAGAATGTAAGTTTGGATCCACATCCAGCATGTGAAGAGTTGAATATGGTGTCATTGCATGCCTGTAGATCCCTAAGTAGGGCAGCAGAAATATGCAGATCCCTGGAACTCACTGGCCAGCCAGTGGCCAATAAGTCTAGCTAACTTTTGGAGAGAGAGAGAGAGAGAGAGAGAGAGAGAGAGAGAGAGAGAGAGAGAAAAGAGAAGAGAAAGAGAGGGACAGAGACAAAAGAGAGACAGAGACAAACAGACAAAGACAGAAACAAGCTGGACAATGGGACAAAAGAAACCTCATTCCACTTTATCACTAGAAGTGACTACAGAGAGATTTTTGAAGCAGGGAGGCAAGGTGACATCAGAGTTCTGAGTCTTCCTATAAAGGTATAAACAATCAATAGCAATGAATGTCTCTTTGTTCTGTCCGTCCACAAAGATGTACTGAGTCTAAAAAGACCCATAGGATGCTACATCTACCTGCCGCTCATACTGCACAACACACACTCTGCTCATTAGCTAGGTAAGTAAGTGGTCTGGTATGCCAGTCAAGTTCCTTAGCTTTGTTTATGTTCCTGAGAAAGCAGCTGACATGTGTTGTGAGACCTTCAAGAAATAACTTTAACTTTTATGTTTTGTTCAAAAGGACAATTTTGAGTCCAAGTTATAAAGTCACTACTCTAGGTCTGACAGATTCATTCTACCAAGCCTAAAAGGAATGACCTGTAATGCCGTTTAAACCTATAGCGCTTTCTATGCACTGCAAATTCTCACACTGTCCCTTAAAGTCATCAGGACAAGCCTTACAGCTCCATTTTACAAATGAGAAAAGTGAGGAAGAAGATTTTTCAATTATATTCATACGCACAAACATTTACCTGGAGTATTAACATAGCATATAACTTGGTAAAAATGCCTTCAAGACAGGAAAACCACACTAAGAGACATCAAAATTCAAACACAGGGCACAAGACTCTACAGGCTGTCAATCCACTGATTTAACCTGCCAGAAATCACTAGAATGCATGCTGGTCTCTTCCTTGGAATTTAGTGGTCTCTTGAGAAGGCCAAGTCAGCAGCATTCCTCAGGCACCCGTCCTTTGGTTGAGAGTGGAGATAATGCTAATGACTTCCTTTTAGGGTTGTTGTGAAGATAAGAGATAGTGGGCAGAAAGGCTTTAGTACAATGCCCACATCGATAACTCTCACTATTCTTAGTACTAATTGCAATGAAACTGGAGGTGTTGTCAGGCTGTGGTATGGGAGAGCTGAAGGCAGAGCATCTTTGCAAGATGTGGCCTCCTAATCTTGAACTTCTGGGCCTGAAGAACCATAAGAAAAACATTTTTCCTTAAGAATTGTCCTGGTCTCAGGTATTCTGTCATAGCCATAGTCAACAAACTCAAGCGAGCCAGAGCTGCCTACAGCTTATCTAAGTGCTTTCTAACTAGAGAAAATTGGTGAGAGAGGCATAGCACATGATGGTTTGTCATGGAGAGGGTACCCATGGAGAAGGCTTCTCATTGGAGGTACCCAGAGAGGAGGAAGGTCTTCATGTGCTCAGCATAATGTGCTGCAGAGCAGCAGGGCTTCTGCATCTGCATCTTCTCTCTTGGGAAAGGCTGCATGAGTAGAGAGGAGGGAGGATAACCCTGTGGTGCAGTTAGCTGCCTTGGAGCATGGCCATTTTGCAGAAGTTTGCCAAACAGAAAAGGAGAAATTTATCCATGTATGAGGGCTCCCTGCCCCAAGTTCTATTCATCATTGGGGGTTATAACCTTGGGAGAGTAGAAAAGAAAGATGATTCCATTTTAAATAAACCACAAACTAGTTTATTTTGGATGTGTTATATCAGCAAGTCAGTGAGAAATAAACTAACCATGAGGACTCACAGAGGTGACAGACTCTGAGAGATAGCTTTTAAGTTGACAGTGGAAGAAATGGAAAACCTGAGAAGACAGGGCATGAGGCTCCTTTCGTGCACATCCTGTCTATCCCCACAATGCCTAAACATCAACTCATTTCTCCCTTCACAGGTGCAGCGGTGAAGCAGGGTAACCAGACAGAGAATCCTAGCACAGACCAAGAGTAGAAAGTTAAGGTGAGTGGACAGTTTTGCCTCACTGTCCTGTTTGATCAAAGTGCCTCATAAACATGACCATCTTGGAAGCTTGGTGCTTGGCTCTTATTTCTGTGACTGGGAGATATATGGTTGCCTTAGCAACATGCCTGTACCCCTTTTTCTTTAGCTCCCTCAGCTAATCATCCAAAATAGTACAGGATGGAGAACAAAGGGCCTTGAATGCTGACCAACTATCTTGAATAGATAAGGATCTAAGACGATGAGACCCAGAAGTAGAGGTAGCAGAGCTGGGTGACAAGGGGACCCAGCTGCTTGCTCAGTTGCAGCAAAAGCTTTGTTGTATCAGAACCAGGGAGCAAGCATATGGATGTGCTTTGAATTTAAAAATGCAGGCTTTAGCTAACAAAGGAGAAACTTGGCCTTGCAACCCAGCGTCCTGGGGAAGAGGAGAGAGAAAGAAACAAGAACCCCTTGCTTTGAGAGTTGGCCCATGATGCAGCCATTGTTCACTAAGTATCACCACAGGCCCATGCAAAGACGAAGGAAACATGACCATTTCCTTCACAGTCAAATGAGGGAAATGGGAATGTAAACAGAAAACAAACTCACTCAGGAAAAAGTCCCCAGTCAAAGGTGTGTACAAAACTGATAAGTAATCCTGGGGCAATTGGGAAAAAGGAGCTGCTGCTGTGTGAGGAAATTCATGAAGTAATGAGCCATTAATAGGATTTTGGTAAAATAGTGAAGCTTGTCTGAGTCCCTGCCCTTCACTGTGTTTAGAGTTTCACTGTCCTATCGGAGAGGTTATAACAGGGATTAAAATGTATGGATTTCCCCCCTCTTGTGGCTTCTTCCATGTATCCATGAAGTAAAAGACTAAGCCACTGACTATAAAACCCCTTCCTTGCTCATCTCCAAAGATGTGTACAGTTCAAGGGCGGAGAAATCTTTTTTGATCATCTAAATTTGTACTCTGACTTTCGGAATCCCTTTCTATTGTATCTCTTTCCTGTGTGCATTGGGAAGTAGCTGTTTAAATACATCTGTCTTTGGGAACCTCCGGATGGATCCTGCTCTCCCTTTTTATCTCTCTAGTGTTAATTTCAAGAACTGTACATGCTGTTTCTCAGCCCTCCTTCATAGCCTACAGCCATCTATTCCCATTATTCTTTTGTTCATTAAACAAATAGTTGCTGAACAGCAACCATATGCCTGGTCTGGAAGCTAAGAATTCAACATTAAAAAAAAAAGCAAAAGTGAGTCCCATCCAGAGGAGGAGATGGAAAATGAGCAATTAAACACATGAATGGTAACATGCTGCCAGGCAGTCATAAGTTCTTATTCTGAAGAGCACTTTATTCAGAGTGCTGGGCAGAGGGTCCTGAGCTTGGCAGTACCTTTCTGAGGAAGGAATATTAGAGCTAAGAAGAGACCTAAGAAAGAGGAGGGAGGAAGGCCGATGGCTGGTCGGCATGGGTCCAGGTGGCCCAGATGAAGATGAGACTTGTCCTCTTATAGCTGATAAACATGTAGAAGGAGAATAGAGTTGTACAGAGAAAGCAGTGATCATTCTAAGATCGCTGAGTGATTTAATGGATATGATTAAACTATTTGAATGTATCAGGGCTAATGTTTCAGTTGGGTGAGATGTTTCTGGAGAGTTTGGAACCAAGGAGGTACAAGCTACAGTCTGTGTCTTTGCAATGGTCTGTTGAAACTGGTCTCTGAAGAAGTCTGGGCTCCAGTAGCAGAATGGACTAGCCTCAGCCACTTGTCCCAGCTCATCAATTCAAGAGATGATGTGATAGGGGAGAAGGTGCAAAGGTAAAGCATTGACTAACCAAGCATGAAGAGCAGAGTTCAGACCCCAGAACCCACAGAAAAGTGGGTGCAGCAGTACATGACACAGTGGTACACAGCTATACATCCTATAGTGAGGCAGGAGACAGAAACAGGAGAATTCCCAGAGGCCTGAAGACCAGTTTTCCTGACATTCACATCAACTGAGCAACAAAACTCCGTTATCTCAAACAAGGTAGAGAGAAAGTGAGGGCTGACATGTAAGCCTGTCCTCCGACACCCAAATGCAGCCCGTGGCACATGTGTGCCTACATGTGCTGGAGATTTTTTAAAAGATGGGTAATGACAAAACATGTAAAGGGTATGAGTAATTAATATGGCCACACTGGGAAGAACAGATAAAGGGGTTTAGGAGCCCCACATCTACACAAGGAAGAGTTAGAGCAAAGGTCAAGAAGGAGGTCTAATTAAGCAGCCCAGAGAGGCTGAGTCTTGACTGAAGAGTCAACAAACAGGATTTATTCAGGTGAATGGATGTAGGGAGATAGAAATGATGAAAATCAAGGAAAACTACATGGTGCTCAGAGAGCAACTGAGTCACTGCAGTCACACTAAGTAAAAAAGCAGGCTTGACCCCCAGAGTTGGTGAAAGCAATGTTACTTTAAAACATAATTTTCTTATTGAGAATTTTACATTATGTAGCCCAATCCCGCCCACCAGTCCCTTCATGCCGTCCCCTTCTCCATGCAGCTGCCCCCCCATACAAAAATTAAAAAACAAAACAAGCAAGCAAACAAGTAAAAACAATCAAAAGAACAAAACCATACCCAAAACAACAATGAACAACTCTGTTCACTCCTCCATCGTTGGCTCCTCTCCAACAGCTTTTCAATAGTCCTGGTGACGTTGGGAGCCTTGATGTATCCAGCAGCATACCCTTTTTTCAATGGGCTTTACTTGCAAATGTTCATTGCAATGAGTCACTGGTCTGGTTCAAGGCCTCTGGTTTCTACTACATTGTCATCACTGAATCCTCACCATAGCCCCCCCCCCCAGTCATGGTAGAGTCATCTCTCCTGAGTGTGGGGGAATTTCAGTCCTTGGTGGCAGTAGCAGGCCATTTGGATCAGCACAGCCCCAGCAGCAGCATATACTTCAAACACTAACATAGCCCCAGACCTTGGGCATCCATATGGTCTTCAATAGTAACAGGAACCTCAGACACAAATTTAGACCCTGGCTATACTAAAACCATGGACCCAGTCATAGCCCTCAGCTGCGGCTAAGGCCTAGACATCACTGTAGCATTGTGTAACAGTTTAGGACACTCAGATCTTCATGGCCCTGGCTGAAGCATGTTCCTTAGCCATCAACATGGACCCAGATGGCTGACCTGACCCCATGTATCTACAGGGCCCTCAATGGCAACACCAATCATGATTTTCAACACAGATCCCAGTTGCAGTAGGACCATGGACTCAGATATAATCCTTGGCAGCAGCTTGCCCAGGTGTCATTATGGCCACAGGTGGCTGGGTAGGCCACCCAAACTGGCATGGCCTTGGCAGCAGTACAGCCTCAGACACCAACAGAGCCTCTGGTTGTGGCCCAGACCCCAGGAATCCATGTGGCCCTCACAGCAACAGGAAAAACAGGTATCAACACAAGCCCTGGCTGCTATAATGCCATGGACTCATATGTTGCCCTTGGTAGTAGTCTGGGCCATGACAATACCATGGCCCTGAGTTGTAGCACAGGACATCTAGATCTGTAGGGTCTTGGCTGAAAGCAACATTGGAATTAAGAGATTTCCATCAGGCATGTAGGAGGTACAGTCACATGACATTGAAGAGTTGAGAAATTTTAGGGATAAGATGGAATCACTCTGAGTGTAACACTGGGAACTAAGGAAGGCACACTTCTGATGAATCAGTACTTGGGTGAGCTACAGAGGCCAGCCAGGCCAGGAGAGAAGAGCTGGGTATAGCTAGATCAACAAGACAATAGAGCTCTTCTACCATGATGTTGGATGTTGAAGAACAGGGAGACTGTCACAGACAGACTACAATACTCAAGGGAAGACTTCACATATATGATGAGAAAAGAGCAGCTCTGCTACCTCATAGGATCTTCAACCAAAAAAGGGACTTAAGACTGTGAATTGTTTATTCACTCTCCTATGCCCAGGCAATCCCTCCACAGTATACTAGAATCTATGAACACTGGTTCCTCCAGAATTCCTGAGTTAGTCAGGGCAAAAAGAAAAAAGTTCTAAATGAGACCTCTGGAAAAAAAAATACCAAAGATCTATGCTTTCTAAAACATATGCACTTGGCTTCTGAAGGTCATGCCAACTAGCTAGATAGCCCCAATCCTGCCACTAATGGTTCTACCCTGCTTTCACTAGTGTATTTCCTAAATGCTCTAAGGATAGTAGTGGCCATCCCAACAAGTGTAAGGAGGTGGTGGGCAATCAGCTATTTTCATGCAAGTGTGCAGAGGTTGGAAACACCAAATCCAAATCCTAGAAGAACTCACAAAAAAGATTCCAGGCTGCAAAGAGAATGATTTCTCCAGAGCAGTGAAAGATGAACACACAGGCAGAACAATTAGGCTCCTGAGAAATGGGAAGCTTAATTGTACCGCAGGTGGGGCAGGAAAGGTTACAGGGAAGTGGACCTCAAAGGGGTCCCTTAAAATGAAGATCACTGACTTGACCACCTGTGGTGTTGGGAGAGAGACTGCCAGCCTGGATGGGAATCCATCAATTCAATAAGATGCCTCTGGGTAAGAAAGGCCCATTTACTCCTTATCATTATCCTTAATAATTCTGAATCAGAAATTGATGGAAAACCAACCCAGATCTCATTTCAGAGGGATGTGGAAAGGAGGAGAAAAACACATCAGAAAACAAATTCATCTTCTCTACATAGAGACAAAGGACTGGGGCTTAGTCTGGAGCTAAAAAGACTGATCCTTTCAAGGCTAAGCTAGTTTTCAAGACATTCAAGTCAAGTACTGATAAAAATCCCACTATTCACTGTTATATTAATGGCTTCTCCACTGTATGCAGATACGCAAAGCATTGCATCGTTATTTGCATTTCTCTTTCTATTGCCTCCAGCTCACTGAATTTTTCCCTTATCTGCCAAGAAATGTCTACTTCTAAGGTATTCTCTCATTTCCTCATGCCATTGGCTGTCAAACGACTTAATAACTTGCCCATCATGGAAGTCAAATATAGTTTATTAAAAATGCATACCTCGCTCAATGGGATGCCCTTTGGCAGCCTTCAGACCTTGACGATTCTGTCTCAAGGTTTGGGGACATAGAATGGTCTTGGCTGGCTGACTACATGGTCTTACTTTCTATCACACTGGCGGGCCAGTGTATCTTGGATCAAAGAGAAATGAAAGGGTAGGAACTGTCCAAAAGGAGGTGAAATGGGGTGACAATCCGAGTGAGGAAGCGGGACCCAGGCCTGGGCACCCCAAGTTCCTCAAGGACCTCCAAGTCACTGGGGTGCCAAGGGAGGATGTGGTATTGAGGATGGGCCTAATACCTGGAGAAGAGGGAGAGAGGACATGGCATCCCAGCAGCATGGCTGTGTCAAGAGTACTAGGATGATAAATCACATCAGTGATGGCTCACATAGCATGGCTCCATCGCTATTTACAGGGGCTAATGAGGCATCTGAGTCCCAATGCAGAGTCAGAATGTGGCTGTGCTG
Organism: Sigmodon hispidus; assembly: GCA_004025045.1. Taxonomy (NCBI): domain Eukaryota; kingdom Metazoa; phylum Chordata; class Mammalia; order Rodentia; family Cricetidae; genus Sigmodon; species Sigmodon hispidus. Next base: position 160,562 of record PVIH01000303.1, read on the forward strand.
GGAGGAAGCAAGGGGTCTGAGTGGAAGGGGAAGGAGGTCTCAGCATCTGCCATGAGGAAGGACAACATCAATATATAAATTGGTGAGATACGGGAACTTGTCTCCAGAACTCTCTGAGAGCAGCCCAGAGCCTCCTGGGACCCCGTTTCTAATTGCTCTTGAGTTTCCTGGCCAGATCCTTCTCCATGGCTCCAGCTGAATCTTTCATTCTTTGTTTTACACTCCATGGGAAAGATGGAAAACAGCCTCATCCACCTCAGTGCCTTTAGGTGCCTCTTCAGATTTGCAGACTTTATTGACTCCCCTCTACTCGAGACCAGTTAACTCCCGAATCTTGCACAGGAATATTTTCTTATTGCCCTTGCATTGTTCCTTATGGTTTTCAACTAGTTTATTCTACCCTGGACTAGTCATACCCAGTCCTCTCTGCCCTCAGGTATGAAACACACATCCAGCTTGTCTCAGCAAGAGAAGGTAGATGCCAAACTTTCATGCCGATGGGCAGTGCTGCAGGAGGAACAGAAAAGAAACTAAACTACGATGTGAGTGGCAAGAGAGAATTGCCACCCTGGAAGAGGGGGAGTGGGGTGTTCTCAGGAGCAAGGGGAAGCTGGTGGTCGGGGTGGATGAGGCACAGACACAGGCTTCGGGAGAAGAACAGGATGGAGAAAGCCAGGTCATGAGACAGGACAGAAGGAGAGAAAAAGTGTGGGGAGGAAGAAGTGAATGAGACAGCCAGAAGAAGAACCGGAGGCAGATTTCAAAAATAATCCAAAGAGAAAGCACGAAGAAAGACCAGAGGAGGAAGGCTTTGGAGGCTCAGAAACCCTGCAACCAGCAAAAGGGGAAGTAGAGGCAGGTGCCCACGGAGAGAAACATTGAGAAGAAAGGGATGGGGGGGGGAGGGAGAGAGGGCAGAGAAGAGAGAGAGGGGATGTGTCAGGACAGCATCTGTAAGGACGGCAGATGGTCTGATGAAGAAGAAAAAGGGGACAAGAGTGATGGGAACTGGAAGAGACATGGGGAGGGATCCATGGTGTCGAGGACAGTGAGAGAAAAGGACATGGAAGGAGAGGAAGGGGTGATGGAGGAGGAGGGGGAGGAGGGGGAGTGGGCGGTCCAAGACTGGAATCAGAGCTGTGAGAAGAAGATTGGGTCCTCATCCTGAAAGTTTGCCAACGTCTGAGCTTGTTATTCAGCCATCCATTTGTCACCTATCACTGAGATTGGCTGAGCGAGCTCAGCTTTAGCTTTTCATCGTTATAGAATGTTCCATTCTGATCTGTACCAAGGGTAGCTCTGAGTTTCTGAGTGAGCCAAATACAGTTAGAGCAAATCAGAGGAGGAGGAGGCCGGGCTGGGGAGATGCTCCATTAAGATGAGAGATGGAGCTGGTTAGTGACACCCCGCAGAGCTGGAAGAGACACTTCCACATATATATATATTACTGTGACTCCTCGGGCGAGGGCCTCAGTGCCACAGGCTGCCTGCCATCGATTGCCTGCGGGGATTCCAGCACTAGGCTGTCGGCCTGTGGATCCTTCCCTTCCCCTCCTTTGCCCTTTGAAGGGCCTGGTTAGAGACCTGCCTTCCCCATGACCTCACACAGGTGCTCTCTGCCTGTGCAGACAAATCAACAACTCCAGAGTCCCCCGGAGAATCCCGCCCGGGGTCAAGCTGGGTGGGCGGGGAAAGTAGTCCAGGGTTTCTGGTCCACAGATAGCATTCTCCACAAGAGCCCTCACCACAGCCAACAGCTCAGCACTTGCCCTTGGACTTGGGGTGATAGCACTCAGAAGTAGGGACAGAGGGAGGGCGAGGAGATGGCGGCATGCTCCGCTGCACCTCTCCCCAGAATGCAATGTGACACGAGGCATCAGGAGATGGCAGCGAAAGTTCAAGGGAAAAACACACACAGTTATTTATGGCTCTGGCATCTGTTGTCAGATCAGAAACAGAGACCTAATCTCAGGCAAATCCAGCAGCCTGTACCAGAGCAGATGGGGAGGTGTGTGCTCAGTCCTCTTCCACTCACAATTTATTATTATTCCTCATCTCCAGATCCCATCTCCAAAGCAGACATTTGTCCTGGCCATGATGCCAGCAACCCCCGGGTGGGTGGAGTGTCCTTCTGCTGACGGGTGCTCATTTCCATTGTGTGGCTTGGAGCCTTCTGGGCTAGAAGAGAGGTTATGGGAAAACATGCAAAGGAGGTGAGAGAGAAGTGGGGTGGGGCAGTTAAAGCAAGCCACAGGCTGAACAACAATGGGCTTGACCTGAAGGCCAGAGATGAAAGAGTTCACCTCTTTAGTGCCCTACTTATGCAACGACCTTGAGTGTGCCATTTTTAACTGTTTGGATGCTTCTATTGTTAAGTGTTTGGGGGTTTATTACTGTTTATTCTTAATATTTTACTCTCTCTCTCCCTCTCTCTCTCTCTCTCTCTCACACACACACACACACACACACACACACATACACACACACACACACACACACACACATACACTCATGAAACCCCAGCTCAGAATAAATGTGCAGGGACATGACTCTAGCCTGGTAGTTCCAGATACAAGTTTTAATTTTCCAAGAACCAGCCTTGATATTCAAAGCACAAAAACACGTTCTCCAATGGGCGCCATTTGTCACAAGGGGATAGATGCATTTACCAAATATTTTCCTTTGACAATCCCAAAATTCCATGGGAAGAAACCTGAAACATCATATGGTAGCTTAGATAACCAGATGAAGCCACAGCTCACATGAAGTACGGGGCAAGTCTCAATCATGACCTTGACTGGATGAGTAAGATCCACTTCTGCTGATGATTTCTGGGCTATTTTGGGCACTGTCAGCACCCAGGGAGGTGGACTTATCACCCTCAGAGACACTCACCTAATGTCACAAAAACCTCTCACAGCAGCATCTGCCTGGGCCTTTAAGGGAACTGGGACAATGGTAGGAAAGAAGGAGAAATGTTAGAGATCACAAGGAAGGAGGCTGGTCCAGAGGATGTTTGATGTCCTGAATCTCTAGGCTTGTTGATTGGACAACCACAGGAGATTTTTAAAGTATTTTTTTTTAATTTTTATTTTATATGTGTTTGAGTGTTTGTATGTGTTGTTAATCCTAAAATTCACCAGAAAAAAAATCCCACTATTTTGGCCAAATTTATTAAAATTTTAAATACTGACCAAGATGGAATCTGATCAGGACCATTACCTGGAAACTTTCCGGGTAAGTGGCCTGGAGATACAAGTTGGCAGGGCTTTTATGGCCAAAGCCCATAGGCCACCACACTTTCCTATAAGGCTTTGTTGTTATAGTTCAAGAACTGCAACTCCCAGAATTCTTAGTTAACTCGTCCTTAGGTGCTATCTTTTAAAGACTACAATTCCCAGAATTCCAGGAAATTACTTCGTCCTTGGGCAGTTGGGGATTTACAGGTTAACTTCAGGTCTAACAGTTTGTCTGTGCACTACATGCATGCAGTATCCATGGGGGCCAGAAGAGGGCGTCACATCCGCTCTAGCAAGCATTAGAGACAGTTGTGAGGTGCCATTTGGGTACTGGGAATTGAGTGCAGCTTCTTCAGAAGAGCAGCTAATAGTCTTAACTACGAAGTCATCTCTCCAACCTACCAGGGAGAATTATAATTTTTTGTTTTGTTTTAAAAGAAGGCACCTTACTCCCAAGAGACACCTTACTCTTCTCACCTGAAGGGAAACATCAGCAAATCCCATATGTTTCATTAAACTGCAGAACTCGATCCTGCAGCCTGCCATCTGCACTTTGGTTTGTGTATCTCAGAGCAGTGACGCGGTGAAGCTCACAGCAGAGGTCAAGGGATCTATTTAGTCATCCCTAGAGAGCAGGACAAATAGACTTTCCTTCATTTGACTTTGGGCCCAGGAGGGCTATACACATCATGAAAACTAGGTAGTCTGATGTTGTAATAATGGTAAATAAAGACCCGGAGCGAAGCTTCGGGTAGACAGATGTTTTGATTGACTAGACATAGGTGTCTGTCGCCAGTGTCTGAGTGGAGCTAGGTGATAGAGAATCTGCCTTGCAGCTCCCAGGGGCTGTCAGCTGCACCTCACCTGAGCATTCTCTATTCTCTTTCACTCTGGTAATCAGAAAGGACCTGAGGCTGCTGATGATTAATTAGCATTTGCTGGAGACTAGGCAAGACCTCACTTCTCCCTAGGTTTTATTTCTTCCCTGGGGTATCTCTCTGGGAAGAAGGGAAGGACAGGATTGGATGTCTCTAAGTAAGGCCTGCCAAGGAAGTCTCCAGGGTGCTTGTGTTGAGACCAGAGATCTGCCCCATAGCTGAGCCAGAACCCCTGAGCAAGGAGAGACAGTGAGCCAGTTCTCATCCCTCCAGGCTGCTAAGCAGAAGCCTCGGAGGAAGGCAGCAGACGCATCTGGCAAGATGATGAGGTGGCCCATTTCCCCCAGCCCTGGCAGGCTCTCTCTGCAGCCCGAGTCTCAGCAGTTGATTTTGTCTGTGTGTTGGCACCTGGTTGCTGCTTACACCAACTAATGTCTGTCAGTGGACCCATTATCATCAAGGATCTGAAATTAAGAAATTATGAATGTGTAGACACTTCTGTTCTCATCCTAATGGTTTGTTTGTTGTTTAATGGTTTGTTTATTTTATCGATGGCATCTGTCCTCATTGGAATGTTACAAATTGGACGTGTGCTTGCCCCTGTTCGAGGTCTGCCCATTTCTACCTTTGATTTTCTAACTGCTCCATTAGGATGTAGCAGTCTTTGTTTAAACAGACGGATGACAGATAGATGAAAGAGACAGAAGGGGGGAAGGACTGGAAGGGAAGAACGCTAAATAGAAACAGTAAGGCCTCCCATATAGCAAAGGCTTTGGAAATCATGGTTTGGGGTTTTGTTTGTTTTAGAAACCCATTATTTGTAGCATTGAAAAGAGAAGGTTTAGCCATGTGTGTGGCTCATGTTGTAATCTCAGCCCTTTGGAGACCAAGGCAGGAAGATAAGGTAGTTCAGAGGCTAGCCTGGTCTACATAGAGAGATCCTATCTCAAAACAAAATAAAGCAAAACAAAATGAATATTTAAATAACACACAATATTTGTCCAGATTAGAATTGTATTTCAAAACCATTTTTTTAATTGTGAAGAACACACACGCGGGAAATACAAAGGCAAGCATATATTATACCCACAAGTACCATGCAGCAATCTCCCAGACCAAGATATTTAATATTGCCTCCTGTAGCCGCCACTCCTTTCCTATACCACACTCGGCTTCTCGCTCTCAGGTGGGGCCACAAATTCCATAGCTCTGTCTTCCAAGGCATCATTTAAAAAACTGTTTATAATCTAGATATGTAAGCCAAATGATACCATTTATTTGTGCTTGTTTTGTAATTTTCCATAAATAGTGTATAATATACTGATTTGTTTTTTAAAAGATTCATGCATATTATAATTATAGTTTGCTCGTTTTTATTAGTGTATAGTTTTTCCTTGTGCGAATATGCCCTAACTTGTTAATTCAACATAATGTCGGTAAATATTGGAGCAGTTTTCAATTCAAGGCAATTAAAGTGACAGGGATGCTTTGAGCCGCCCCCTCTGAGCACCCTAGGGCACCTGCCTGGGAGAGGAGTCTGCATGGATGGGCCGACACTAAGCACTGCCTTTTAAACTGCTCATTCTGACTAGCAAGGATGAGGCTGAACTTCTCAACTCATTTTTTTCATGCCTGTAACTGTCAGACTTTCTAGTTCCTGTCAGTGTGATGAGTATAGACCAGTATTTCATGGTGGCTTTAATTTGCATATACCTAGCTATTATTTGAGTTTAGTGCCCTTTTACAGGTACATTGGCCATTTAAAAATGTCACCTAGTCCTTGATCCCTTTTTCCTTCACTTTTTCTTCCACCTCATCGCTTGGAGGAATTGCTGACATCCTATGAACTGAAATCCTTGGCCGCACATATGTATATTAAATATCTTATCCTAAAATATGGATTATATTCAAGTTTTGAGTCTTTGATGAGCAGAAACATAATTTTTATGCCATCACATGCATCTGTCTTTTAACCTGTGATTGGTTCGTTTTATCATATTAAATTTTTTTCTTTCTGCACCCGAACTGAGAATTTCCTACATGTGATATACACATGTAGATTGTTTTATAGAATTGAGATCAAGACATCTGCTGCTAGAAAAAGAAATATTCCCAATACAATGATTTTTACAACATTGCAGAGTAGAGAGACAAAACCTGGATCATTTTGATCCCTGGTACCTAGATGTTTCTAGAACATAGAAAATATGATCCATCAAGGATGCTACAAGGGAAATACACCTTCAGTGAGATGTCTATGGTTTACACAGCCTTTAAGGGTCCAAGACTCTAATTAGTGGGATATTCCTCTTATATATGGAATTATAACCCACAGTAGAGGCTTTAGACATGACAAAAGTCACAATACATTAAACGCTTATTTCTATACACAGTTCTATACACAGCTATATATTCATACACCTCAGGTCTCATACTGTGCTTTTAGCACATGTTACCCAGCTACAGATATTATTTTTCTCTGTGACCCTCCTCTGGTTGGCAGAAGTATTCTGAGCTGGTGCCTAGAGTCCTTCACCAGATAAGGTATAGTCAGTTGAAGAAAATAGTATTTGCACCAGGTTAGCTCAATGTGTGGCCGTTCTTTGTTAAGCAAGACCAGGGATTAGAAGCAGGAGCCGCTGCTGGCTGGGACTGCCCCCAGAATGTCTGATATGCTCGGCTGCTAAGGGATCAGCCCAAAGGTGTGGGCTAGATGGACATGGAATTTGGAGCTGCCCCAGCTCAGAGGTCAAAGTGGCAGGCAGCATGGCCTCCACCAATGCCTAGAGAGCAGAGGAGGTCTAACCCTAATCCTCAGACCAGGCCTTCCTCTGGTCTGTTTGTCTTCCCATAATCCTCTAATGTTTAAAGCCATTTCAATCCTATTTGAAGAGACTTCTCAGCAGTTTGAGTTTGGGGCCACTGGAGGGAGAGGTGGGGGGAGGGAAAAGGGAAGTCTGGAGAAAGCAAAGAAGAGAAACAGTGAGAGTGAGCCTGGAGAGGAGGGGGAGGAGACTGAGGAGAAACAGGGATGCTGGCTCGCTGGAGCCCCTTCCCAAAGAGCGCTTCTTTATACTTCCAGGCACAGTGCAAATGCAGAAGGAAGGGAAGGAGAGCCTTAGGTTAAGGTCTGGCCTTTGGATAATTATATTCATTCATTTCTTCATTCATTTCTTCAATCAGTTGGAAAGTAAATATCAAACAAGCTATACTACTGACCTTGAACAGATAATTCCTAGAAGCACTATTACAAAGGAGATGTGTAAGGCACAACTAGGTCTTCTGTAGAGCTGCCCATAGGAAACCAGGGGATAGGACCTGTGTGCATAAGCAGAGACAGGACCCATACATTCGTAGGCTATTTGACACTATATGGATTCATGATTATTTGATCTTGTTGAAAAATAAATGTTGGCATAATTATTGCAAACATTTAATGGTGCTTTTTTGAACTAATGAAGAAATACTCTGGAAGATTGATTTGAGGGATAGATAAGAGAGTCACCTTGAATGTCAGGCAAGGACACTCTGCCTCAGGCTTTAGGGAATGGACACCACCTCTCAATCTGCTGTTAGCCAGGGCACCTCACGTCTTCCTGGAGGTCCTGTGAGGCCAGTCTCCCTCACCCTCTGTATACCTCTGTTGCTTGCTCACATCCCCTTCTTCTTCACAGAGCCCTGCACTCTGTCTCAGTCCTTCCTCTAAAGCAGGACTAGAATATAGCTAACCGTACAATGGTTAATAGACTGTGCAATGCTTACAGAGTTTGGAGCAAAGATGAGTATTTGCATCACTTAAATACTAACAACCAAAAGGACAAATCTTGAAATTTGAATTTTTTTTTTTTAAAAAAAAAATCAGCTTTAGCTTTTATTTTAAAGTGTGTATGTGTGTATGTGTGTGTGTGTGTGTGTGTGTGTGTGTGTGTGTGTGTGTGTGTGTATGTGAAGGCCATGAGTGCATGCTAATGCAGATGCCCTGAGAGGACAAAGGTTCCAGACTCCTTAGAACCAGAGTTCAGGCCATTTTGAGCCTAATGACTCAGATGCTGGAAACCTAACTTGATCCTCTGCAGGAACAATACACTCAACCACTGAGCCATTTCTCCAGCCCTCATAGGGTACCAAACAGCTCCACTGAGGACACCTGCCCCCCATCCCCATTGGTTCCAGCTCCACCCCATCACCCCATCCTGCCCTCCATCCTCCTTTCTCAAATGATTTAGACTCTCTTCCATATGCAAATTTCTATTTATTTCTCTTTTAAAAGAATTTTAGAATACTTTAATCAGAGCGATGCATGAATATTACTTTTAAAAAAATCAAACAGTGCAGACATTCTCGTAATTAAATCAACTGTCACCTCTTCTGCCCCTCTCCATCTCTAATTCCATTCCCCGGAGTAAACCACTTTAAGCCATTTATGATTTGAGGGTTTCTGGTGGTTTCCTCCCACACTGAGCATTATATGTATGCCTCCATTTCTTGATTTATTGACCACAGATATCATCTATTGATTACTCGCTATGAAATATAAAGACTGATCTTTGTACCACACTTAGCATCCTTTCCTTCCTTCTTTTCGACTTCCAGGTTGTTTTCTAGTTAATTACTCATACCTGGAGATAGAGGTGAGTTGCTTTCTCCATGTCAGGGGCTCTTTATCTGGCCCATCTTATTTCCATAAAATATATGGGCCTGCCTGCTTCTCCTTCTACTTTTCTATACTCTGTCAACTCTACCTCTGCTGCTTGCTACCTAGATACTTTCCACTGTGTGGCTCTGAGGCCTCCCTGCATTATGTACAGGAATCATGAATGTTTTGGATGAGACTATCAGTGTCTACCAGTCAACTGGGACCCTGAGTCAGGGGAAGGGGAGTGCTAGAGACTTTAGGGATCCCCAAGTGCTAGAGTAAACTTTAGGGATCCCCAAGTGCTAGAGACTTTAGGGATCCCCAAATAGTGTACTCAATTTGAAGACTTTCCATTGTATGTGTGGGTGTAAATATTGATAGATATTATATCTCCCAGGATTGTTTGCAATTTGCATATGCTGCAGGTCTAGAACTCATCATGAAGTTATGGGAAAAGATAAATGCAACAATGACAAAGGGCGGTGATAGTCACTACACACATCTCTCTATCATTGTCTTCAGTTTTAGGTGGGGCAAGAATTATGGTCACTGCTAGTCAGTGATATATGAGATATCTTGTGAGTCATTTTCAAGCAGAATCCATGAAAAGCTCACGACTTTGTTCATCTGTCTCTCCTTACTGCTGTGGCTAAGATGCCAGGGACTCTGGAGTGCAGCCCAGAGGAGACAGGGCTTTCCTCCACCCCTGAGCTCTTACATGTCTATGAGAGTCCTGTGAAGACTTACCTGAATAAAGCAGAATGACTGGGAAATAGACTTGTGTTTATAGCACGTGTGATTGGGGTTAACTCATTATAATCAACTTTGTTATTACTCGTATAGTAAATTAAATTAATATTTTCATTGAAATATCATTTATCCCCCAACCAAGAAGTAAGTTAGAATACCATAGTTTCTTCAATGGAACCAACACTGCAGGACTTTGCCATTTTCCTTTCCATAGTCAAGTGTTATACTTAAAAAGTGACTAAATGTTTGCTTCAAATAAGGTCATTTATTTTCTTATATAAATCTTTGGTGTTTTCTAAAATTTACTTCTTTTTTGAGAAAAGAATAATACTTTCTTACATCATTAGGGCAATAATTATTTATTACATAGAAATCATTTTTGTTCTGTTGAGAGAAGGAGATCAAGGAAATAAGTAAAAGGAAGTGGAGGGTGTCTTCTTATGATGCTTCTAAGCAGATAGGAATGGCCATCAAGAGAAGGAAGAGCTATTGGTTCCCAAGTGACAGGAGGACAGAGAGGGTGAGTGAAGTCTAGACATAGCGGTCTGCAGCCAGAGGTGACCGCACACATCCCAGTGCAGGAACGAAATCAAAGCAAGGGTTCTGCCCACACCCAAGAAGACGATAGATGGATGCTGTGACCAGTGTCCCCTGTTGCCTCCTTCCTCTTAGCTCAAAGAGAGTGTTTGTGGAAAGCAGAGGAGAAAGGAAGGGGGTGGGGAATGTGAAAAACAAGAAAAAAGTGGGAGCTCATTCAAGATGTCTGATGGACATTGTAAACAAAGAGCAGTCAGTGGGGTTGGAGAGGTGGCTCAGCAGTTAGGAGCACTGGCTGTTCTTCCAGAGGACCTGAGTTCAATTCCCAGCATCCACATGGCAGCTCACAACTGTCTGTAATTCCAAGATCTGACACCCTTACACAGCTATACATGCAGGCAGAACACCAATTCACATCATCATCATCATCATCATCATCATCATCAAGTTTTGTTTTAAAAAGCGGTCAACACAGTGCCATGCTTTTCCTGCCCTGATCACTATGGTCTCCTTCAGTCTCATGATTTGCTTTGACTCTGGGAAATAGTCATGGATTCTTTGTCTCTGTCTTCTCCTCTTCCTCTCTTCTCGACCCTCTTTTTCTTCTGCTGCTACCTTTCTTTTTTTCTTCCCTCACTCATTTTGTTCTTTCTTCTCTACACCCTAAGAAGCATCTCTGACCTCATCCTGCCGTTCCCTATTGAATTTTTTACTTTGGGAGTCATATATTTTTAATTTTCACAAGAACATCTTGTTCTCCAGTTATTTTTATTTCATGGGCTTTTTATCTTTTTAATTTTTAAATTTGTATTATTTTGTTTTATTTTTAATGACAAAAAAAAAAAAGTTTAGTGTTATAGTTAAAAGCAGAGACTTGGAAGTCAGACCAAATGAGTTTAAACCTCATTCCTGCCTCTTGTTAGTTGTATGAATGTGAATGAGTCACTCAAGATCTCTGTGACAGTTTCCTCACTTGGAACATGAATATGATTGTATTGGATACCACTGGTGGTATGATAAAAAATGAGTATATATATGGACATATATATCCATATATATGCCTAAAATTGTGCCTGTCCGATGAAGAAATACTGATGATGATGATGATGGATGGATGGAGTATAGGTTCTTATTAACTTACAATGAGGTAAGTTGGACATATCATGAGCTAGGCTGATGAGTTGACTCAGAAGAGAAAAGGTTTTGCTCCACACACCAGACAACTTGAGTTCCATCCCTGGAGCCTACAGTGAAGGGGAAGAGCTGCCTTCTGAAAGATGTCCTCTGACAGTGCACACGTACACACAACACACACATCAATAATAATAATAATAAAATAGTGATAGAACGAGAAAATACTGTAAGCCAATAATACATTCATGTAACTATTCCATCGAGCACCACAGCTTAGCTTAGCCTGCCCTCATCAGGCTCCAAACACATGATTTCCAATAAGAGCAAGGTCATGTGACACAATGCTTATTTTATAATGAAGTGTTAGGCGTCATATGTCACTTATTAGATACTTTATGGAAAGTGAAAAAGTAAAGTTGTAAAATAGTAAATATATGCATATATATGATTTTGTCCTATGATAGATATATAGAGACATCAAATTCTGAGCTGGGAGTCAGCTGTCTTACTAGGAAGAGCTTGGAGGGTGTCACTAGTGTTTAGAGAGCCCTCTCCTGCTGTAAGTTCACCCTGCTTTGCCCCAGTCACCCATTCTGCTTGTTTCCCTTGGTCTATGTAATTCACTAAGATGATTTTCCTGGTAGGGCCAGTCCACAGTTGTACATAAAGACTGAAAATAAGGGCTCAGGGTTTCATATGTGAGCTTTCCACAATTGATTTCTTTGCATGGAGAGATGCACAGGTTAGGTTCTTTTCAGTGGCAGGCTTGCCTTAAGATGTCAGCCCGAGCCACAGTAAGAAATCCACAGAATTTTTTAGCCCTCACACTGGCAGCCTCAGTGATTCACCTTCTGTAGGACAGTGATGAAGATTCCTGTGTCTCCTTCTCCTCCCACACTCACAGCGGTGGACTCTGAGCCTAGTTCACTTCTGCAGGGAGGACTGGCTCTGTGTCTATTTCAACTACATGTCATTTTCCATGGGTTTGTTGAAATGTCTCTTCTGCTGATGGCTGTGACCTCATCTGGTTCTTCTTATTAGTACTGGTTTATCCACTTTGCGTCCCTTTACCATTGTGGTAATAGGGGCGCTAGAGAAATAGTGGGTTAATTTATATGCCTTCGTCTGCCATTTTCAACAAGACACTTTTCAATTTTTTTTTTTCAGAACCTCCAGAGATGCTTTGTTCCTGTGCCTCAAAACTCACCCTCCACATATGCAGAGTTATTTTTTAAGGCAGTTTCTAGCGTGGCATGATGTCTCAGCAATCAAGTGATTATCATGCAACCCTGAAAAGTTGAGTGTGATAGCTGGATCCTACTGGGGAAGGAAAGGATTGACTCCCCAAAGTTGGCCTCTGACCATATGCATGCCAGGGCACATGCACATCTACCTCCAATAATAATAATAATGGTAACAATGTTGTTAGCTTCCATAAAGATGCTCTCCTCCCTACAAAGAGCCTTGTGTCTTGCTGCATCAGTACAGACATTTAAGAAGGCACATCACTTATGATAATTATTTAATGAATAGCCTTTTTACTACAATGTTGTTACTTTCTTTCCCGTTAGTTTTCCTCACCTTGATAAACAACTTTGGCCAGAACCAGCTTGGGGAGGAAAGGGTTTATTTGGCTCAGGAACTGCTCCTCACAGCTCAACCAGCTTGCTTTCTTATGCAACTACCTGCCCGGGGCCATCCCTGCCACAGTGAACAGGGCCCTCCTACATCCATCATCAATTAAGAGAATTCTCCCAGCCTTGCACACAGGCCAGTCTGGTGGAAGCATTTTCTCAGCTGAGGTTTCCTCTTTGTAAACGACTCTAGCTGTGTCAAGTTGACAAAAAAATAACCAAGACAGGCTTATGTAGGCTTCATTTGTGTTCCTTTATTTGTATTTTTCTGTGTTTGTCTGCAACATCTATTAGGAAAATGATACCCAGACCTGCTCAGTGACTCACTCTGTAATACAAGCAAAACCGAAGAGGCAAGACTTAGCATAGCTCTGCAGCATACAGATACCACGCTTCCCATTGGACTACACTGTCTCCCAAGAATGCACAGGAGTCTAATGTCACACTCTTCCCCACCCACATATTCTTTCTCTGGCTTTTCTAGAATCAGTGCCACACCTGAAACCTCTTGTAATTTCAAAGTTAGTGGCCTCAATTCTCTAGTACCACTGCAGAGAACTTCCAGTTGACTCGGGGACTTCAGCTTCAGAAAGGCTGCAAACTTCATCGTAGGAGTCTCCATTTAGGTTGTGAAGGACTTTTTTCCCTCATAGAATTCTGGGAAATTCCAGAGGACTCATGATTCAAGGCCACCATTAGGTTAAATGGGCATCTGCAAGCAAGTACAGAGCCTAGTCATCAATCATTTTTGATGGGGAAATGTGTCTCCAAGTAACACACAGCCAAGTCACAAATGAGCCACATGTCATCTGTAGCTCTGCCTGGTCTCTGAGGCAAGCCTTAAGGCAGGAGAAAAAACCCCAGAATTTCCATTCAGTGTCTTCCAGGGTGCTCCCTCCTTTCACACTCCACCTTAAAGCTCTAGTTTAGATTTTATTGGGGAAATTCATAAAGAAAAAAGGAGGATTGAGAGAAAGAAAAAGTGCATCAGGAAATCTACTGAGTCACCGTCCTCAATACAGACGCTAAGGGGCTGAGGGGGATTGGCCTGGCTGGTAAAGTACTTACAGCACAAGAATGAAGACCAGAGTCCAGAGCCCCAGCACCCACATAAGTCAGGCAGGTGCAGTAAGACATGGTGCCCATGAGGCAGAGTTGGGGCATCCCTGAAGAAAGATGGCAAGCTAGACTAACCAAATCAGAAAGTTCTGAATTGGACCAGGGACCTTCCACCTCAGTAAATAAAGCAGAGAGTGATGAGAAAGACAGCCATTGTCAACCTGTGGCCTTCACACACACGCAAGCACACATGAACCCAACATATAGACTTGCACACATGCAGCTGTATGAAACATCGTACTAGAAGAAGTGTTACCTTACAACCTTCAACAGTGTCAAGACTGTCCTGGCCCCTCCCCATTGTGGGCGGGGCTCCATTGAATGACCTGTCAAGGTCACCAAAATTCCAGGAAGCATGTTTTTATTTCTGAAAGATCCTGCAGCCTTGACTTGAGGAAGGCACTGCACCCGGTGGAAGGGGGCAGGAGGAGGTGGGGTAATGCATTTGAAAATTCTGTTCTCCAGTGTTCCCTTCTCTGCAGGCAGAAATCCTGGTACTTCGATGCCGTCTCCAGGAGCACACAACCTTCTGCATCTTCAGCTCCACAGGCAGCTTCTGCTGGGTAGCTGTTAGCGTAGGGGTGGGTAAGCAGAGGAGCTCTCCCACCCTCCCTGCCCACCCCCACCTCTCATAGTCTAATTAAGAGTCTCCAAAGTTGCTGAGGACTCCTCATGCTCAGAAACAGTGGCAAAGGCCAAGAAGCCCCCGATGGTTAAAGGAAGGGAGAATCAAAGCTCATTTTCTTCCAGAGACCAACAAAACAGAAGGTGCCTCTCGTGTTACCTTTGATTTGGGAAAACATTTTTTTATTATTATTTTGTTTTAAGAAATCAGTGCATAATGAAAGGAAAGGAAGGTGGTTACCTGAGGGCAGAGGAGCGAGTCAGAGGAAGAAGGAGAGCAGAGAAATAAAAGGCAGTCACAGAGCAGGAGGCACGGTGTCAGATGTTCGTGAGGGAAGAAATGGGTGAGTAGAGGAGTTTGTCTTCTTGTCGTCTCAAATGCTTATTAAGATGTCCCACTCCTAAGGTGAAAGTGGACTGATTCAGTGGGTGGTGTGCCTCAACAGAGAAACCCACCTCTTCTTTCCTCTTTCAAATCAAAAGCATGTGAGATCCAGAAGGAGGATCACCTGCCTCAAGGGGTCAGGAAGGTCCACGTGCACTCTAAGGCTTCTCATCCTCACTGAGGAAACATTTCAGAAGTCTGGAGGACGATTCCTAGTTCATGGGGCTGAGAGTCTTGGGAAAGGCTATGGGAGTCCTAAAGTGTTAGATGATCAACTAACCAGGCTCTTCACGAGCCTGAGATCTGTGCCTCCTACCACTGAGTCCTGGGATCACAATCTCTACTTGGTCTCTTCCTTCCCTTCCTTGTCTCTTTGGGAAGAGCACCTATAAACAAGACAGACTTGCCAAGGCTAAGACCAAAGAAAGAGAACAGAGTGGAGCCTGGTGTTTGAACTGGTAGGCTGAGTAACAACATACGATGGTTAATTGTGATCTTCAAGGTGATCTAATTAATCGGGGCTGAGTATTTTCATTGAATGTACCCTGGAGTGTGTCTGGGATAGCTTCAAGAGAAAACTAGACATGCTGCATTGAACGTGGTCTCTGATGCAATGAATGCATTCATGCACTTATTATTGGGAGGAGGTGCAAGGTAAAGGGTGGGGCCTTACTGGAGGAAGTAGGTCACCAGAGGGGCTTTCCTCTTCCTGTGTTCACTTCCTCTGCTTTCTGGCCTCCATAATGTGAATTGCTTTGTTCTGTCTGCAATGTTTCCTGCTCTTGCACTGTGATGATGCCACCTCTGAAATAATAAGCCAAAATAATTCTTTCCCCCTTGAGCTGTTTTTCTTGCGTATTTGGGTACAGCAATGCCAAAGCCTGGCACTCACAGAATCTTCTCATGCAGCAACTCACACCTGTGAAAGACAACATCCCATGCTAGTGACGGAGAAGAAAATCCTGGGTACTTGAGAAAGAGAAGAGTTAACATACACAATTCAAGATGCAAGAAAAAAAGAAACCACCATTGACTGGTGTCTAACACTGAACCTTTATCACAGTCTCAGATATAGTTTCTATAGCTCTCTTATTGGAGATTAGGGAATTAGGCTGAGGCTTTGGTAGGTAAAGTTCAGGCTACATGAAGATGGGGACCTGAGTTTGAACTGCAGATCCTACACAAAATTTGAGGCATGGGGGTCCACACCTATAATCCCAGTGCTAGGGTAGGGGGGAGAGGAGGATCTTGGGGGCTTCATGGCCAGCCAGTCTAGATAAATCAGTGAGCTCCAGGCTCAGGGACAGACCCTGCCCTATGAAAAAACTAAGTAAAGGGGCTGAAGAGATAGTTTAGCACTTGAGAGTATTGATTGCTTTTTCTGAGAACCTGTCCAGCACCCACATGGTAATTCACAACCATATGTAACTCCATTCTTAGAGAAGTCCATCTTCAGGGACATCAGAAACACATTTGATGCATAGACATATATATATATATGTATATGTATATACAGTCAAAACATTCATACATATAAATAAAAATTAAAAAGTAAGATGGAGAATGATTGAGGAAGACACCCAATGTCAACCTCTGGCCTCCACATACACATGCCCACAAGCGGTCTCACTCTCACACACATATGCATACACACACACACACACCGAGAAAGAGAGAGAGAGAGAGAGAGAGAGAGAGAGAGAGAGAGAGAGAGAGAGAAGAACTAGTTCATGTTAATCCTAAAGCAGTTCTTAACAGTTCCTCAGAATCCCTCAATTCATCTTCAGGTCTTCCAAATATGACTTGATGTAAATATTACATAGTTTGGCCATTTTTTTTTTTGTATTCAGTGGAAACACATGGCAGTCCATTCATACATCCACCCACCCATCCATCCATCCATCTTCCTATCTAGCATATGTAGATGATATATATATGATATATAGTATCTGTATGTCATGGGCATAGCCATCCATCCCTGCCTCAGGTCCCACCCTTAGCTTCAGGAGGCTTTCACAATATTTTCCAAGCTCCTGCTTTCTTCTCTGATCTGCACTGGGCTATAAAATGTTCTCTTCAATTATTTCTCTACTCCTCATTTCAGAACAGCCAAACCAATAGCACAGCTCCATGGCTTATGTACCATATGTCACTATGCTGTGAAATATTAAGCCTTCACAATAGGTCCGGAGTCAGCGACGCACAAGCCTTTAATGGCTTAGCTCACTCGGGCTATTTGAAAGTGGCATAATATTGCTATTTTTAAATAAATGGGATTGGTATTAATGAGAGCTGACCTCTCTCAGCCATGCCGAGCTGCTCCCTGCATCGAGCCCACTTTGGGGATTGGGCATGAAAGGGAGGGGGGAAATAGCTTTTCAAAAGAGGAACCATGCAGTACTTTAAATAATTCTCACAGATGCTAATGAACTTTGGGGGAGGGGCTGTGGTGGGATGATTATTTGAGAGGATAATAGATCTCATTTTTAAAAGAAAACTTAGAATCAAGAGGAATCAGGGGGTGAAGGAAGATGGAGAAAAAGTGGGGGAGAGGGAGATGCTAGAGAGGGCGTGTGTGTGTATGTGTGTGTATGTGTGTGTGTGTGTGTTTGTTGCTAGCACAAGTGAACATTGGCTGAGACTGCAGGGACAAAGCATATTGAGACCATGAGAATCATGCCTTTCCAGGCTGGCTGAAGAGTTGGCAGGAAGCCATCTTGATCAGCTATGGGGATGATGATGACCTAAGAAAGACTCCCTCACGTTGGCCACACTCTGAGAGCACACATGGCTGACTCTGGAAATCTAAAATTCTGTCCTCAGTGAGGGATGACAAGAGCAGTGAGGGTCCTCTTCTAGGCCTTTGCCCTGTCATGTGGCAAGCTTACATCTCAGTCAGGCTACACAAAGTGCTAAATCAGACCGAGAGAGCAGAACTCGGTGAGGCCTCTCTGTCAACAGAGACAGTGTATGCGCTCTTTTGACAGATGTGCGGGTTGTAACCAAGACAAGAGCCCTGACTCACAGTGTCTGGTGTCTAAGACCCATGTGGCTCTTTGGGGGTTCTGATTGAATTGCTTCTATCTGCAGTTATTTGGTGGGGCTGAGGTGAGTGGTGAGGATCTCAGAGCATAGAAAGGGAGACATAGAAAAGGGCTGGGGAAGAAAATGAGGAGGAAGGACCCGTACCTGACCTGGGGAACAGACCAGAGGGCTTTACATGAATCAGCCAGCCAGTGCCTTTGCCACCTGCTTGCCTGAGAGTTTTGGTAAAATTCCACACCCCTGATAGCTCTTCCACATCAGATATTCTGCTTTTTAAAAATATGTAGCCAGGCATAATAGCTCATGCCTTCAGTACCAACATGCTGGAAGCTAAGGCGGGATTGCTAGTTTGAGGCCAACCTGCACAGTGAGACCTAGTCTCAAACAGAAAACAACACAATAAAATGTATGACAGCTACCCCACCACCACCACACTTCTGAACCAGTTGTCCATTGCTGTGTAACAAATGGTTCCAAAACATGGTAGGTTAAGTCAAGAAAGCTTTATCATCTTAGAGTCTCTAGGGGTCAAGAATCTAGGCCCAGCTAATTTGAATACTTCATAGGAGTCTCTCAAAAAACAATGCTTCCACCACAGCATCTCCTGGGACTGACGTCTCAGACTAAAGCTTCACCTGGGAAGGATTTGCTCCCAAGTTCAGTTCATTCATGTGGGTACTGGCAAGCATTCATTAACCACAAGCTGTTGAACTGAGGACTTCAGTGACTTGCTGACCTTTGGCTGGACACTTCCCTAGACTCCAACACTCCAGCTCAAATCCTTCCAGGTGGCTTCTCTCAGGTCATACGCTACTGGTAACTTAATATCTTATGTGACATACCATCAGTTTTGTTATGTGTGTATGTGTGTGTGATGAATGTAAATGTTCCTGTGGATGTATGCACATGTGCATGCAAGTGTGCATACAGATATGTACATGTGGGTATGGAGGCCAGAGGTTAATCCTGATTATCTTCCTCAGTCTCAGTTCGCATCTTTTGAGGGTTTTTTACTGATCCTGGAGCTCATCGATTTGGCTATACTGGCTCCAGGGATCCATCTGTCTCTAATCTACACTCCAGTGCTGGGGTTAGATGTGTACCACCACATCCTTCTTTACATTGGTACTGGGGATTTGAGCTCAGGTCTTTATGCTTATATAGCAGGCACTCTGTCTGAACTGTCTCTCTAGCCCCACTTTCCCATAAATTTTTGGTAGAAAGTGGCCCTCAGAACTGACTCCCAGCAAGGGGAGGTGCTGAGACAAGTACATGAAGGTCTGAAATCAGGGACTACTGGACACCATCCTGAAAGTTCCTACTACCCATTCATTCTTCATCTCCATCAAGACAATGAGAATGGGGTAAGTAAACACCCCATGACCAGGACAGGGCCTTATCCCCTCTGTACCTACAGATTCTACTGGAGACCTCAGCTCTTGTCGTGGGTGCTTTCTTCTAGAAACAACCTCTTTCTTAAAAGAAAAACAAAAGGGGGGGGAGGAATCTTCTAAGTGCCATGGTATAGACAGTGTTTTCAGTTTAGCAGGGTAGATAGAGGTGCAGAGTCATCCCTAAGGTGAGTAGAGCCAGGCCTGACCCAATCTACTCCTTTCATTACCTTGTTGGTGAACGAGAAAGAAAAAGGTCATGCAAGGCCTAACAGTGACATTCAGAAGGTAAGAAGACAGAGTAAGGCCAGCCTCCTCACATCCTGCAGCTACCCGGCTGGCTTAAGACCCGACTATCTGAACGGGACACTGTTCTATTAGTTGCTTTAACTTTCACAGCGAATTTTCCAGATAAAAATATTCTGTTCATTTTCTGTATCTCAGGAAACTGAGATTTGCTGAAGTCATATGACATAATCAAGTGCCCATGTCTAGCAGGTAACTGAAAATCAAACCCAGGCTCCTTAGTACTCTGTCCCTGTTAACAGATGGGAAATAATGGAGCAGAGAGAATGCACCAAAGTCTGTGCCACAAGATATGATGATTAATTGACTGTCCTCTTGACTGAACTAAAAGGTGTCTAGGAGATTAGTAAATCACATACCTGGGTGTGTCTGTTGGGAGATTTCCAAACACAATTGGATCTTCAGGGATCTGACCCAATGAATGATTTAATCAGTTGATAGGCTCAAAATCTGAATAGCATTCTGTCAGATGATGGACTGTGGAGGGTGGACAGGGCCTAGCTGAAAAAGTGGGCACTGGAGGCTTGCCTTTGAAAGGTCTACCAGTCCTAGCCCCTTCCCATTATTCCTGCATGCTGTCTGGCTATGATGAGTTGGGCAGCCTCTCAGACACACTTCTGCCACATGGCCTTCTGTCTCACCAAAGGCCCAGTGCTGAGCTTGAACTGAAAACATGAGTCAACAGAACTACTTCCTCTTTTCACTGTGTTCTTAGGTGTTTATCACTGAAATGAAGGAAGGATGCTTCAGGTACCAAAGATGGGTTGAAAAAGACTAGATGGTGGCCAGCTCACTATCATAGGGTCATACTTGATTTGTGATCAAGCCCAGTGCTGTTGCTTGCTGACCATCCTTCTGAAACTCTCTTGGTTCTACACAAGCAGGATTGGATGGTAACATCATAAATGAAGATTCACATGTAAGAGAAAGCTTGAAGGGCCACTCAAGGAAAGACAGCCCTCTTTATTGGGCAGAAGGTGGACCAGGTCTCTCAAGATAACAATGGAAACCACGGAACTACCTTTAGTATTTGAAAGCTCTGAAATGTTCACCTTTAAACACTCCGTTTCCTTACCATAGAATCGACCTCTAAACCCAGGAAGTGGGGCACAGAAGCAGAGTCTCTGAATTTTCTTTAGAAGGTGTTAAAAGGAGGAGGAAGCCGGTAAACATGGGGAGGAGATGGTGTGGAAGAAAATTCACTCTCCACACTACTCTGCAGCTTCCTTCCATATTTCCATAAGAATGTGCATGCTTGTACACCACACACACACACACACACACACACATATGCATGTGTGCGCACATTCCCCACCCCCCCAATCTGATGAAGTTCCCTGTTTTCTCCAACCACAAGGGACATTTCAAAGTAAACTACTTTCTCTTTGAGGTCCAATAGCTCTGATAACCCATAGCTAGTTAACTTAGACAAACTCTGGGTTGGCAGCTGCTTATTATGTTTGGAGTGGCCTCATCTTAGGACAGAAAGAGACCTCTAGTGGCCAACACCTCTGTCCTGTTTTGCTTCCATATGGGTTCCTCTAAGCTCAGCCACAGGCAAGGTTCATCTAGCCCTTGCTGCATGCCCATGGTACTCAGTTACTGTGTCTCTGTTATTTTCTTTAATCTTGCCAGCTGCAATGTAAATTCATATATGCTGAGGCAAGGGAGAAAAAATATATATATTTATATATATATATGCTGCTTTGAGTAATTGGTACGGATAAATGGAATGCATGACTAAGAATCCGCTTTTAAAAATGTAGCAGAAACCAGAAGTATACTAGTTTTGAAACAGTTGATGCCTAGTTATTAAAACCCTGGTGGAAATGCTATAGTTTGCTTGTGGTAATTAGTTTCTCTCATAGTGATGAGTGATGATAAAGGACAAAGGACAGAAAAGTTATTAGAAACCCAGGGTTCAAGCCCTGACAATCTCACTTTCCTGTGCAGGCACAGAGCAAAGATTTTAGACAGGATGTTGTGTAAATTCCCACACAGTTCTGTGCTTCCATGCATGATATGTATGCACTGCTGTGGCAAGGGGCTGAGGTGCAATTGCTGAATTATGTCATTCCTGTCAGAAGGAAATGCCTTGGCCTCCTCTTGCAGGCTGCCGCCGCCATGGTAGTTCAGAACATGGAGGGGATTTTACAATTGACAGGTGTCTCAGCTTAACTCCTAGCTCTTGGGAGCTGGCTGTCAGGGGAGAGCTCAAACTTGCTACTAGCCACTTCTGAATTGCTAATACAAGGGGGCTGTAGGTTTCCATACTACTGACCTCCTCAGCTGTGGACTAAGGCAGCTGCCACTTGGCTGGTATATCAACATTTCAAACCACGTGGTACTTCCCCGGTGCTAATGGCATTCAACACAAAAACACTGCCCTGACAAATGGAGTTCAGCCCTTCTAGCCTCCCAGGCTCAGGGCACCAATCAAATCCATCTGCAACACCTCCTGCTTACAAAGCAGCCTCAGGCCACTTGCTCAAAAAAAACAAAACAAAACAAAACAAAAAACAAAAAAAAAAACCCGATTAGGGCTCTTGGCTTTTGGAAAGAGGTGCCCATCCTTGGCTCTATAAGCTGATAATATGTTCCATCAGTGACTGCCACCATATCAGACAGCAGGAAGTAGATGGCCAGGAACAGAATGTTGGAGGCCAAAAGGGTGTGTGGATAGGAAAAGAGGCACTGTTCTTCTCGATGAATTTCCTGAGCCAGAGAGAAAACTATTTACCTGTGCGCTTACCAGTCTTTTTGATAGGTGTAGTATGTGTAAGCCAGAGGACTGTATTTGATCATTCGTGTTGCTCTAATAGAGTACCTGAGACTAGGTAATTTATAAAGAATAAAATTTTGCTTCTATAACTTTGGAGGCTGGAAATTCAACATCAAGATTCTGGCAGGTATAATGTCTGTCCAGGACAGCTCTCTGCTTCCAAGACGGTTCTTATTGTTACAGCCTCCAAAATGGACAAATGCTATGTCCTCCACAGAGGAAAAAATGGAAGAGAATAAACTCATCCTCTCAAGCCTTTTTCTGTGGTGCCTGATTCTGTTCACAGATGCTCCACCCTCAAGACAATAACATCCTGAAAGGCCTCACCTTTTAACACCATCACATTGATGATTAAGTCCAGTACATAAATCGTAGTACACATTCAGAGCAGGGACCACAGGACACGTTTCCATTGTGGAGCCAGAGGGACAATATAAAGATCAGAATAACCATGGCAAGGAGATCGCTGTGAGAGCAAAAGAGATTTCTCACAGGAGTGCAGGATCCAAAAAGTGAAGAACCGTAACACACTTCCCAGTCTGAGAACCCAGGCTCGGCATTCTATCTCCAGCACTGTGGGATCTGCCTGTCCCATGGTTCTTTGTCTTTCATGTGTCCTAGAATGTCCCCCCTTCCCATGTAACTACTGTCTCTGTTAATCTGTTCATGATGAATGAACCCATTCAGCATATACATGCCTGCCAATCAACCTACCCAAGGCTTGAAGCTCTGTTCTAGCAAAGCTAGCTATCCCCTTTATAGGCTGTCAGCATGTCCTCACAGACCCAAATGGCTGACATACACACCCTTTTGATTTCTACACATGGTTTAGGTTTATCTTTACCACCAGTCCATAGTTTGCTGGAACAAGCTATGGTCCTATTTCCTTTCTTACAGTATATCTCACATAAGCATGCACACTGTTTATAAATAAGTGAGAGAGAGTAAATGCTTTGCACTTTTTACACAGGCTCTTGAGCCTGAGCTACAGTTTCAGCCACGTAACAGTGACGTGAGCCTAGCTTCTTATCTGCTTATTCTCTTTTCGTGTGTGATAAGGAACCCTGAGCATCCCTTGTTGGTGCTTTTACTTTCAACAGTCAGACATCTAGTCACCCGTTCCTGAGCAGTTACATGACATACTAAACCCCTGCAGCTATCCATCAGGACTAATCTGGGATCTATAAGAAGAAACATATCTATTCGGTCCATGCTGAGTCTCAACAACTGCCCTATTGTTCAAATAAGAAATCGTATTACTCAACATACCCATGGAGATGAAGTGGATCCTTGTCTGCCTCCTTCCCTTCCCCTTTCCCTGGCCACATGGGATGAGACGGCTCATGGTATTTGCTCTTTTGTGTATCATAGCCAGGTAGCTTTTTTCCCCAATCAGATGAGGAGGCTGTGTGGGTGAGAACAGGCGTGCAGAGGTTGGGGAGGAGGTCCCTGACTCAGCAAGTGTGTTCAGCACGCTGGAGGGATTCTCTTCCACAACTAACACACAGCTCAGGAAAAACACCCGCATCAGCCATTTCTCATAACAAGAGAGAGACCAATTTCAAGATGCCGGCTGATTTCCATATCCCTCCCCCCTCTTTTCTGAAACACGATGGTAATCTCTCCCCTGCAATATAATAAATATTTCACTTTCAAATCCTGATTCATTAAAAGAAGCCCAGGAGGGAGAAATAATAAGGTGTCGCTTTACAGCCCAAATAAAACAGTGAAAGATATATTCTATAATTTATACTTCTGACTTTGGGTTGAGATAATTCATATATCATTTTCAGTTAGGGACCCAAAATGGTGCTGCATCAGCAGATTGGCTGAAAAATAACTTTTTGTATTATGTTATGCCTTTCAGTAACATGCCCTGGTTATCATACATCAACACTGGGTTGACTTCAAGTGTCTCAGCAGTTCCTCCTGAGTCATTCCCTTTCCGAGACAATGTGACTTGCTCTCCTTAGTACAGATGGAGGCCCTCGGCTGAATGCATATACATTCTCCACGGCACAGAAGCAGAGCTCCAACTGAAATCAGCTGGACAGGAGACATTTTTCTTGCCATTATTACTACAGCCTCCACATTCTTCACCTCTAAGGATCAGAGAGCTAAATTGACCTCAGTGGGAGACCTGCTTGCTACCTGGCATTTTCCCAATCAAGGTGTAGCACTTTTATAGCCAGAGTTTTTTAGAAGATGAAAACAAAACAACCCTAACGAGGCAGGTATTTTTGAGCAAGTTATTAATTTCCCTGAGCTTGAGACTTGGAAATTTTTTTTAAATGAAGATGATAAGAATAATAACAGCGGCCAAACAGACCATAGAGCATCACCTGAGGGGGAAGTCATAAATTGTGGTGCACATTTAATGCATGTTTATGACTGACACACACCAAGCACCAGGCTGCTTGGAAGGTGGTTTATCTCATTAACTCTCCTGCACCCTGACTTCCACTGGTATCAATGGAAATGAGGCTAAAAAGCTAAGCAATTTGTCTCTGATGGTGAAGAATGCATAATAGGTACTGAGAATTGCTTTTACTTGGTTTCCATGACAAAACATTTTTCTAAACTTCTCATTTGACCCTTATAGTAGAAGGGAAGTGGGGTAAGAGAACAGTGGTGAGAAAGGGGGCCCACATGTCCATCAGCCAATGGTGCTCACTCCTGTGTGTTTGCCTATCTACTTCATTACTCCAGTAACTCTTGAGTTCAGATATCTGGTGAGTACTTGCAATCTTTGGAATCCCTCAGGTCAATCGGGGAAGCATGAAACCATCACTGCCAATCATCATTCTACTCAGCAGAGCCTATACTCCATATGTTAGTCTTCCCATCACTGTGGCAAATGCCTGAGAGAAGTGGATGAAGAGAGGAGAGCTTTTTCTTTTCATCTCATCATTTCAGAGGCTTTAATCCATCATGTTGGAGAAGCTGTGGTAGACTAGAGAAGCTGACACCATGTAGCCAAGAGACAGAGGAGCACACAAGAAAGAGCCAGGGAAAAATATTCCCTCCCAAGTCACCAGCTCCAGTGACTTACTGCCTCCATCTAGGTCATACCCCCTAAAGTTTCTAGCAATTTGATAGGTTTCAACACATAGGCCCATGGTTAACATGGGTCTGTATAGTCTGGTATTTCCCCAACATTTTTTACTGAGGTTTAAATATAAATATTTTTTATATGTACTATAATACCCCATTTGTCCTGGAAAGTCTCTATTGAGACAAATCTTTTGTTCCATCCGACACCAGACACTAGACAGAATTAGCCCCCTTGTACTAGGATGCAGTCTGTGGGATTTTAACAGCATAGAGTCACCAGGCTGACATGGTCCTGCCAAAGGTGTTCTGAGGGACACTCATACTTCACCTCAGTTACACTTTCCTTTTCTGCATTGTTGAGTGAAGAACCAGATCAAATATGACCTAAGTCTACACAGATGTTATTATTCCCATGTCCTGAGCCCAGAGCTCCTGGTCTCCCATTCTGTCCACTGTATTATGAAACCTTCCCAGCCCATTCCAGAATAATGTTCTATAGCATCTCAGAATTCCTGGAGTCATGCCTAAGAATAAGACAGTAGGGGAGTAACAGCAATGAGAGGTGTGGATAATGTTCACTAGGTGCTGAGTGTTTTAAGTGGTGAAGCACTTATGGGTCTCTACAAAAACCCTCTAATAGCCCCATTTTACAGTACAAAAACAGATAAAACCAAACTTTTTGGTGGTACCTCTATAGAGTGAGATGTTATTTACCCACAAAAGTCAATGAGTGAGGCTCTGTAGATGGCTCAGTCAGTGACATGCTAACTTCACAAATATGGGAACCTGAGTCTGAATCTCCAGTATCTGCATATAAGCCACATCGTTCATATAATTCCAGCTCTGGAAAAGCAGAGAGAAGGATTCCTGTTTAGCTCTCTAGTCTGGCTAAATCAGTGACCTCTGTGTTCAGTTGGAAAACTGATCTTGATAAATAAGATGGAGGGAAATTGGGTGAGAAAGATGCCCAACCTTTGGTTTCATCACACACACACACACACACACACACACACACACAGAGAGAGAGAGAGAGAGAGAGAGAGAGAGAGAGAGAGAGAGAGAGAGAGAATCAACAAGCTATCAAGACACGACCAGACACAGAAAACCCTAATGGCATATTACTAAGTAAAAAGGGGGTCAATGTGGCAAGGCTATAAGGCTGTTGGATCCTCAACTCTATGACGTTCTATAAACTATGGAGATGTTTGTGTGTGTGTGTGTGTGTGTGTGTAGAGACAGCACATAGAGGACTTTCAGGGAGTGAAAATATCCTTTGTGATATTGTAATCATGGACACATCACATCACACATTTGTTGACACCTATAGACTGCACACCCCAACAGTGCGCCTTAAGATTAGCTATGGCTTTAAGTGATAATGACATGTCAGTGCTGGTTCATCAGTTACATCAACTGTCCTGATCTGCTACTAGTGTGAGGAAGGCCTTGAATGGCGGGCGCGGGAGGCATGTCGGTGTCGGAAACTCTCCCTGTCTGTAGTTTTTTTCTTAATGTTGTTACAGTTCTCAAACTCCTTGAAAAATACTGTTGAATGTAAGAACCCCTAATAATAAAATAAAGATGCAAAGAAAAATCCAGAAAAGTGAATGAAAACATTTTATTCAGAGCAGAAAGCATGAGGTAAAGGTGGGGGGAGGAGGAGAAAAAGAGAAGAGTGGATAAAGAGGAGGAGAGAAGAAGAAATAGGAGGGAGGAAGACAAAAAGGAAGAGGAAGGAAGGAGGGGGAAGGAAAGGCGGAAAAGAAAAGGGGGAGGAGGGGTCGAGGGAAGAGAAAAAATGCTATCAAGACACAAGAAGGCGCACATCGCTTAATGAAATAAGCCCATGTGGAAAGGCCATACACGGAGTGATCCCAGCTCCATTACATTCCGGAACAGGCATAGCAATAATGAAAAGATGAACAGTTACCGTGGCTGGTGGAGAGGGAAGGATACAGGATGGGTGCACAGAAGAATTTTAGGGCGGTGAAAGGACTGTATAGCACCGTGACATTCAACATGTGTCAGAACTTGGATAAGGCAAAACACGCATGTGATTTTGTGTTCGCTGTGGACTTTAGGCAGCATAACAAGGCAGCCAAGGCAGCTCACCACCTGGGACAGTGTGTGCAGCGAAGCAAGACCTTGAGTGAGGGAGCTGTGGACACGAGAAACGAGTGTTGTGGATACAGCAACACTGTGCTCTTTTCCATCTATCTTTCTGTTGACTTAAAACTACTCTAAAAAAAAAATGACAATCACAAAATCTGAAGGAACTACAGAAGATTAGCTATGCAAGACTGCTAGGTCAGAAGATGGGCAAGCAAGATTGAAATCTAGACTTCTCTGGTTCCTGAGCACAGGCCCTGAAACTGTAAATCAACAGCCTCAACAGTCTTCAATTCCAGTTCTCCCACTGCTAAGAAGACTATGAAAACCACTTTTCTCATGCCCTTGCTCAGATGATGGGTCACTGTGAAGAATGGGGAAAATCTTTGTAAGCTGCAGCATCCCCCATAAATCCAGTAAATGGCCAAGAACACACTGAATTCTTGGGGTCAGTGAAGAGGGTCAGGCTCTCTGGGAGTCTACCAAGTGTTCCTGGAAGAAACTGTGAGGCAGTCATGAGGATGCTGCTGACCTGGGGCAGCCTCTACCAACTCAGCCTCCAGGCCAAAAAAGCCGTGGCTCTGAAAAGCTCTCAGAATACATAGGTATGGATGGATGAGTGGGTAGGGACAGAGAGAGAGAGAGAGAGAGAGAGAGAGAGAGAGAGAGAGAGAGAGAGGAAGATAGGGAGGGAGGCAGGCAGAGACACAAAGATTCAGAGACAGATGTGAGCTCTCATCTATTTGTAAGAACCATTTCACTGTTAATAAAGTGACCTTGAGTAAACATCTAAACTTCTGTCAGCTTCTCTTGTCCTTAGAGCAGGGACAACCACTGACTGGTCATAGCCACACAGGCTGCTGAATCAGGGTGGGATGCTAGCATTGAAAGACCTATATATGACTGAGCACCAGCCCTGGATCAGACAGATGGCATTAGGGAAGGGAGGCTCCCCAAATCAACTCCTTTGAAGATAAAGCAATGAACTTGATCTTAGGCCAAAATAGGCCAGGTCCTCTGAGAGACCTCTGAAATAAGCTGGAGTGTACTCCCAAGAACCTGCTGTATCCTCAGACCTAAAAAGGGCCTGGACAAGTGGCTTTGCCACCTCCCTAGAAACAGTTCTACTGTAGGCAGGCCCCTTGCCAAAGGCCTGTAACGTAAAAACAGCCATCAAGAAGCCAGCAACATGGCCTCTCCAGCTCTTCGGGGAACTTGATCTGACCCAAGTGTAGTTTGCACATCAGCACTTCAGGATTCATGGGACAGGGTCTCCATCCTGTCATCCCTGGACCTTCAAGGCTAGGGAAAAGAAAGAGCTTTTACATGTCTCAGTACTGAGATGGGAAGACTGGAGGAAGCGTGGCATCCCCTTAGTGGTACCCAGACTCTAGGAGACAAGGGAGTCTGCACAAAAACTTGTGTAGTAAGGGACATTGGCTTCACCTCTCTGAAGGGGGTTGTGAGGGTGTAAAGCTGCCAATCTGCAATGTACCATCTGGTTCTAAGAGTTCCAGTTATGTGTGGGACTCCTCTTAATTAAACGCACAGATATTAAAGCAATGTTTTAACTAACAGGGCAAGCAGCTGGAGTGGAAAATCACCTTCCATTCATGTAGCTCTCCACTGCCTTGCTGCCCATTGTTCTCTGCCCCCCAAACCTGACGCTTCCTATAGCATTTTCTAGTGTCTGAAATTTTACAAAAAGATCTTATTTTCTTCAAAGACAAAAGCTATCTTTTAACCCCTCTTTTCATGTGCTCTGAGGTCTGGAGTCCTGAGAGAGAGATGCCTTCACCTTCTAGAAAAAGGGGGGAGGGAAATTATAGGAGAGAATAAACTCGCCTTCACCTGGTTTCCCTCCTAGTAGAAGCATCCTTCCAATTGCCAGCCAGTGCTCTAAGCCCTGGAATTAACCCCATTATGTTGCACATCGGCCAGCCACAGATACACACAATGCAAGCAGAGAGCCTTTTGATTTGCTGATACAATTTGGTGAACAGAGCAAAAAGAAAAAAAATTTTTTTTCTTTTCATCAGAATTGCTCTTACCTTTTGTTCCATTTCTTTGAGGGCCAGGGCTCTCAGCTGGGCCATCAGTGACTTTTTACTAAGGTGATAGTTTTCAAAAGGCTCAAGTCTCTCCCCCCACCTACCTCAGGACTATCTGTATTTTAACAGAGAACTCTGAAAGGTTAAAGAAAGTCTTCAGTGGCACGAAATGAATGCATCCCTAATGGTAGAGTTTCAGACATCAGGAGGGAGAGTTCTTTAGTGGCTGGGGACACTTCCCAGCCTGGATCTACCTTCTCTATGCATATCTCACACAGGCCAGCCTTCAACCCACTGTGGGACTTTGGAAGGACAGCTCAGTCTCTCTCCCAATGCAAGAAAGAGGTTCACTGCATACCATTGAACAGCATCTCATATCATAACGGCCTGGGTCACACCTGAATCAGATTTTCTGGAGAAATACTGGCTTATGAAGCCAATAAGCAACTTCTCATGGGCCTCTGCAGGCTCATGTAGATGGAGATGGGCAGAGACAGGCTTTAGTGCCAACCACTCCAGAGGTATGTATTCTTATAAATAGGAATAAAAGAAGTAGCATGCTTTCTTCAACCAATATCAAGAGAGACTGGATCATTTGAGAGCACCATGTAGAGAGTCAGGCAGGGAGCTTCAATGAAGAAAAAAGTCCTTTTTTTTTTAGCTCTATTTGTAGCTGACATGATTCTATACTTACAAGACCCTGTAGCATCTATTAAAAACCCTTAGATCTAATAAACACCGTAAAATTGCAGGACACAAAAATTGATTTTTTTAAAAAAACCAGTAGCTTTTATATATACTGATAATGTACTTGGAGAGACAGAAATTAGGACAAATAGCCCATTTATAGTAGCTTTTTTAAAAAATTAAGCATCTAAGAATATACCTAACCAAAGAAAAGAAGGACTTTGGTGATAGAAATGCCAA
This sequence comes from Sigmodon hispidus, assembly GCA_004025045.1. NCBI lineage: Eukaryota > Metazoa > Chordata > Mammalia > Rodentia > Cricetidae > Sigmodon > Sigmodon hispidus. Next base: position 191,163 of record PVIH01000303.1, read on the forward strand.
GGCCTTGGAAAAGGATGTTAAAATGATAGTAGGAGCTAGAAAGATCTTCCATGCTTCTTGGGTTGGCAGAATTAAAATTGTGAAGACAGCTATCCTAAAAATATAGTTTTTAAAACTGAGTCAGCTTTGGCTGTCACCCCAACAGCTTCATGTCTAACGATGGGGATAACCAGGTGCCCAAAAAGATCTGCTGCTTGCATTCCAGGTTATTTGTAGGGATACTCTGATAGCCAAGAAAGGTAGGCAGTCACTTGAACTGCATCCTGAGGAATGTGCTGGAAGGATTCTGAGGGGAGCTGTTGATCTAAAGCCAGGCAGCATAAGGAAAGAATACACAGAATAGAATCTACCACTGGGGAACTACACAAAGAGGAAAAATCCCTTAGCTAGAGGGTGGGCCTCTTCCCACTTTTTCTTCCCTCTCCAGGTAGGTGTTATGAAGCTATCCAGGAGACTAGCTTCATGCTAGGCAGCATCCAACCTGGGCTAGGGATGGTTGGGGAAGGCCTTATGTACTGTGCTGAGAGGCTGAGGGCTTAAGTTTCTCCTCCTTAACTATTGCCAAGGGGCCTGAGAGAATGGGTAAAGCCACATTAGTAGCAGTCTAAGAGAGCATTGCCACAGAGAATGTTCCAGAAGTCTAGGTGTTATCTTTTAAATCCACATCAGTTTTATTGTATGCCATATTTTGTGTTTCTTTTTCTATATAATTAGCACTTGCAACCATTTCCTATTGTAACACTAGGGTTCCTGTGGGTTTTCTAATTCCTAGTATACAACCAAACCTCCTGCGATACACTCCTCCAAGTTGAGAGATGTGAGGGCTAAGGGGTGAGTGCACATCTCTGCTCTGAGCCCCAACAAAGAGGCAGTGGAAAGTGTGTGAGGGGTAAAGGCAGGTGCAGAAGGTCGAGGTAGGAGGTGATGTTGGCTAAGAAGGGCAACACCAATAGAAACGAATAGAAAGAAACAGGGCATGAGCACAGATTTGCCAAGGCTTGATGGTGATGGGCCACCACATACAAGGAAATGTCCCAGGGGTCTTTGAGTTTGTCCCACACGGCTTATCACAGTCACTTTGCTATGTAACAAATGAGCCCTCTATTAAGCAACTTCAAACATCCATGTTAAGCTCAGAGTCTGTGAGTTAGGAACTCAGAAAGGCAGATCAGGGGTGGTTGATCTTTGCTCTGTGATGTCTTGGCCCCAGCAGGAAAGAGCTAAAGGTTAGATGGCTCCATGAAACAATGGTTAGAGCAGGAATTACCTGTAGGCATATACATTGGTAAACTTAGTGGTTGGTGCTAGCTGTCCACCTGGACTTCAGGTGAGCTGGGGACAGCAGCTACATGGCTCGAGAAGGCTTCAGCTTTGTAGGGCTCACAGTTGGCTTCCAGGAACAGTCAGTCACCTTGAAAGATTGAGGCTCATGCCATTTTCCTGCAGGCTTAGAGGTCACTCTATCACTTCTGCTATACTCTTTACTAATGTGGTCCCCAAAGTCTGCCTGGACTCAGTGGACTCCGCTATTCCATGGGAGAAGGGTCAAAGTGGCAGGATAAAGAAAAAACCAAAACTATAAACAGTAGAAGGGTGCTTTTGTTGTTGGGGCTACACTTAGAAGAGATAATCTGTCACAATCCTCTTCTGAGAACCTTCATTATTTTTTTTTTTTTTTGACTATAAAGGCGCATCCTGTCACTGTGCTATTCGAGAGATCTTATCTTCACCTTTGCCTTCTCCAGAATCATATTAGTATCCTTTCTTACTTCTAAAATGATTTCTTACGAGTCTGTGGGGTGACTAGATAAACAAATGAATAAATAGACAAGTGATGAGTTGCTGAAATGTCTCCTTGGCACATGACGCAGACACCTGCCTAGAGAAATCGGAGCCCCTTGAAGAAAGGGACCACTTAAAGAAAGTTCGTTTTATTACTCTCACACCCTCCTGTATGTTCTTGGCTAATCCTGCAATCCATTATTTATGTGTAGCCTAATTAAGGTTGTGAGTGGCTTGATCCTTGTTTACTTACGCCTATCCCGGCAGATTGCCAAGATTAAATAAAATTACCTGCAGGCAGGCGAGTCTCCCAGGAGCTGGGCTAGAAGAGAGCTGGAGAGGCTGTGAAGATGCCCATTGGTCTTCTGGGAGAGTTTTAGCCCGGAAACCATCTGTTGTCAATCTTACGCATGTGCAAGCCAAAGACCCATGCCCCATCTACCCTACCTGAGGCACAATGGCACGCCCTACACAAGCATGGGTGAACACACGTGTCCTGGTGTCCACAGGGCTGGCGTTGTGTGAATACATCCCTCACCATGCCCCTGTTCCCAGAGCTGTTGCTGCCAAGTCCAAGTCCACTTCACTTAATAAAGATTCAGATAATCTACACCAAACAAAACTCAGTGAAGTCTGAAACTAACTAATCGAAAACGATTAGCTCTCTTCAGCTTCTGAATCCACCTTTTCCTTGTAAAACCAAAGACCAGTTCTTATTTGGATTCTGGCCTTGTACGTTTAATGAAGAGAGAAGCGGATTGGCTCGAGTGGCAGGGGCAGACTAATATTTTGAATGATTAGTAGCAAATTAGAAAATCTTTCAAAAGACCATTTATATTTCTTCTACCTCTTAATGGTTCTTCTTTTAAACTGTGATTAACCTATTCACTCCCGGTGTACTGTGCATGAAAGGTACACGTCTTGGGAAAACTTCCAGATGTGCCTGCGCTCATAGCCACAAGGCTATAGAGGACTCCACTGTCTTAGAAAAAGAAGAGAAGCCTTGACTGCCATTTGTCACCCTCCATCTGGGACTAAAGAAATGCCATTGGCAGCTGGTTATATAGAGATGAGGCCTGAAGGATAAGGAAGATGAGGGATCTATCAACAGAGTAAATACAGTAAGAGCACCCACTCTCAATACTGAGAAAGTATGAATACAGTGGAAATGACTCATTAGTCACATACCTAGCTGCAGGTATCCTTATACAGGGATCATGCTGGTCTTCTTCCTCTGGTGACTGACAGCTCAGGAGATGACATAAAGTGTAGGCTGACTAGTGGAGATAATGCTACAGGAACAGTTCAGGACAGAAAGCACTGAGAATTCAAGAAAGGCTTTGCCCCAGCTTTAGGCTTTGAAGCAATCTTCTGGAGTTTTCTGAAGTGTAAGTCTGAGTAAATTGGTTATGTGAGGGAGACACTTTGGAATAGAGAATGGGTAAGGGACTGTAGTGATATCTAATATGCTAGAAAAGTGACAGTGTGGATAAATGCCTAAAGAGAGTAGCAACAACGACAGTAGTAATAATACCACTATGTGTACCTCTGATGTAGTATATAGAAATTTGGAATGTTGCACTTAAAGGCAACAAATATAAATTCTTTCCTTTATATACAAAATGTAAGGAAGTCATACTGGGATTAAATGAGTGCATTTATGCATGAGTGAAGTTGCAATTTAAATGCAAGAAGAAAATCACGCTCTACCCTTCACAGTCTCAGTCTCTCCACACTCCTACCATCCACAAGGAGGCTGGAGGGAGACTCTTTAAGACTCAGTAAGTTTTAAATTAAAATATTCCTTCTAAGGATGAGCGGAAGACTCATGACATTCAGGAAATAAACAACTTACATGTTTCAAGAAGCTCCTAAAACTGAAAAGATACACAAGACTACCTCCACACTTCACTTATTGAAACAGCAAATGATCTGTTTCAGGAGACTTTAGCAGCCCGCCAAGAGAAGTCTGTGACCGATGTCACCTGTAAGTCATTCAGAGAACTCTAGGGTTGCAGCTTTCATGAATTGTCACCCATGCTGGGGTGGATTTTTTTCAATGATGCAGCTGTCTTGAGTCATCCTGATCCTGTAAATAACTCCTCCACCTATACTCCTATAAGTAACTACAGTAAATTTATTGGTTCACTAAGTTGGAATATGATGGAATTGTTACTTTTGTCTGCTATGGGTTCTCTATCTGAATAATCTATGTCCTGTGTTTTCCCAAGAAAAGTCTCTTACAATACATGGGTTTGCCAGCAAAATGGAGAGTGAGACAATTGAGCATACCTAGGTCAATAGTCACCCAAACATTGTATCCACCATACCAAGTAGAAGAAATAAATACATTTAAAAATTAGGGTCTGGAGAGATGGCTCAGAGGTTAAGAGCACTGACTGTTCTTCCAGAGATCCTCAGTTCAATTCCCAGCAACCACATGGTGGCTCATAACCATCTATGATGACATCTGGTTCCCTCTTCTGTATACTGTATACATAACAGATCTTTAAAAAAAATAAAAAAATAGAGGAAATACATGCATAGCCAATGGTATAGTCAACCTCAATACACATCTATTAGTAACATCAACCCACTGTTTCTCTCCAAGATCTTCCCTAACTTTACCATGAAATCTAATATTCTTCTCTTCTACTAGAGAAAAAATAGAGGTACAGCCTAACATTCTAACACAGGACTTCAAGCCTCTAAAGACTTTTCCAATGGGAATGGCTATAAAATGTCCATCAAGTCCATGTAATGGAACCTTTGATGGAGTTCAGAGCAGGACAGATTCCTACATGTTGGAATAGACTTAGAGCAGTCTTCCTTGAAGCGATCACCGAATGGGTCATTTCTTCCTGAGCAGACAAAGCAGAGTCATCCATGAGACCAACTGCAGCCTACTAACAATGGTGGAGCAGAGTGCTGTCCTGAGAACACTGCAGATGGGAAGTGTATTTGCAGTGTCTGCTGGAATTGTTTGAGAGTGAAATGCTCCCGTGGAGTCTTGTGTTTGAACACTGTCCCAGCCAGTCTTGCTGCTTGAGAACGTTGTGGGCCTTTGGGAAGTGGAGCCTTACTTAGAGTCTGTCACTAGGTGCCAGGTTTTAGGGCTTTATAACCTGTTTTCTCTCCCTGCTCCACGACTGTGATAAAGTGTGACCTGTCAGCCTCTTCATCTTGACTCCATGCCTCTCCTGCCACGACAGACTGTTATATTTTGGAGGCACACCCATCTTTCTCAATCTAGTCTAAGCCTTTCCCTCTGCAGAGAAGGATCTAAAACAAATGTTTCCATCAGCTCTTAACTGACAAACCTCCACAGGAGCTGGGTTTTCCAATTTACAGCCCCAAGTTCTATTCAGGAGTCTATGCTGCCATTTTTTTCTGAGGATTTGATAATTCAGACACCGCACTGAGATTTGGGGAGTTCCTGACAACTGCCGAGAGGACCTAGGAACTGTGTACTTAGGAATCCAGGCCCTGCTTTCACATTTGGGGTTGGGGAAGACATCATTTAGGATAAATAAGCCAGAGCATAATCTGGAGAGATCCTGGGTGAAAACCAAGTGCTAAGAGAGCCAGCCCCCGCTGTGAAATAGGAAGTGCACAGTTTAAGCCCATTTGAAGCATGCTCAGGCCTCAGGGTTTATGCAGGGCACCAGTGGCTTGAAGGAGAAGGCTGTTTGAGTTGGAAGTATGTAGTTTGGCATCAAATGCTTATTGGGCGCCCAGGGTGGTAGACCAATTATAAAATTAACACTGCTCATATCTGCTTGGCTAAGTAGAAAGTAACTACTCTACAAAGGGGCTAAGAATCCGAAATTAAACAGGGGAAGGAAAGCTTGCTAATTCTCTCTCTCTCTCTCTCTCTCTCTCTCTCTCTCTCTCTCTCTCTCTCTCTCTCTTCTCCCTTTCCCCACCCCCACCCCTCTCAGCAGCATGATGCTGGTCTCAGAATCCCTCAAGCAGATGGAGGGAAAGTCAGGGGTGGGGCAGAGACAGGGAAATAAGTTCACATCATCAAGCTCTCTACCACTTCTCCATTTTTTTCTCTCTCTTCCCCCTTTCTTCCCTCAACTGTGCATTCTGGTGCATATGTGTGCATATGTGCATGATCGTGTATGCAGGTGTATAAACAGGTATGTGAACATGTGAGTCTGCAAGTCAACACTAAGCGCCTCCTGCATTCTCCATTTTAATTTTATTCTGAGATATCTCTCTCACTAAACCTAGAACAAGCTGATTAATCCAGATGCCTGGCCAGTGAGTCCCGTGGGTTTACATCTGTCTGAATCTCTAGGGCTGGGATTTTAGGTTTGTGCTGCCATGCCCAGCTTTTCTTCATAGGACCCATAAGCCTGGCAAGCACTTATGGACTGAGCCATGTTCCCAGATTCTCTCCTGCCATTTCTGTTAATAATTCCAGTCTGTCCATCCCCCGCCTCCAGGTACTGTGTACAAGTAAGATCTGTCTGATGAAATAAAAGGAGTATTGGAGTCTGAGAGACCTGAATTTGAATCACTCTTCCATTACCATAAACTATGTGACATCGACAAGTTAGCTTGCCTCTCTGAGTCTCACATTTCTCATCTGAAAATAGGGTAGATATGTAATATTTACCCTCTAGTGCCATCTGGAACAGTGAATAAAATGACATCTAGTTAAGGTTATTGAGTACTATGTCTCGCAGAGTATGCACAAAACCTGATTCCGTGTTGGAGGTATTTAAGATTCACATAAAATTGGCCCACATCCCCAACCTGACTTGCAGAAAGGAGCTCATTCTCTCTGAAGGCTCTTGACTGGGACATTAATGCTTCTCCAGATTGCCTCCAGATAAATTCAGTTTGGGGCTCACTTTGTTACTTACTGACAATCACTCTCTTTATTGCATTCACACTAAATTCACCTTCCTTTCCCGTCCCACCCCCTTCTTTTTCCTCCCCATCACCTTCCTTTCCCCTGCCCACCACTCTTTCCTTGGCTACCAGCCTCCCTCTTACCCAGCCTCTAAATTCTTCATGTCTTACCTAGAGCAGGTTGGGAGTTCCCCTATTTTTCTGTCTTCTTACACTAACTTGGCTTCAGCACAATGCCATGGCAAAGTACTTCCTACACAGTCTCCTCCCTAGGTGGAGATCTAGGGACATTAGTTACTCTTTATGATTAAGCCCTCCAAGATCTACACACCTAAGGTCAAAAGATGTCTAAATACACGTCTTTCTCCAACCCTCTTTCCCTCAAGTTATCTCGTTCCATCTGCAGTGAGATCCCACCCTCCTCTGCTGCCCACCTACCTCTCTCACCTTTCTGGAAGTCACTCCTTGTACTTCCTGAACCTTTCTTTGCAAAACTCAGCTATGATTGGCCAGAGCCAATGACGTCATCCTCACTGGCTGCTTCCTCGACTTTGTTGGCTGCGAATTTCCACATCAGCTCTGCCTCGGTCTAGCAAACTCTGTCGTCTCTCTCTTGCAGCCATCTCCTGGCATCGTCTCTCATCACTTCCTAACCCTTCTTAGATACATCTCCTCCACCCACCTCAACTCTGCACTCGGGTTCCAGCGAGCAGGTACTTCTCCTCCCACTCTTTGTGGGCTGCCCAGCCATCTTAGAATTCATGCCAACAGTTCAGCCTCCCACGAGGCTGAGGATCCCTACATCTCTTTGGCTACAGTCCTCCCACAGCTCAGTTCTCATTTGAGAATACCTTCTGGCACTCGGGCCGAACAAGGAGCAGGTGTCTCCCTCAGGAACCCAAGCAGCACCCAGTCTCCTCTCCATCTGCACTGCCCAGCCAGCTGCTCTAGGATCATCACATTCACGAGGGAGCCATCATCCTCCTTTCTCACAGCCTTGGCTTGCATCCACTCATTCATTTAAATAGTGCCCTCCCCACCCCCGCAAATATCCCACTTATTCCCTGGCTTTATGTAACATTTATATCTTGAAGACGCCAAGCTTTTAATTTAAGCCCAAAGCTTTTTTTTTTTTTTTTCCCTCTCCATTACAGGCTGGTGTCTTTTGCTGCCCACTCAACAATATTTTCTCTTATTTATCTTCCAGACCTTTCATCCTTAACATATCCAACAGGGAATTCTTAGCTCCTCCCACTGTAAGACTGCTTCTTTCCTAGTGGGTTGCATATTGGTAAATGGCTTATTTACATAAGGCAGAATCATGAAGCTCTCCTTGTTCTTCCTTCTCCCCAGTTCATCTAGTAACCATGTCAGAATGGCTTGATCTGAAACCTAGCCAAACCTGCGCTCTCCCTCCCCATCACTGCCACCTTATCCATCGGGTCTGAGATCATGTTATCTGTGCCTGACCCTAGCCGTTTGCTCTCCTCCAAATTTACTCATATCCTCCCTAGGAAAAATAGTCTTAAAAAGCACACACAGGACCTGGTTGTTCTCCTACGGGAGACCTATCAGTGGCTTTCACATTCCTTAACACATCCTAGAAGTGTTACTGGAGGTTGTTAAGCAGAAGAGAACCCTCCTATTCCATCACTCATAGAGGGGTGTGCATGCAGCTTGATGCTGTTGGGGTCCGAGATTCCTAGCAGGCTGTAAAGTGCATTATCTGGAGAAGGGTATTTGGATGTACAGGAGATGCTGACAAGTGCATTTAGAAAAGGAATGTGTGCACCCAAATCAGGTAGAGTCTGGGGGTTGCTGGACTCTCTTCTATGCTTGCTGCTTCAGAAATGCTTGTCAAAAATCCAGAGTCACTTCATTTGTTAGCCGCTCCTCCCTTATAATGTCATGGCTTTCAGCCCCTAAGTAAGGAATTAAAGGAGATTTTTGGCTTCTTTTTTCTTAGTGCTATGAAGCTTTTATTTTTCTGAAGCTGACTCTTAAACTAAGATTCACCATGAAATTTACCTCTTTGCAGAAGCCTTCCCTAAAATTCCTTTCTGAGTTTGAACCTACAAACCCAACATTATCATTTAGCCTTTCAACTTGGGTCTCTCCTTCATAACATTTGAATGTTTTGCTTTTCTGTTTCTTGCTTCCTTAGTGTCATGAGGCCACAGGCTATGTCTACTACCTCACCACTGGTTTCCCTAGACTGAGAACTTTATCTGGCACACAGTAGCTACTCAATAAATAGTCTTTGAATTGGTAAATGAATGGCTGGGAAAATAAATGAATCTATTGACGTACCATGCATTATATGTTAGACAAAACATTACCCTTGTTCTCAAGGGAAGACCAAGTGGGTAGAGTGCAAGCATAATGGAAGTATAGTTATTTCTTTTGTGAAAATCATAGTTAAAAATAGCATGAAAACGTAGGGGTGAAAGAGAATGCTGCAGTAGGTGTCACAGAGAACTAGGCGGACAGCTGCAAGACAAGGATTTGATAGATATGACTTTTTATTGCATTGATTGAATGATTGATTGATTGGTGCATGCATATAAATGCAGCTGCCTGCTTAGAGGTCAGATGGAAACTTGGGCAAGTCACTTCTCTCATCCTGTGGGTTCTTGAAGTCAAACTAGAGACATCAGGCTTGGCCACACGCTCCTTTACCTGATAAGTCATTTTCAAAGGCCACAGTTAAGACATTTATTTCCTGCCTTTTTTTAATGTAATGATATTGATATCTCAATTTCCTCTTGCATTTTAGCTTGAAGACAATCTAGGTAATCTGTTGATAATAGAGATTAGGGCTGGAAATTTTGATGATCATTATAAAATGCTATCTCAGTATTTGTAAAAAAAAAAAATGGTTAAGAGATATAAGACATTTCTTCTACTTGTCCCTCTAAACATTACAGTGTCATCCAGTGTGCTGATACTATGAAAATAAAGTCATGTATTACAAAGGTAAATGAATGAATTAGATAAAGGAGAGAATGGGGGCCTCCTATCATACAGCACCACATTGTTCTTAGTGCACAGAACTGTCATCTTGGGCTGCATTACACTGCAGTAGCAGATGATCTGAAAACATTAACGGCTTCCACCTCATAAACTTATTTCTTACTTACGCTGCATTGATGTTGTTTTCATCTTTATTCCTTGACCCACACTGAAATAGAAGCTCTCTTTGGTCAGGGGTGTGTTGGTGTCAGGACAAAAGAAGAAAGAGAGATTGTACAGTTGAGGGCTGGCTCTGAAAGCTTGTCCCTGAACATAACTAATGTCATTAACATTATCTACCATATGGCCAAGGCTAGCATCATTGAGTCAGAGATGTCAAAGTGCCAGCAAATAGAAAAATAAAAAGCAATATAAAGTCAAGTGTGTGGCTCAGGGGTAGAGTGCTTGCTTAATATGTACAAAGCCCTGGGTTCAATGCCCAACCCAGGAAAAGACTGAGTATGATGATGCATATCTGAAACTTCAGCATTCACAAGGTTAAAGCAGGAGAATATGATGTGGGATGTCTTTCTGTACCCACATTTATTACCATTGGTTAATAAAGAAGTTGTTCTGGCCTATTGCAAGGCATCTTAGAGGCAGGTGGGAGATCCAAGCAGAGATAAAAGACAAAGAAAGACAGAGTTAGGGAGAGGTGCTGCAGGCTGCCACCCAAAAAGCAAGATTTAATGGGACACAGGTAAAGCCATGGAGCCATGTGGCAATATAATAGATTAATAAAATGGGTTGAGTTAAGTTATAAGTGCTAGTTGGTAATGAGCCTGAGTCATAGCCCAAACAGTTTGTAATTAATATAAGCTTTTGAATTACTATTTTATAAATGATTGCAGGACCATGAGTGGGAGAGACTCCTCTGTACCAAGAGTCCAAATGAGTCAGAAAACTTCTAGCTATAAGAATCAGGAGTTCAAGATCATCCTTGACTACAAGGCCAATTTAAGACCAACCTGAACTACATCAGATTCTGTCTAAATATTTAAAAGTAAATAAATAAAAGCAGAAGCTATCTAGCCAACCTGGCTGCATAGGTTTTTAATGTGAGCTACTGGGGAGGTTGATGGAGGAGGATGATGGGTTAAAGGTCAAGGGAAAAGCTCTTCTTCAGTGTACACGAAGTCCAGGCTTGAGCCTACATACCACAAAATGAAACAAATAAAATGCAAACTTCTGTGATCACCACAGCCTTACAATATACAGTCCTTGTTCAGTGGGGACACCATTTCACTGTGGTAAGAATGCTAAGAAATGCTCACAGGCAATCAAAACAATAATGGGAGAAACATTAACATATGATCTTGTGGGAGAAGTCTAGAGGAATAACTGAGGGCAGAGAGAGGCAGCAGAAAAGCCCTAGAACCAAGATAAAGCCATTACATGCTGCAGATAGACTAGTCCTGCAGAACCAGAATTTGGAATTTTCTATATGATCCAGCATGAGTGTGAGCAAAATGATCATTTTCCCTTTAAGACCAAATTAATACATATATTCCAATCTGTAAGTACTTACTCCTTTCTTCCAATACACAAGCTGAAGATAAAAATAGAAGCATTTCAGATGCCTGTGTGTTTTGTAAACTAGCACGCAGCAGAGATGCTGGAGATTGGCTTCAAGAATTAGAAAGGTCTTCTGTATATGCCATAGATACAGATGAAAAATATATTTAGAGGCAGAGCCAGTATCTCATCCAACATATTATTAAATATAGACTCAAATAGACATTTGGGATGGGGAGGAGAACAGGAGCCTACCATTTAGTTAAAGTAAATGCTCAATTATAAATTCTCCAGTAACAAAAACTACATTTTACATAGTTTTAAATCCTTAGCATCCAACAATGCCTGGTATTGAGTAAATAATCAATAACTTTTTAAATATGCATATATGCATACTTACACTCCTATATATAAACTTAAATATAGGTTAGGCAGATAAGAGAAAACATGGAGCACTTGTCTTTCTGAGTTTGGCTTATTTCATCCATTTTCTTGCAAATGTAATGATTTTGCTTCACTTTGCAGCTGTATGAAATTCCACTGTGTACATGTACCACATTTTCTTCATCCATTCATCCACAACTGGGATTCTATCTGGCTCTGCTTTCTGGCTATTGTGAGTAGAATAAACAAACATGGCTGAAAAGAGTCCTTGCAACAAGCTGGTTTAGTGGCTGTTAGGACATACCCAGGAGTGGTGGCCTGGGTCAGATGTAAGTTCATGTTTCTGGTTTTTTTTTTTTTTTTGAATCTCCATGTGATTTCCACAGGGGCTGCACAGTTCACTCCCCAGCAGCATAGCAGGATCCTTCTTTGTCACCTTCTTTTTTTTTAAGAATATTTTTTTAAAGATTTATTTATTTATTATGTACACAGTGTACAGAAGAGGGCACCAGATATCATTACAGATGGTTGTGAGCCACCATGTGGTTGCTGGGAATTGAACTCAGGACCTCTGGAAGAACAGTCAGTGCTCTTAACCTCTGCGCCATCTCTCCAGCCCCTTTGTCACCTTCTTTGGTCATCTTTTGCTGTCATTTGTTTTTATGATGTGGCCACTCTGACTAATGCAGGGTAGAATCTGAAAGTAGTTTTCATTTGCATTTTCTTCATGACTAAGGTTTGCAATGACCCGTTCACGTATTTATGGGCTATTTGTGTTTCTTCTTTTGAGATTTGTCTGTTCAGTCCATTGGTCTATTTATTGATTAGGCAATATTTTTGTCATTTAATTTATAAAGTTCTTTATACCTTCTAGATGATGTCCTGCATGTTTGATGTCTATTTGGAAGATAGAGTTCCTGCTTTGGCTGTTTCTTCACTCTGCTAATTGTTTCCTTTGCAGTGCAGAAGCTTTTTAATTCCATGTAATCTCATTAGTGGATTCTCATGACCGTTGTCTGTGTCATTGGAATGCTTTTTCCTTGCCTGTGTCTACATATAAAAAATCAAGTTAGGACTTTTCTAGGTGGAAAATAACACACATTCCAAAATATTTATTGAGTGGAAAATTCCAAGTTTAGAAATTTATTCTCAAAATAAGATTGGGAGTGGTCACAAAGAGGATAGCTAGAAATCTGTGGATGGTTTATCACCATCATGCAAATAGGCTAGATAGGTAGGAATGACTGGGGTAGGTATGAGTGAGTGAGACAGACAAACAGAAAGCCATAAAGAGGGAGGAGAGAGAGAGAGAGAGAGAGAGAGAGCAGAAGCACATAAAACCTAGGCTTGTAACAACAGAGAACTAATGAAATAGGTTGTAAACATTGCATGGGTGAAATATTAAATAATTATGAAAAGTGTGTTTTGAAAGAACATTTAATTATTAGAGGAAATAAGTGGGAGAAAAAGCATTAGTTCTAAAGTATGACAAATATAATGTGACCAATGTTAGTAAGATGTATGCTTGATCCCTGTGTGTGTGTGTGTGTGTGTGTACATATGTGCACACATGTATACAGGGCTGAAAGATAGAACAAAATTATCCATTTCAAGGAAAATACATACTTTTTTCCAATTTCCCCTTTTGAATGATGAAAATAAGGAATTTTAAGTTGTATGTCTTGCTTTCTGAGTGGAGAGCTGCATATGTATCTGTGAGGGGAGGCTGGAGCTGGGGCCAACACAGGCCCTGGTGTCGGGAACAATGAATGATATAGAGGATACAGAGCAGTTGGCAGTTACTGGAGTTAGAAGCATGGCAGCGAACCCACACATCTAATGGAGAGTTTTGCTGTCATGTATGCAAACTTTCCCTCTGCCTTGTCCTGAAAACTGGAGTAAAATCTTCATTTTTCTCTTCTGCTTGGTGAAAGTTGCTTTGCTTGGAGGAGGAGTGGTCAAGAGCAGAATGTTAGGGAGACAGCCTGAGGGGTTCAGCCTCAACTGGGAACTCATGATGAAAGACGACGCACCCGAACATTAGACAGTCACTGGCTTTGAGTGGAGAGAAAAGTAACTCATGTAGACTTCTCTGTACATTGACAATTCTCCCACAATTCTGCAATAAATATGCATTGTTATTATAATTAGAAAAATTATTTAAAAAATAAATTGATGTTGAAGGAACAAATAAGTGAAGAAATCAATGAATGAATGAATTAACTAATTAGGGAAATAATTGACCCAGCCCCCAGAAGTACACACAGGATTCTAATTGACAAATTTGCTTGTTCCTATTTCCTGCTGTGGACATTAGTCAGCCTCTAGCTTTAGATGAGACAGATTTTTTTAAAAAGAAAGAAAAATACTCCGAGAAAGGAAGCAATATTTTCACACTGCTTACTATCTAACATTTGCAAAACACCTCTACCCTATGCAGCTTGACATGCCCCTTCCCTCATCTTCCAGGATCGAGGTGAACAATCTCCAGAAGTCACTAGAATAGAATTTCACAAAAGCAGAGAAAACAGGCACTGTATGAAGGCAAATGTTCAAACAAGCCCACTGCCTGCCGGCTTTGAAATCTAGTGGCTCTGTTTCTATGTGGTCACATGGTGTGTGTGTGTGTGTGTGTGTGTGTGTGTGTGTGTGTGTGTGTGTGTGTGTGCAGGTACACATAGAGGCATGAAATCAAGGCTAGCAACGGAAAGCATACTTAGCACACACCCAGCTACATTCAAGCTGGACCCCATGCCTCAACTGCTTGTGTTAAACATGTCAACAAACTGTCTGTTTTGTTCCTTCCTCTTACAGAGACAGGCAGACAGGGCTGGAAATTGGCTGTGCTGGGATGTGTGGGACCTACCAGGGCTTCTATGGAAAGCATATTGTCTGTCCATATGGGCTGATGGAGAGGGCAGCTGGTTGAGAAAAGGACCCTGCCACCTGCCAGGTCCAGAGACAAGTGGCCAGCCAGAATCCTGGATCCTGGGCTAAGGACAGCTCAAGGGCATGAGGAGCTTTCTGGCATATTTGCAGAAGATGATTACTGATGGACTCTTGAGAAGACAAGAGAAGTGGGGGGGGGCGCGAAGGCTGGCTGACAAAGCTGTTTTTTCTTTTCTTTCTTTTTTTTTTTTTTTTACAGATGCTGCTGGCAGAAGAGCAGGGTGGGAGCAGTATGTTCAGCTACATTAGTCAGGGATAGAGTTATAATAGGCTGCAGAAGAGAATGATGCTGGCAAAGTTAGGAGCAGTGAGTAACTCAATTTAAGAGAGCCAAGCTCCTCAGGAGGGGACAGCAGAGACGCCATGTTTCTGTTCAGCCCCATGGAGGCAGAGCTGGGTGCTGAGGTCAAAGAAGATATTGTCATTGAGAATAAACATATACAAGTGTGGTGGAGGGCCGGAAGGTGACTTTATATCTCTTCCCACCATGATATTGAGACATCTGGGGACTCATGAGCAGTGCCAGCCTCTACCACTGGGGGCAGAACTGCCACTCACGATTCTTGGAGGGCAGGGAGAATGGCTGTTTGTAAAACTCATAGTTTTCATTCCTTTTGTACATATGTAGGTATGTATAGTGTGTGTACACCCACGTCATGGAGCACATTTGGAGACCAAAAGAACTTATAAGAGTTGGTTTTGTCATTTCAATGCATAGGTGCTAATGACTGAACCTAGGTCACCAGACTTGGCAACAGTGTCTTTACCCACTGAGCTATCTCACTGACCCTTTACTTCAGTGAAACCTTTTAGTCGAGAGTTAAAGAGAGAAACTAAAGCCCCAAGAATGGGGAAGAGGACACTATGTGGTGTCAATGGTCGGTGGGCCTGGTAAAGGAGAAACTGGAGACAAGGGTGACACCAGGACAAATGTGTGTGCCTCCTAATGTGGAAGACACACAGCTTGTTGGAGAGGTACATGAATGGATCCAGGCTCCCGCCCTCATCTACTCCCTAGGCTAGCCAAGTGTATGTAGATTCCATCTGCTTGGTAATCCACAGCATTCCTCGGTGTGTGAGATCTGCCAGCCATTCCTGGCCTACCAGTCAGCCAGCCCCACCCTGATGAAGCACTCTTTTTCTCACTTGGATTGTCACACATTCACACCCAAGCAGAAGATTCCTGACTTCTCCTCAAGGCTGCCTTCACTATCCCACACTCAGCTCTTCACTCGTAAGCTGCATCCTTGCTTAGTATTATTCACATTAAGGTCATGCCCGGGTACCCAATCCACCCACACCCTCATCTTGTCACCTCACTTGAGGGTAGTCTACCTTTATCTTCTGAGCAGTTTTTTCTCTACATCACCATGAAGTCGGTTTGGGGTGATTATGTATTTTTTTAACCCCCTTTAGATTATAATATTTACTAATGTTTTACAAACATTTCTTGAGCTGCAAACCATTTGAGGGTAAATCTGTTATTTCTTGGGCATGTTTTGAACCCTGTAGTAGCTAAATGGGTAGCTGACACATGCAAGGCCTCGCAGGCTTGTGGAGGGAGCATTGGAGAAAGCTGGGTTAGCTTGTGGTTCCCATCACTGATAGGTGACACACAGTCAATAGTCATTTCTTTTCATGCATTAAGTACTGTCCAAGTATTTAATGTGTAGAAAGTTTCTAAATTCTCTTAACTAGTCTAAGCAGGTTCTAGTGTCATACTAAGAAACAAAGACATGGAGTGGTTAATTCTTAAGCACCAGGTCAGCATGTACAATGACAGTAGAAATGAGACCTGAATCCAAGCTAGAGCTCATATTTGTGCTCATGCACTGTGCTTTGCTTTCTGAGGGTTGTGGGCACTGAGTTTAATCAGCCTGATTCTCATATTCATCTGTAAAATGTGTATAATGATACATTAGCAATTCTATTAACTATGTAGGTTCCTGGAACATAATAAATCTTTAGTAAAGAGTAGTCACATTTAATAAATATGTTTTGAATGAAAGAAACAGGGAATGTACGAATGTTGTCAAGAGTAATATGTTTACAAAAAATATAAGCCAAGCACTCTAAGGCTTTTTGGGTGAGTGCTGTTCTCACCCCCGTAATGAAGCTGTTTTCTGCAGCAGACCGAGGCTACTCCAGAGAATCACAACTGATCGGGCTGCAGAGACACAACCCCCCCAGCCAAGGCTCAGAGAACACCAAGGATGAGGGACCGGACAGAGTGAGAACCAGATGGCAAGTGCTGAAAAGGTGTCTTCAAACATGACAGAAATATTGCACTCACGCATTTTCAACAACTTGGTTGCCTGTACAAGACCACACCATTCCACATTCCTGCAAAATTCCATCCATAGTCGTAGAAGTAGAGGAAAACCAGATAAATTTAATTTAGTAGGATATTTTTATTTAAGACATTATAAGTAAATTATTATTCTTTTCTCATATAATCTTTACCAAAATTATGAATGAGCTATTTTACAAGATTTCTTTATGCTAAGTCTTTAAAATATGCCTGGTATTTCCCACTTGTGGCTCATCTCCACTCAGACTCACCACATTTCAAGTGTTCAGAGCCACATGTGGCTAGTAGCTAACATATTAGGCAGCTCTGAAAGAAAGCATTATCCCAAAATTCTACTAAGAAGCAAAAGATTTACCATTTGAGTTATGATGGATTTTCTCCTTTCAAGAGCTCATCATTAAAATATAAACACCTCAGGGAAATACGAATAAACACAGAAGTAGGAATTGTCTTAGTTGGGCTTTCTATTGCTGTGAAGAGACATCATGACCACAGCAACTCTCATAAAGAAAAATATTTCACTGAAGCTGGCTTACAGGTTCAGAGGTTCAGTCCATTACCATCATGGCGGGAAGCATGGCAGTGTGCAATCTGACATGGTGCTGGAGAAGGAGCCAAGAGCTGTACATCTGGATCTGGATCAACAGGCAGCAGGAAGAGAGAGACACTTGGTGTTGCTTAAGCATCCTGAAACCTCAAATCCCACTCCAACCTCCTCCAACAAGGCCACACCTCCTCCAAGGCCCACACTTCCTAATAATGGCACTCCCTTTGAGCTATGCCCCCCCCCAACTTCATTCAAAACAACCACAGGAATGCTAGGTAGCTCAGACCATGTTCAGGGCTGAAGCTTATTCAGTAGATGAAACTATGACCCTCAGAGCAGGACATCCCTGACTCTGGGGCGACTCTCCCTCTTACCATTGATGCCACCTTGCCTGAGACTTTGAGGAATCCTGTTTCCTGGCCTGTAAGAGGGGCACTACACAAGACTGAACATGACGGAGCATGCAGGGGCAGCATGGGAGGCAGCATGGTGAGCTGTGCCCTTCTTGTACCCTCTTCTCTGTCACCAGAGGTGTCCTGCCTTACCCAGCTTGGGTCACTTGGACACTTTCTTAAGGCTTTTGTCCAGATGATGCAGCACAAGTGGGTTCCTGCCTGGTTAACACTCACAGGGATTTGTCATAGTCTGGGAAATTAGAAATAAGTTCATGGTAATGTAAATTTACTATGGAAATGGTTATTTGGAGGGGGCTTGGAATTGACTTTTGTGTTGCTTCTGAGATGAACTGCCTGCCTCCCCAGGCAGCTCTTTCCTGCTGGCTGGAATCCCTTGCTCCCAGGCAGCCAGGACACCTCTCTGGGTTTTCTACTACCAGACTGGGATGTAAGATCCAGTTCTCTGCTCATAACCATTGCTACAGATTTCCTCCTCTCATCACATTCTCTCTCTGTCTTTCCATCCTGTCTCTGTACTTGTTCTGATTGCTTTGTCACTGGCTGTCACTTAGGTTTTGTCTGATTGTATCTCTAAGGGAGAGGCAAGCTGGTGGGGGCACCTAGCGAGATGCACACAAGAAGAGCCTTGGGGACTTGCCAGTCACCTTTTTTGTTTGTTTATTTCTGTGACCAAATATCTGACAAAAAGTGACTTTGTATGTGTGTGTGTTTGCGTGTGTGCATGTGCATATGTGCATGCTCATGTATGTGCGCATGTGTGTGTGTGCACACATGTGCGTGTTTTGGAGGAAGGGCGGTTCATGCTATCTCATTGCTTGAAGCAATATAATCTGTCCTGTAGGGAAGGCCTGGTCACAGGAGCACTAGATCACATTGCATCTGCAGTCTGTCGGATGTCTATTAAAGATCTCACCACCTTCCAACACAGCAGTTAGTGCCTTGTGGGGATCAAATGTTCAAACGTGTGTGATTTCACCTCCAAATCACAACAGGGCCAAAGTTACACACATCAGCTGAGGGACCAAGGAAAATACTCTGAGAGAGGGGACTGTAAAAAAAAGAACAGAGCCCATTGCTGTGAGCCAAAGGGAAGACAGAAAAGTACAGCAGAGTCTGGTAGTCCAGGAGCTGGGCTATAGGGGAGATGTAGGCTTCTGTCAAATCCACATAGAATCTTAGGCTCCCGAAGACCCCTACTGATTCCCCAGGGTTTATAACTTCCTCTAGCATCCTGAAAATGCCTTTACCAACACTCTGGAGCACCTAATACTTTAACCCAAGCTTGTTTTCACTCCTGTCAACTACTGAGCAAGTTATGATCGGTTACATGAGCTAACAAAGCTTACTACCCCGTGCCTGGGCTATCTCAGTCATTCCAACTCATGGCTTTCCCAGGCTTGCTCTCATGTATACGCCATGCTCTCCTAACTTTAAGATACAATTGAAAATGTTTATGGTCTTGAAGGGGCAGACTGACACGCCAAGGGTGAACCACAAAATAATGGCAAAAGGTTATATCAGAAAACTCTACAAAGGAATACCAACTCTTCAGCATGTTGCACCATCTTAAACAAGAGGATTCATCTTGGTACCCTCATCTATACACTGAGCATTTTCAGACCTATGTTACAGAACAGCTGTGAAATATAAATTAAAGCATAATATATGTATATTCGATTTTTAGCCCTCATATATAGGAAGCACTGAATTTTTGATAACTTGCATTAAATAAATAAATTTGTCCAGTGGCTTACCATGGATTAGTATGATGAGGAAGTTTTGAGCAAGGTAACTTTGCATCTACTTGTTTTCATTTCGCATACCTTCCACGTGCTCTCATCCCCCCGGCCACACTCATATAGTTCTAGCTCTAGAGTTCACGTGCTAATCAGTCTCTGAGAATTTGCACTCACCATCATTTCTTCTTAGAATATTCTCAAGTTTTCTTCATCCAGTTGGTTCCTATACTGACCATCAGTCCCTAATCCTCTACCTATGAGGTAGGCTCTCTTTCTAGCAAAGCTGTAAGTATTCTCTGTTTGACTACTACTCAGAACTCCTTCAGAGCAGGGCCATGGAACTCTGTTTATGCACCCGTGGATCTAATACAGAAATAAAAACAAAACAATTGCTAATAATAAAATCAAATATGTGGCAGCTGGGGAGATGGTCCAGTGTTTTCTGTGTAAGCTCGAGGACTGGAGTTTGGATCTCCAGCACACACATACATGGTTAATCATAGTGACATCTGTCATCCCAGGGCTGGGCAGGCAGAGACAGGAGGATACCCAGAGATTGCTAGCCACATAGTCTCTCCAAATGGGTGAGTTGTAGGTTCAGTGACTCAAAAAATAAGTTGCAGATCAACAGAGGAACATAATATCTGCCTCTGACCTGTACAGATGCACACACACACACACACACACACACACACACACACACACACACACACATGTATGGCTCTCTAGGAAGTATGTATTGTTATATATATTATTATCTCATTTTATTTTCAGTTAATGAAAACTTGTGGCTTGAACATGCTAAACAACCTGTCCCAGTACAAACGAGTAAGTGACATGGCTGAGAATCCAGTGTCACCACGTGACTTCCAAGTTCTAAATGCAGACAGTAGTGGCTAAGGAAGTCTATGCCCAAACAATCATTTGGGGCATTTATAATTTATGATACCAGTCATCACACTAAATGTTGGAACATTTTTAAAATAAAGACTTGACCAGAGGAAGATGTTAACTAGTTCTCCTTCATCCAACCCCAGCTCAGCACCATGATGGCTGGGCAGCCACCCCTGAAGGACAGTACTGTGCTTAGCTCCTATTGTGCCAATGAAGAAGAAATTGAAGGCTTCACAAGGTCCAGGATGAAGAGAAAGAAGGGCATATGAGTTGACCATTCCTACCTCCTGAGGAGACAATGGAAGAAAGGAAAGAAACATCTGGAAGCAGCAGTGGTGTTTCGTTCTGGAACTTGTGTCCATGAATGATGCGCTAAGACAATTCTCTGCCTTATCATAAATTCTGCAAACTCATGAACTTTGCAATCTCTGAAGCTCAGCGCTGTGTGGGAACCACTTATCTTGTGCTGAAAGCAATATAAAAACAGATGGCAAAGGGTGCCTCAGGAGATAAATCAACGGCCTGGCTGCCAGGAGTTTGCAGACTAACCCAACATGGCCAGACTCTGGACTGTTGGACAAGGGGACTGTTCAGCAGGGGTCTCTCAGGGCAAGGCAGTCAGGCTGGCTGAGAAGGCAGCTGGTTGGAGGAGACAGAACAGAGTCCCTTGGGAGGACAAGGCAAAAAGGGCACCTTCCTTCATAAGCAGCTTTGGGAATGTGGCCAGTCCTTCGCCAAGGGGAGATGGTGATTGGGAACAATGCAGCTGAGACTAGAGAGTTCTCATTTATAAGGTTTTTTTTTTTTTTTTTTTTTTTTTTTTTTTTTTTTTTATCGTGACCACACTGAATCCTTGCTGTGCACTGAAGATGTTCATTTTCACAAATAGGGAACTGAAGTTCCAAGGTTGAGACTTGGTCAAATCACGTGACCATTCTAGAGGGCCCTCAAGGCATCAGGAGACCTGTCTATGTTCCTCCCATCTCAGGGTCTAGTTAGGGATTTGTTGACTATCTCTGAAATGCCACCAGGTAGGAGAAGGGAAATGAAGATCAAGTTTGGAGATACAAAGCTTTGCCAGAGCCCATGGGGCTAGTGTGCAGCTGGACCAAAGAAGCATGGCCATGACTGGCCTGGTGCTTCTAGCTCTCTGGGCTCTAGGCCAGCCTGGATGGCAGCAAACAGTGTACCATCATTTGAGAACAAGAGCCAGAGTCTGAAAACGCACAGCAATGTCTGCACATCTTGGGGGCAGGCTCAGCAGAGAGGCAGAAGCAGGAATAATCACAAGAAAACAGACTGAGAAAGCCCAAGAACGGAAAAAATGGCATTTGCTGCCATTCGAGGTCTATGCAACTTTTGGTACTCTTCTGGGTGTAGGAGTGATGTAGGCAAGGGACTTCACTCTGCCCCGCCCATCCAGCCCTTCTCAGAAAAGGCCAGTACTGATTTGGAAGTAAAACAGAGAAAGGCCAGATGTGGAGAGGGCTGAGCTGCGCCTGTCTTTCAGTCAGGCAATGAGAAGCCTGCTGGTGCATTTTCAAAGCATCCCTCTCTTCCCTAAAATGTGCAGGCTTACAGGCACGGCTGCATGGAGACAATGATCTCTAATCAAGTCCAAGTTTTCTTCTAATCAGTTCAGTTGTTGGAGGAAGCCATACAGTTGGGCTTGTACCAGGAGGGTGACTGTTCATCAACATCATGTGCCAATGGGGTCATCCAGAGGTTAAGTCTGAGGCTACCTATGCAGCCTGGGTCACAGCCTTAGCAGCACTGGACAGTTGTCCCGGCAGTTTTTTTTTGAGACAAGACTTCCCCAGGTGCTCCCTCTTCTAGCTGCCTCCAATGAAGAGTCTTTTATCCCAGAGCTGGAAATGCAAAGAATGCAGCTAACAAAGAGAGCATTGCCTCTCTGCTCAGGGTCCGGGGCTTGAGCCCGGCTCTGTCATAGGCAGCCCAGATCCTTGGAACCGTGACCAAAGGAACACTACCTGACCTCCACACCTACGTAATGTTTCTCTGGAAAATCCTACTCGTCCTTCACATATACCTGAGATATCACTTTCCCAACTCATGCTGCATCTAAATCCCTGAATTAATTATCCTTTTTCTGCATTCCTCCAAAACATGTACCTCAAATGTCTCCCAAGCACTTACTGCTCTGAGCAGTGGCTTCCTCATTTTCAATACTATTTTCTCAACTAAGAGTACTTGAGTAGAAGAAAATGAAAACATATTCATAACTATGACCCCCATGCCTGCCCACCACAAAGCCAGGCACGTGATAGTTGCTTATTAAATGTTTGTTGAGCACATAGTGAATAGGGAATAAATAAATGGTATGTATACTTGAACCTGTCATTTAAATTCAAATAGGAATGCTCTCCATCTTATCCAATGCTGTTATCTAATGCAAAACCCTTTGCAGACTCTGCCACTTGGCAATAGCCATCTACAGGACTAGAGAGGGGAAGAAAATAAGAAAACCGGATGATCCCCAGTTCCTGAACGAGTTCATCAGTTGTCCCGTTACAGCAAGTGCACAGATTCTGCTTTTTTCAATCTAGATTAAACTCCTTGTTAAGAAGACTTGAAATTGCAACTGAATTAGCACTGTTAATTTCCCCTCCCCCTAGATGAGCTAATCTCTGAGCAAGGGCTGTTCTCCTCCACTGATCGGTTTCCTCTGTGGTGCTGGGATTGATCGTTATCTCCTGGAATATTGAGTGGCCATTGGCTCCGGCAGAGAGAGATACAGAGCAGGTTGATAGAACTGGGTCCTATGCGTTCTGATTCCCTGCAGAGGGCTGTCAGGCACTCAGTGAGCCGGGACAATAGGTACAGTGCTTGTGAGGTGCTATCGCTAATGGTAATCTGTGCACTTGGATGAGCTTCTGCCTGCAAACCCTCTCATTTCATAAACCAAGATGCCAGGAGTCAGGGAGGCCCAAAGCCTCTTAAGATACTGACTCTGCTCAAGGTCAGCAAAGGGCAGACGTACCTGTGAGTTATTCCCAACCCCATTCTACAAGGAAGACCTTCTCCTAGCTACCTACTCCCTTCTTCTCTGAGGTTCTATGGCTGGAGTCCAAAACACTTAAACATTAGGACAGGAAGGCAGATGGGGCAGGGTAGGCATGTGTATGGGGTGCCAGTAGGGAAGGGTGGTTACACAGGAAGCAAGGTGGGTGTCAGGAGTGGCAGACACACCCCCAGCAGGGCAGGCATATGTGTAGGAGCGTACAATGAAGCTGATTACAGGTTAGTTGAGTCTCCCCACAAGGATTCTAAAGCCTTAACTCCAGCACTGGTGAATTTGACTCTAATGGTTAGCTGTCATCGTCAGCTAGAGCAGACTTAGAATCACACCTCCGAGTGTGTCTCCAGAAAAAGCTTAATCACAAAGGGAAGAACCACCCTGAATATGGGCTATATCATCCCATGAGCTGGGGTTCCAGATTAATGAAATAACAGAATTCAATCTGAAGATGGCATTTATCTCTGTCTGCAGCCTGACCGCTGGTGCCATGTAATTAGCTCAAGCTCTTGGCCCGTAATGTCCCTGCAATGAAGGGCTGTGCCCAGATGGTGAGCAAGATTCCACCCTTCTTTCCTTGCGTTGCTTTGGTCTAGTATTTGTCACTACAGTGAGGAAAGTTACTAATCTGATAGCCTTACTTGGAAATAAGATTAGGACATCATAATTGGCCTTAGTCCTCAGTGACTTGTCTCATTATTTGAATAAAGCAACACACACAGGGAGAAAGCCACATGGAGAAGGAGCTGCAGCTGGACCTGGTTACACAGGAAGCTGAGGTTCAAAGGTCCCACATTAAAGGCCTACCTGGATTGCAGAATGAGTTCAATGCCATGTTTCAAAGTCAAAAGAGGATTCTGGATACAGCTCAGTGTTAGGGGCCTTGCCCTATACAGTATACAGTCAGTCCTAAGCACGGAAGGAAAGAAGGAAGGAAGGAAAGAGAAGGGAGAGAGAGAGAGAGAGAGAGAGAGAGAGAGAGAGAGAGAGAGAGAGAGAGAGACCAGTACCTCAGGGAGCACAGCCTTGTTGACTCCTTAATCTTGAACTTTGAGACTCTGAAACTGTAAGATAAACGAACGGTTTCTGCTGCGTAATCAGCCCAGCTGGTGAGGGCTGATAGGACAGCCACAGTAATGAACTAAGTCTATGTCTGAACTACAGGGCCAGTGGAAACCAGTGCCCATGGAGCCTTCCCCATGGACAGAGAGACCCAGGACAGAGGAGACTTCTCTACTGTTATGTTCACCTCATGGCCACAACCAGGCAGTGTGTGCTCAGCATCTGAAATCCAAGTCACGTCCTACACTCTACTAGACACTCACCCATGCTTCTGTTTTCTCATCCACGAGATGAATGACACAGAAAAGTCAGTTTGCATTCTTCCAAGGAGAAAAAACTGGAACACACATGTAAAGGCTGGATTAAATGCCTGATTCTGTAATCCAGTACTGTTGTTATTGTTGCTGGTGAGATTAAATTAATGCCAGAGAAAAGACAGACAGAGCGGAGAGCATGGAGACCTTGAAATAGCTCTGATTCATAGCTGCAGGGTCCTGCCTGCCACTCCCCATGGCGACAGGCCCAGTGTCCGGCCAGCAGAAGTAATTCCAGTGCCCGCCCACGCTCAAGGATGTCCTTCGGGTCTTGTTTGGTGGGAGTCAGGCGATGTGGCATTCATGATTCATGACAAGGCAACAGCGGCACAAGGACTCTGGGCAGGTTATGAAGCCATCAATCTTGAGCTGAGATTTTCTGGAATGTTACAGCCAGGGAGGAAAGGTTGCCAGGGCCTGTAGGGGTTGGTTGGGGGGTGCGGTGTGGGGGAGGGCCTTGCTGAGCTGCCCAGGGAATGCTCACAAGGCAAAGGGCTCACGTCAAATTGCAACCATTGAAAACAGTTTTCTCTGCTGACATCTTCAACCCCAGAAATGCCCCCACCCTCGAATGTACCATGCTGGCTTTGTTTATTCCACACATGGCAGAGTAATCCTCGGGAACCTGTCATACTTGGTAATGCAGAATCATCTGGTTTCGGTTCTTGGACAGCAAGGAAAATCTTGGAAATCCTCAGCCCTACTATAAACAGGGTCTCTATCTGATGCTCAAATGCCATTATCAATCAGCCTTTTTCCTGCTCTTTGTCACTTAGTCATTTACCATTGTCTGACCCATGGCTCATTCCCAGCCCCTGTGCCCCCGCCCACAGATAGGTATTGGGAAGTGGTTGTCAGGCTATTTGTGAAAGTGTGGCAGCCTTGGAGATTGACAGGAAGCATTTATTGACCAACAGGACAGTGTGGGATAGTGGCAGCAGGGCCCAGGCCCTCTTCCCCACCCCCTTGGGTTTTTTGGAACAGGTTTCTCTTTGTAGCCAGGCATCTTCTGTAACTGGCACTGCAGAACAGGCTGGCCTAGAACTGAGAGGTTGGCCTGCCTCTGCCTCCTGAGTGCTGGAACTGAAGGTGCACACCACTGCTGCCCACTAGACATAAAAGAGAAGGGAAGCCTGAAAGATGTGAACAAGGAGAATGATCAGAGAAACATTGTGGGCTTTGAAGTGGCATAAAAATGCAGATAGAGGGGCTAGAGAGATGGCTCAGCGGTTAAGAGCACCGGCTGTTCTTCCAGAGATCCTGAGTTCAATTCCCAGCAACCACATGGTGGCTCACAATCATCTATAATGACATCTGGTATCCCCTTCTGTATTCTGTATACATAATAAATAAATAAATATTTAAAACAAGTACCAAGGCAGATGTGCAGGGATGTATGTACACACTCTACAAGGTAAATAAAGGTAATAAAATGTAATTGTTTTAAAAATGGGCAAAGAGGGTTGGAGAGATGGCTCAGCGGTTAAGAGCACCGGCTGTTCTTCCAGAGGACCCGGGTTCGATTACCAGCACCCACATGGCAGCTAAAAATTCAGATAGAACCCCAGGGAGAAGGAAGTTGGGGGCATAAACCCGCCTGCTCTCTCCTGGGGGCACCTTCCACTGGCAATGTCCAGTAGGGAGCAGAGGGCCGGAGCTGGTAGCAAAACTGCCTTCCTTTTGTGTGGGAACAGGGTGGGGAATGGGTGGAGAGAGGCCTTGCTCCGACAGAGGAGCACGATCAAATCCCAATTCCTACACCTACCAGCTGAGTGACTTTGGACGAGCGTCTTGACTACCCTGAGCGCCAGTTCATTTATTTATTTTTAACAGAACAGGAATTTAACTGTGAACATAGCACTGTTAAAATGAATGAGGTAATATGTGTAGAGTGTTTCTCACAGCAAGGCACCCTGTCCACGTTCAGTAAATTACAGCTGGTATTTTCAGTCTTTTCTCGTTCAGTCACCCCACCCCCACCCCACTCACCCCACCCGTGACACCTTCTCTGCCTTTTCCTTTCTTGGTCCTTTGCAGAATTCCCCCAGCTGTGTTTCTGGTGTTGGACCATTGTCACGGTTAGAATCACCTTTCTTTCCTCAAGGTGAGAATAAACCTTCACGTTCCTTCAATTTGTAATTTTGATGTTTGAATCTCTTAGCCTCCTGAGGCTTATTCTGTGGTAAGGTAATGGTTATAGATACAAACCAGGCAGATTGCACAGATCAACAATGAGAAGAAGAAAATAAGTTTCTGTGGGGTCAAGGTCACAGTGTCTGTGGAACAATGAAAACTGGTCCCTAAGATGGGCTAATTACTATTGGGCCTAAACCACTTGCTCATGTCCGACAAAGTCTATTCTCTTAAATTAGTATTTCTAAAATTATAGCAAAGAACACATAAATAACATAAATTACCAGCTTAGCACTTTAAGATAATTTTAAAAAATACAAATCAGATTAAATCACACCAGCGGCAGCAGCTGACTGCCCACAAAGGCCTCTTCTCAATGCACTTAAGAATAAAACACAGTTCTTGCTGTGGCCTGTGGCCCTACCCAATCTGACTGGCGCCTGCCTCCTTTGCCCATTCCCTGAGCTGCTTCCGCATCCCCCCACACCCAGGCTCCATCCTGTCTGGGCCCCTCCTGGACTTCCTGATTCCTCTCCCCAGCACCAGTCACCTGGCAGCTTCATTCCTGCGGCTCCTTGCTGAGACCCTTACACACAAGGCAATTGTGCCTGTCAACTCTCCTAGAGTTGAAAGGCCAGAAGGGAATCCATCTTCTCTACCTCCAGCTCTCAAAATGAGCCACTGCCAAGTCAGGTCACTAGTTTGGGGAGAGTTCTGCTTTTTCCCGTCCCCCTCCCCACACCAAAGCACCTAGCCAGAAGTGCAGTACTATTTCATTTTTCAAACAGTCCACCATTACTTCACTGAAATGCCACTTTTAGTGTGTTCGATATCACTGTACATTTGAGTTTATTTTTGGAATTTGTTTTTCTGTTCTTCCTCTAGCTCCTGAATATTTAATTTCTTTAGCTTCTCAATACGCTCATTTCTGACAATGTTTAGCAATCCAGCTTTCTATTCATGGCGTCTTGTCCCGTTCTTCACCTTCCCTGGCTATTTCATACCATTTATTTTGTAGAAGAACACAGTATTGTTTTGTCAAATTATTTATGTGGGACCAAAGTGAGTTTATAGATTGTGGAGGTTAGTTTTAACTGTCAGTTTTATACAACCTAGACACACCAGAGAAGAGATTCTTAATGAGAAATTATCCAGATCAGGTTGACCTGTGAGTATGTCTGTGGGGGAGTGTTTGGTTATTAACTGATACTGAAAGATATCACTGCCCACTGTGGGCAGTGCAATTGTTTGTGTTCTGACCCACTTCCTCAAGTCCTAGCCAATTAGCAATAACCTGGCCTGCCCAGCATCCTGATGTCAAGCAACATTTAAGAACAAGACTCCTCCTCTTTCCTTTTTTCCTCTTATTTATTCTCTCCTCCCTTTGCCAGAGGGTGAGCATCCCTGACCCTCTCCTTGTTCTGTCTTTATCTCTGTCTCTCTGTCTCTCTCTTTCTTCTTTTCTTCCTTACTCTATAATAAGGTCCCTTGACATGGTCCCAGCTTGTGTGTCTCTTTCCTTGGCCCACACCCATGCTGCCTGCATGGGGCCCATGTCTACCATCTACAGATACTCTTGATTTACCATAACATAACAATAATTCCCTAGACTTGGCATGGAACTGAATTGTATAAGAGTAGAGAAAGCTAGTACCTTAGGGTTTCCATTGCTGTGAAGAAACACCATGAGCACTGCAACTCTTATAAAGGAAAACACTGCTTTTTTAACTCAAAATACCAAAGTCCAAATCTCTCCAAACAAAAACATGGTCTGACCTATCACAGCAATATCCCAGTCTCTAGTACTAACCTCTGTCTTAGTTAGTGTTTCTATTGCTGCAAAGAGACACCATAACCACAGCAACACTTATAAAGGAAAACATTTAATTAGGTGGCTTACAGTTCAGAGGTTCAGTGCATTATCATGGTAGAACACAGCAGCTTTCAGACAGAAATGGTATTGGAGAGGTAGCTAAGAGTTCTACATATTGTAGGCAACAGGAAGTGAACTGTCTCACTGGGTATACCTTGAACATAGGAGACCTCAAAGCTCATCCCACAGTGACACACTCCCTCCAACAAGGCCACACTTCCTATTAGCTCCATTCCTTTTGGAGGCCATTTTCTTTCAAACCAACACATCTGGCAAGCAAGTGAGCATCCATGTATATATTCTCTGTTCATGACTGTGAATGTAATGTGACTGGCTGCTTTAAGCTGCTGATGCTTGAGCCTCCCTGTTACAGTGCACTATCACCTGCTATCGTGAGCTAAATCATCCCTTCTCTTTTACGTTGCCTTATGTCCTGACAACGCGTCATAGCAACAGAAATGAAACTAGGACTTAGATTAATTTTTTAGTGACATAAATGGCCCAATTTAATCATCTTATTCAAGATCAATATATTTTTCTGCTTATTTAAGCTTTGTTCAATATCTCTCCCTAGAATTTTAAATTTTTTTAAGGCCCTGCATACCTCTTTGGTCACACTGACTTTATCTGTCCTTATTGTGAATAAGAGTTTTTGGTTTTCCCAAACCATCTCCTAACTGCTTACTGTATATCCAATTACACAATCAAAAGGTAGCTACTAGCTTTTATATCTTGAAGTTTTTAACCAACTTTTTAAACTAAATTCTTTCTTAGTTAATAGGTTTTTTTTTAAAGTTTTCAGTTTTTCCAGATTTACACTCATATCTAAAGATAGTTATTTTTCTACTTCTTTGCTTTTTTTCCCCAACCCATATGTTATCTCTAAAACAATTTAGAATAATGGTGATGAGAGAGGACTCTTTTTCTTATTCATGACATTAAAAAGAATGCCTTGAAAACTTTCAAACATTATTTTTATGTTATGGCAGTATCTGTCGATTCTAAATTTAAATGAGGAATAGGTTTGAGTCTGTATGATATGTTTTGACTGCACATCTGTTGAGATGACCTCCTGAAGGACTGCTCTGGGGTTGTCTACTTCTTGTTGTAGCTCCCTGGGTTTCCACACCACACAGCTAGTGTACCCCTTGTTTAATTCTCCTAGGGACATGATAATCCCCTAGAGCTCCATCCACTCACAGTGCAACATCTGCCACTGTTATGAGGACAATGCTTAGGAAGCCAGTATCATGTAGAACTAGTGGCCTGTCTTGCTTTCCTTGAAAAAAAAAATCTTTCAGGACGGATTCCCATCAGACCCCATAACCCTATCTTTGCTTTTTTTCTTTCTTTCTTTCTTTCTTTCTTTCTTTCTTTCTTTCTTCCTATCTATCTATCTATCTATCTATCTATCTATTTTGAGATGGGATTTCTCTGCATAGCCCTAGCTGTCCTGAAACTTACTGTGTAGACCAGGCTGACCTCAGACTCAGAGATCCATCCACCTGTGTGTCCTGAATTCTGGGATTAAAGATGTTACACTACTTCACTTTCTGTCTTATTCATATCCCACATCCCACTGCTTGGAGTATGACCATGGCCACTAAGATTCAACCTCAAACCATGAGCTTGAGGGCTGTATCCTGGGAAAAAATGGACTGGAAAGCTTGAGAAACAGTTGACATTTTATGTTGGTTATTTCTTTTTGCTTGGCATGAGTTAGAGTCACCTGAGGAGAGAAGACATTAATTGAAGGATTGTTTTCTTAAGATGGACCTGTAAGCAACTCACTGGGGCATGTTGTTAGTTAATGAATGATGTGGGAGGACCCAGCTCACTTTGGACAGTGCCACCCTTGGGTAGGTGATCCTGGGCTGTATAACGAAGCAAACTAAGCAAGCCAGTAAACAGTCTCTGCTTCAGGTTCTGCCTCTAGGTTCCTTCGAGTCTCTCCTATCCAACTTCCTTTCGGAATGGACTATGAGCTCTAGAGATGAAATAAGCCCTTCCCTCCCTCGGCTTTTGTCATTATGTCTATCACGGCAATATAAAGTTCCTGCATCTACACCTGATAGGCCATTTCCAAGCACCTAACTGAACGAAGGCCCTGTTGTGTTGAGCATCTGTGCTACTCCCAAATAAAACAAAACTTTGACCATCACATTGTTTCTTTACAGCTCCATATTCTCTTCCTGCTTTCAGAAGAGGATCTCGGGACTCACTTGACAGAGAGAATAGATGATACCAAAACAGAATCTCCACATACACCTACCAGCTCATCTGCTATCCGTACCGTACGCACCTTCTCCCACTCCTCCCTTGCTGCTGTATGAGCTGCATTACTGAAATGCTGCCCCCGCCCCAGCTCAAGAGTTTTTTTCCTATAGTTTCTCTTCCTTCACCTTTGCCATCAGCATGTTCATCTCCAATGACAGACAAATGCTTCACTTTCTTTCATAGGGAAACAAGCAAAAACTCAAATGTTCTTATCTTCCACCTCCCTATCAGATCCGGCGTCCTAAGGTCTCCACTTCCTGTTCTCTGGATCTTGCAGAAAAATGATCCCATCAAGCTTTCAACTCCATCATGAAAACACTCTGGTCAAGGTCACTGTGACTTTTGCCTTTCCAAATCTGAGGGTTAATTCTCAGCCTCCATGCTACCTGACCTCTGAGCAGCTGTGACAGAGTTGACCCCCACCTCTGTCTTTGGACATCTTTCCTTGGTTTCCGGGACAACGCAGTGTTTTGGTTTTCTTTCTGTTCGGTAATTTGACCTTTTTCCATCTCTGTTAGGTCTTCCTCATTTCCCTGACCCCTGAATGACCGTGTAGCCCTGGATTTGGGCCATAGATCTCATCTAATTTCATCTTGCTCTGTGGTTTTAGTCGTCATCTGCATGCTGATTGCTTCTCATTTCATATTTGTGGATCTGACCTCTTCCTTGAACTCCAGACCTGTATATCCAACTGTCTCCTCTGAATCTCCAGCTGAATAGCTAATAAGCATTTCACACTCAGCCAAAATTCTGTTCCTAAAAATGCAGTGCTTATACAGGAATGAGCCAGGCTGGCTCCAGATGAATACATCACACACACTCTGAGTATCCTTCCTCTATCCAGGACCAACCTGATGTATCATTTAGTAATCTCCCTGGCCTCGTGTGGACTCATATTTTCTCTCTTTCTTTTTTATTCTTGACCTTCTCATTGATAACTCCTACCTTCCCTTTCTTCTCCACAACCACTACTGTTAAGGATGAGGTCACAAGCTAGGTCAGTATGATCACCTGAAGCAACTTTTGCAAGGGCTGTGCACCTAACCTATCCCCAGGGCTATCATCCTGTGACTCATCAGCCAATCTGTTCCCGTGGTCTGCCTCCTGGCTGTCATCACTCCATGCCAACCTCTGCAGAGGGTCTGTAGTTCACAATGTCTGATGGTCTCTGCCCTCCCCCCATCACTTCATTCAGGCAGCTGCTCAGAGGTGGCCTTCTCAGTATGACCAAAGCAGTAGCCCCTTACCTTCTCCTCCTCCGATTTCTATATTTGCTTTTCTTTATAACGTCTGCCACCGTGTGATACTGAACTACTTCAATGTCTATTTGCTTGTTTTATGTTGTCCTCACCGAAATGTAAATTTGAAACTCTGCTGTCCTGCCCACTTGCCTCCAGCATCTAGACTGGTCCTGACCATGGCAGCCCCAGACTTCCCTCTGGTCCTTTTATTCTATAAGGACTGTGAATGCAGAATGTAGCTGGGGCAATAATTAGCTAGGGGCAGGATGATAATGGCTTATGACCAGTCCCTCAGGATGAAGGGGACTCTGACTATAGGTTTCTGGAGAAGGAGCTCTGAGTTTCCCATTTATACAAGTCTGGAGGACAGTTCCAGTCTTTCCAGGCTTCCAGATGAGAGCAGACAAATCTTGAATCACATTTGAAGGCACTCACTTGTCTAAGTTAGAGTAGATAATCTTGAATAAATGTTCCTTCGGTGGCCCCTTAAGATCATTTTTAGAGATTGAATTTTTAAAATAATTCTCACTAGCTTTTCTGGGAGGTAAGCCCATGGACCTGGGGCACTGTCACACTGGCTGTGAAGCTTTTGCTGTGACACAGGTGACCATGCTTATTTCATGATGTTGCTAGGCTATCACAATTGCTAAGGTTCTTCATACTTTAGATGTAGAGATTGAGTTTCTCATAGTCCTCAGCATAGGGCACATAATTATACTATTTTTCATCCAGACCTCATTTTATTGTATTATCTTTTCTTTAAATCTATTTTTATTCCAATTCTTCACTCTCATCAAGTTCCAAACTCCCAGGCGACCAGACTATTGTGTTGCCTGCATATCTTTTTGTTCTTAGTGAATTTGCTATGTACATCTCATTATACCCCATCGTCTCCTCCCACCCCCACACCCTCCCAGCATTGCTTTAAAGCTCCGGCTATCCATGAGTACACCAGTTTGTTGCTTTTAGATGCTACATTGTAGCTCTCTGCTACACATCCACCTTGTCATGGTTAAATTGTTTTGTTTAATTGACCATTTGGGAGAATCTAGAATCCCCAAATAGACAGACCTTTGATATATCCGTGAGGTAAAATCTAAGTTCAGTTCAGTTGGTTGAGGTGGAAAAACCCACCCTAAAACTGGGTAGCACCATTCTACGGGTTGAAACCTCTGCATTAAACGAAGAAAGCCAGCCAAACACTAGCATTCATTATACATTGCTTCCTGCTCATGGATGCAATGTGACCAGCCGCCTCATATTCCCACCATGCTTTCCCTGCCATGATGGACTATGTCCATCATGTCCCTTGAACTGTAAACCAGAATAAACCCTTCCTCCATTAATTTGCTCTTGTCAGATAATCTGTCACAATGGTTAGAAAAGTCACTTCTGGGTGATACTCTAAAGGAGTATGTAAAGCACATTCACACTCCAAAGGTATTAGCTCAACTATGTTCATAGCAGCATTATTTGTAATAGCAAGAACCTGGAAACAACCTAGATGCTCCTCAACTGAAGAATGGATTAACAAACTGTGGTACATCTACACAATGGAGTACTACTCAGCAGTAAGAAAAAATGATATCCTAAAATTTGCAGGCAAATGGATGGATTTGGAGAATATCCTCCTGAGCGAGGTATCACAAACCCAGAAAGATAAACAGGGGATGTACTCACTCATTAGTGGACTCCAAACAAACAAACAAACAAGAAAAAAGCAAAGCATTCCCAAGCTGTAAACCATAACCACTGAACAGCTTGGGATCAGAAACACCTTGGACTGACTCCTTGGATCCCACTCCCCCTAGAGGAACACCTGACTCAGTCTTGAGGTTGGGCAGAGAAAACTGGATCTGTCAGGAGTGGAGGCTGAACTAAGCAATATTGGGACAGTGAAACCTTGGGACCACCTGCTGCCTGCCTGGGGGCGGGGGGAGTTGTGGAGAAGAGAGAATGACCTAATGTGATGGGAGGGGGAAGGGACCTTGAATAAGGATATACAAGGATAGAAAGTGTGACTTCTTTGTTCAAAATAAATAAATAAATAAATAAATAAATAAATAAATAAATAAATGAAAAGAAAAAAGTTGGCAAAGAGAAAGGTTATAAACTTCTGTAGTTATTTAAATGAAAATTCTACCATAGGTTCATGTTTGAATGTTTAGTTCCCTAAACTGTCTGGGAAGAATTTGGAGGTGTGGCCTTGTTGGAAAAGGTGTGTCCCTAGGGGTGACCTTGCCTGCCATTGGCAGAACAGATGTGAGCTCTCAACTACTGCTCCAGCATGATGCAAGCCTGCCTGCCACCACATTCCCCACCATGATGTCATAGACTAACCCTCTGAAACTGTAAGCAAGCTTCCAATTAAACACTGCCTTTAAAAAGAAAAGAAAAGTCACTTCTCTGTACCTGCCTATACTCCTAGCAGTGAACACCAGGTAGTTTTCTGTTACCACAATCAGTATTGCCATGGATATCTTCTCTTGTCATCTTATGTGTGTGGGAAAATATCTAGGTG
Source organism: Sigmodon hispidus (assembly GCA_004025045.1). Taxonomy (NCBI): domain Eukaryota; kingdom Metazoa; phylum Chordata; class Mammalia; order Rodentia; family Cricetidae; genus Sigmodon; species Sigmodon hispidus. The sequence continues at coordinate 226,036 of PVIH01000303.1, forward strand.
TATTAGGAAGCACCAGTGATTGTGCTGTACTTATAGGAATGCCTCAGTATGTGCAGAATGCTGCCCAGAATGGTTGTGGATCCCTCTAGTCATCAGTGCCCAAGGGCTCTATGACCCCCACTTCTCTCCAGGATTTGCTATGATCCTAATAGTGTTGGTCTAATAAGGATAAGCTAATGAGTCACCACTTTCCTAATTTGCATTTCTTTGATCTCTAATTAATTTCCACATCTCTTCATGTGCTTATTAACCCCCAGGACTTCTTTCTCTTTATATTGACTGCTCATATCTTTATAAACAGCATTTTTCCATATTTACTATTTGATAACATCGTAAGTGCTTTATGTGCGTATCATTTGATTCTCATGGCAACATCATGAAGTGAGAAATATCGTTGATCTGTCTTTTGCTCTAAGGCCCAAACTACCACTAAGAAACTCTGGGATTGGCCAGATAGTACCGCCGGTAAAGGCACTTTCCACCGTGCATGATGACCTGAGTTCAGTTCCTGTTTGTGGAAGGAGAGAACCAACCCTTGAAAACTGTCCTGTGACCTCCACACATGCAAACACACAAAATATAAATAAATGCAATTTTTAATTAAAGAAAATCTTACATATATTTAATAATTTGCTAATCTATAGCTCACACTCAAGTCTTTCTGGCTCACAAACTCCTGTTCAAAATCACAACACTCTATTGATGGTGCTCTGACCAACAAAGAACTCCATATTAACGGATGCCTGAGTGAGACAGGTGGGATCTGATTTAGGATGCTTGTGTGCATTTATTTCTTTAGCAACTGTCTATCAATCGCCACATTTGATGCTGAGAATATAGAAAGACATTAGGCAGAAAGGCTACTCTCTTTTATAGTTTAGAGTTTAACTGGAGTAAATTATTAAAGAAATATATGATTATTTATGAATTACAATTATGGTAGGCGATATTTAAAAAATACAGTTGGACCTAACATCAGGTTTTTCTGAAAGAATTTTAATAGTTTTTTAGGTTAGCATTAAAATAAGGGATTCCATTGTGTCATTTTCATAATACTTTGTCCTCACTGGTCCCCGCGGTCACCCCCCTCCCCCGCTCCTATCCCGTGTCCCATTGCTCAGCCCATCCTCCCTGCATTATTATTTCCTGCTCACATGTCACCTAAATTCCATTGTCTTCTTGTCCTTTCTCCTCCCTTATGCTCCTCCTCTCTTAAGATCACTTCTCATGGTTCCATTTTTAGTTTCATGGCCCATACCCCTAAATATTTTATGCATGCATTCATGCACACATGCATGTACACATACATGCAGAAATATCTATATACATACACATATATATAATCTTAAAATAGAAAATCAATATTTGAGAGAAACTATACAGTATGTATCTTTCTCAGCCTTTGTCTTAGTCCGTGTTTTTATTGCTGTGAAGAGACACCATGACCACAGCAAGGAAAACATCTAATGAAGATGATGGCCTAGTATAGTTCAGAGGTTCAGTCCGTTATCATCATGGTGATGAGGATGGTGTCATGCAGGCAATGTTGGTGCTGGAGAAGTATCTGAGAGTCCTTAATCTTGTAGGCAAAAGGAAGTTGACTGAGACACTGGAGGGGGGGTGTATCCTGAGCATAGGAAACCTCAAAGCCCACCCCCACAGTGACACACTTCCTCTAATAAAGTCATGCCCACTCCAACAAAGCCACACCTAATCTGTGCTTATGGGCATCAATTACATTCAGACTACTATAGTTTTCCTTATTTCACTTTACATAATATTTCTGGTGATTTACATTTTTCTGCATGTCATGACTTTATTTTCTTGATAAAGAAAAAGTGATAAGCTTTGTAAAATTTCATATTGTGTGTGTGTGGTATGTGTGGTATGTGGTGTGTGTGGTGTATGTGTGTGTAGTGTGTGTAGTATGTGGTGTGTGTGGTGTGTGTGTATGTAGTATGGTGTGTGTGTGCCTGTGTGTGGTGTGTGTAGTATGGTGTGTGTGGTGTGTGTGGTGTGTGTAGTGTGTGTAGTATGGTGTGTGGTATGTGTGTGTATAGTATGTATAGTATGGTGTGTGTGTCTGTGTGTGGTGTATGTGGTATGTGTGGTATGTGGTGTGTGTGGTATGTGTGTGTGTAGTGTGTGTAGTATGTGATGTGTGTGGTGTGTGTGTAGTGTGTGTAGTTTGGTGTGTGTATGTCTGTGTGTGTGGTATGGTGTGTGTAGTATGGTGTGTGTGGTATGGTGTGTGTTTGTATGTGTGTGTGTTTTCTTTACCTATTTATTTGCTAATAAACTTCTAGCTCTGTTCCAGTTTCTAGAACAGTAGTAAACACAGTTGTGCACATACCTCTGCAGCATATTGATCTAGAGTCTTTTAAGGACTCTTGAACAAAGTGGTATACCTGGATCATATGGTTGTTCTACACTCAGTTTCTGCAGAAACCTCCATATTAGTTCTCTTCTGGCTTCACCAAGTTGACCCTCCTGACAGCAGTGAAAAGGGATTCCTACTTGCACACACTCCTGGAAGTTTGCTGTCCTTTGCTTACTTGATGGCGACCATTCTGATGGTGATGATCTCGATATCATCATTGTGGTGAGATGGGATCCTGAAGCAGTTTCACTTCATATTTCCTTCATGACTAAGGACACTGAACACTTAAAAAATATATCTTGACCATTTATATTTATTCTTTTGAGAACTGTCTTTCAGCTCATTAACCCATCTGTTGACTGGAAGATCTGAGGTTTGGGGTATTTAAATTTTGATATTTAAATATGCATAATTGATTTTAATTTAATCCTTGTCTGAAATAGTTGACAGATTTTCTCTCATTCTGTAGGTTGTCTCATTCTGTATTGTTTCCTTTGCAGTATAGAAGTTTTTAAATTTCCTGCAATCCCATTTGCCAATGCATACTATTAACAATACCAGCTGTTGAAGTCCTTTCCAGAAAGTTCTTACTTATATCTTGAAATGTTTTTCTTTTATCAGTTTCAAGATTTCATGTCTCATATCAAGCTCCATCTTGAGAGAATTTTTATGTAAAGAGCGAGAGATATGAATTTAATTTCACGCTTCTACATGTGGTTATCCAGTTTTCCCAGCACCATTTGTTGAATGGGCCATCTTTTTTCCAATATATGTCTTTGGCAACTTCTTAAGAATTAGGCGGTGATGGCTGTTTGGGGTTATTTCTGAATCTTCTGGACTATCCCACTGATTTGCATATTTGCTTTTGTGTCAGTACTAGAATATCTTTGTCACTATAGCTCTGTAGTATAATTTAAGGCCAGGAACTATGATATCTCCAGTATTGTTTTGATTCTTTGTGGTCTTTTGTGTTTCCATATAAACTTTAGTGTTTCTTCTTCTGGTCATCTGAAGCATGTCATTAGAAATTTTATGGCAATTAACATTGGATCTACTGAGCACTGCTTGTGTTAATATGTCACTTTTGCAATATCTACTAACAGATGAGCATAGAAAGTTCTTCTCACTTCTAGTGTCTGTCTCAATTTCTTTCTTTAGGGTCTTAAAGCTTGAATTATATGGATATTTCACCTCCTTAGTTAGATATATTCCTAAGCATTTTCAAAAGTGTTACAAATGTGATTTTTGCTAATATTTCTTGGCAAATTTATGTGGTGGAAATATCTCTGTATGCTGAAAATAAAGGAACTGGTTTGGCCTATGTGCAGCACCGTAGAAGTGGGTAGAGAATCAGAGGCTAGACTGAGTTAGAGGTAGAAGGAGGGCGGAGTTAGCCAGTCTCCATCCAACTCCCGAAGAAGAGACATGTAAGGAATAAATGGGCCGTGCCACGTGGCAGGTAGAATACTAGAAATGGGTTGAATTAAGATGAAAGAGCTAGCTAGTAATGTGATTAAGACAAAATAGTCCAAACAGTATAAAATTATTATAAGCGTCTGATTCATTTCTTTGGGGGACAAAAGCCACCGCAGACCAGGTCCAAACCTCTGGCCCAAACTTCTACAACAAATTTATTATTGGTATATAAAAAAAGCTGCTTGGTTTGTATGTTTATTTTGTATCTTGCCACTTTACTAGAAGGATTTATTATATCTATGAATTGGCTTGTGAAGATTTTAGGGTCTTCTAAGTGTAAGACCATGTCATCTGCAAATAGAGATAAAATGATTTTTTCTTTTCTGATTATCTGGGTTTTTTTTTTTTTATTTCCTTCCCTTGTCACATTGCTTCAGCTAGGGTCTTAGCACTCTATTGAATCGTAGTAAGAAGGTAGGCACTATTGTTTTGCTCCAGAATTTGAGAATTTGGTTCTCAGTACATAGCCTCAAACCCCACTGTGGCATGTAACTTTGCTGTAAACTGTCATATGTGTATTTGCTGTGTTCAGCCTTTACCTTGCTGAGTGCTTCTATTTATAATTCTGTCAAAATTCTTATTATACAAAGATATCAAACTTTGTCAAATTATTTTTCTGCTTTTATTGAGATTATCTTGCCATTTCTGCTGCTAAATTTATTTATACAGTGTATTATAAAGAGTTGAGCGTGTTGAACTGAGTTGATCATGATGTGTAATCATTTTAATCCGTTCTTGAATTTGTTTAGCAAATGTTTTTGAGACTTTTTTATTTTGTTGTTGTATCCATATCCTAGTTGAATATCAAAAGATTACTGGACTTCTAGACTGAGTTGATGGTATTCTTCTCTTTGTATTTTGTGGAACAGTTTAAGAAGTATTGATGTTAGCACTTCAGTAAAATTTTGGTAGAACTCAGCAAACTGAGCTTTTCTTTGAAGGCATATTTTAAATTTACTGTTTTAGTCAATTTGCTTGTTATGGATCAGTATATATTGTTTGTATCTTCTTGGTCTAATTATGGTAGGCCATTGTGTTCATGAATTTATCCATTTATTCTAGATTTTACAGCTTTGGGACTGTAGTTTTTTGAACTGCTCTCTAATGAACCTTGAGATTTGACTGGTGTCTGTTGCAACATCTCCCTTTTCATCTCTAATTTTTATTAAGTTGAGGCTTTTTTTTTGGTTAGTGTGGGTAGGAGCTTGTTGGTCTTCTTTATTTTCACATAGAATCTACTCTTTAAATCTGTGTGGTTTTTTTTTTAATAGTCTCCATTTCATTACTTTCTGCCATAACTTTTATTACTTCTGCCTAACTACTGCATTTGGTGTTGGCTTATTCTTTTTTTCTAGAAGCTTGGGATGCAAAGTTAGTTTTATTTGTTTAAGACTTCCCTCTGTTATGTGGTGTGGTTTTGTTTGCTTGTTCTAGAGATGTGGTTTTGTATAGTTCAGACTGACTTTGATCTGAATCTGTAATTGAGGCTGGTCTTGAACTCTATTCCTCCTTCCCCTATCCCTTAAATGCTGGAATTACAGACGCTTGTCACTTATTGGTTTCTTTGTGACCTTTAAATTAAGTACTTTGTCACTGTAAGCTTTCCTCTTATAAGCAAGAGGATGTAGGGCTGCCATTTTCATTTTCTAGGAATTCTTAAATTATTCCCTGATTTTGTTAATGACCCAAATTTATTAAAAAGTGCATTGTTGGGGCTGGAGAGATGGCTCAGGGGTTAAGAGCACCGTCTGCTCTTCCAGAGGACCCGGGTTCGATACCCAGCACCCACATGGCAGCTAACAACTGTCTGTAGTTCCAGTTCCAGGCAAACACCAAGGCAAATAAATAAATAAATAATAAATAAAGTTTAAAAAAAAGTGCATTGTTCAATCAGGTATTTGTGTGGTTTATCTTACTTTCTATTTCTCATATATTCCAATATGACATGTTAAGACATAGGGGATTATTTCAATTTCCCTGTATTTGTTTAGGTTTCCTGTGTAGCCTATAAAGTAATCAATTTCAAAAACGTTCCTGTATGCCACTGAAGAGAATATATATTCCCCATTGGGAGTAATGAACAGAAAGTTCCATGGCTATTTGTTAAATCCAGTTGATCTATGGTATAACTAAGCTCCAGAGTTTCTTTGTTGATTTTGGTATAAAGAATTATCTAGATGTATGACAAGATATTGAAGCCTTCCACTACTGTTATATCAAGATCTGTGAGGTTTGTTGCTGTTTGGATTGGTGGATTGTGTGTGTATGTGTGTGTGGGGGGGAGGGTAATTGAGAGATCTGAAATTTGGCACATAAATATAAAAAATTGTTATGTCTCCTTAATGAACTGTTCATATATATATCCTTATTTATCTCTCCTGACTAGTTTTGCCTGACATATATTTTATGGGATGTCAGAAAACCTATTCCTGCACATTGTTCATTGTCTCCTTCCACTCAGTAGGTTGATTTCCATAATTTGACTCTTGATCTGCAGGTGTCTTTGTAAGATAGATTTCTTGGAGGCAACAGAGAGCTGAATCTTTCTTTTTTAAAGGTAACCCATGAGATTTAGATGGTGAGTTGAATCCTGATTGTAGTTAACATTTTGGCTGAGAGACTTGCTATTTCCTTTGGTTTGTTGCTTGCTCTGGTCAGTTGGATACTGTTAGTCATTTTACTTTTCTCTTTATTTGTACCAGGATTTGCTGGTCTATCACATTGGAGCTGATGGATTCCTTCTCAGCTCTCCTTTGTTTATATATTCTTCTCATGGAACATACTCCTTTCTGTGCTTTCATGAATGAGACTATTCCCCCTACCACCATGTATAGCGTTCCTTTCTGAAGTGTTGTTTATGTAATCATGGATAGTCTTATTGTGTATTTATTAAGAAATTTCTATGTTCCTCTATTTTAAGAAATAAATTTGCTGGGCTTAGAAACTTGGTTGGTAGTCATTTACCTTCAGGGCTTGAAAAATATCATTCTATGCTTTCTTGAGTTTTAGAACTGCTGAGAGAACTGATGGTGTTTGTCACAGCAACAGGAATCGTAGAAGACTTGGATTTATGTCCCCTACTGCTGTTTAAGGGGGAAGGTCAACTGCATTAGCAGTTCTAATGATCTCACAACAGCTTCAGTATTAACGTGCATTAACAAGACAATTGTGTGACTCTCCTGTGTCCTGATAAGGTTTGGAGACAGAAACACTAAGATATTGATTGGGGGAAATGTAGTTTATAGGCTTTTAGAGCTAAGGTTATTAATAATTAAGAAGGGAACTGAGGGAGAGTTGGAGAAAGTGGCAGTGTAGGTGAGAAGGAAAGTGTAGAGCTTAGTGGTGTGAAAAATAACAGGAAAATATTGGTGAGTAGGTGCAAAGAGCCACAAAGCATTCTCAGTGAAATAGGAGCTAAAACAAAACAATTAAAGCACAAAAGTATAATTGAAAAATATATAAAACATGTCAGGTGTGGTGATGCATGCACCTAATCCTAGCACTTGGGAACCAAAAGCAGGCAGATCTCTGTGAGTTCAAGACCAACTTGCTCCACACAGTGAATTCAAAGCTAAACTGGATCAGTCATCAAAATCTTGTCTCAATCTGAGCAGGATGTTATGTGCCTTTAATGCTGCCCTGGGGGCAGAGACAGGCAGAATTCTGTAAGTTCAAAATCAGCTTGGACTATGTAATGAGTTCCAGGCCATCGGGGGCTACATAGAGACCTTGTCTCAAACAACCAAACAAACAATATATACAATAAAAAATAAGGAAATAAAATGAAATAGAAGATATTATATTCTTAGTCCTTTCTATACTGATCCAGGAGATATGATATACCCCACCCCTTCTTTAGTATCAGTCTCTGTCCCTGTAGGGAGGAGCCGGACTGCCAATAATGACACCACAAAGGAGATATTATGACCTGTTGAGAGGCAATTCTGTGGGGATTCCACTTTCCACTGTTACTCCTCCTAGATCTAGGACTCCCAGGTATGTGTCAAACACAGCAGTGTACCTTTCACATTCCTGTCCTGCTCTTTTAGGCTATCAACTTCATCCATAGAGCATCTCAGACCCAGGCCCTAAATCCACACCTCTGCTCTCTCTCCACAGTCTGTTGTGCTCCAGCACACATGACACACCCAGCCTCTGGTTGTACATCTGAAGTCCATTTATTTATTGTCCTCATGGTATCAATACTCGTGAGAGAGGAGTATATCCCTGGCAGCATCTGCTGGCCCTGGCCAGGCTCAGTCTCAGTATCACATATGTACCAATGGGCAGCAGCTCCTCACACTTCTTCAAGACAATCCCCCGTAATCTTGTTTCTTTTCTTTCCTTTGGTTCTTTCCCATGAAAGAAGTAAAGTCTATTGGTTTTTAATCTCCACTTGTCTTTTACTTGAGAACGCAGGGAAGCTTCTAATCCATCATTTTACCTGAAAGTCTCTCTGGAAGGGAGGTTTTAAAGGGAAAACGCAACAAGACAAAATGTAGTATAGTCATAATTTATGAGGTGGGAGAAGCCACCAGTCAACAGACCCATCGAGAACAGAGATGAGCATTATTGAGGAGGAGGCCGGGGGAGGGGAGAGCCTTGGCAGATCACTGCTGGGGGCAGCTAATACAAGGACTTTGTGTGTGAGAAATGTGACAGTATCTAGGACATCTGAAAAGTATATTTTCTATAACAAAGCCATTTATTGTCTATTTATAAACCCTAAAGATGCTGTCACAGGTACACCAGTACTATGACAATGAAAGATTGAGAAGAATTCAGTGTCCACCCAGTACAAGATTGATTAAAGACATGTATTGGTGGACAATACAAAACTTAATAGAATAATAAGTAAGATCTGTATGTATTGAAGCCAACAAATGTAAAAAACTTAAACAGATACATGTAATATTAAAGATGTTAAATATTATAGATATTAAAAAACACAAAGCAACTTCTATCTGTCTGTCTGTATTTCTGTTTTTATGAGGCTGGAAATTGAAGTCAGGGTGTTCTGCATGTAATAAACATTCTATAACTGAGCTACACTACAGTATAAACACACACATACACACACATTCACAATGTATTATATATGTTAATATGTAATAAAAAACCAGAAAGGAATGGAAGAACATAGGAAAAAACTTAAAAAGGATGTTTTCTCTGAAAATGAGGCCAAGGAATTAAACCAAGATAAGAGAAAAGAAACTTTGAAAAAACTTTGGTGGTTTTGTATTGGTCTATTTTTTTGTTGTTGTTAAAAAAAAAAAAACTTGAAGTAAACATATTAAACTTGCCATTTTAAAATCTAGGTGATGAGCACACACATAATGACTAGTCTTATTTTCTTGGAATCAAGGATGTTTAAATAGTTTGAAGTGAAAATGTATAAGCTAAAATTGATATTTTATACCAATTGAGTGTATTAAAGATGACATCATAGTGGAAATGTTAAACCATATAATGAAGAATTTACAAAAATATATTTTTGTAAATTTATTTTAGAAAATATATTTTCTAAAATATATCTTAGAAAAATATATTTTTCTGTTGTTGATGAAATGTTATTGCTGTGAATTGACTATGTTCTCTGAAGTTCTTATTCAAAAGCTCAACAGCAGTGGTAAGGAATAGGGACATCTCAGAGGTCATTGGATCACCAAAGCTCTGTCTTCAGTAGAATGCTGAGTGAGGTAACTCAGCTTAGCACCCACCCAGGCCTGGGGTCACTCCTCAGCAATGCAGGTACTCAGCATGGCGGCTCTTCACTGGAATACCACAATTTAGGGGTGAAAGGAGGATTAGAAGTTCACAGTCATGCTCAACCACGTGGCCAGCTCAGGGCCATCCTGGGCTACATGAGACCTTGTTTTAAAAAAACAAAAACAAAACAACAAACAAAAGGACAAAACAGTAGCTTGTCATTATTGCAGAGCTCAGTTCCTGGCTAAGGGTAATTACCCCATGCTGTCTCTTGTCCATACTTGTGATAGCCTTGCTTTCACTTTCGTATGAGCTAGCAAGAAGAAGGAGCTCACCATATGTGACTCCTACACTTTAGAATTTCAAGTTTTCAGAACAAGATCCAAATAAACTTTTATTGCTGTCTATGGTACTCTATTGGAGTATCCTAAAACAGTTTGAGACATGTTTCTGCTAGTATAGACCTTTGACAAATAATCCTTGCTGTTTATTAAGATTTTCACATTCCTAAAACACATGATATTCAGGCTAGCCTGGTGACTGTAGTTCTGTATATGAGAAGAAGGTAATGAATTAGAAATAGAGCATTGGTAGGTCTGGGTAAAGCAGCTTTACTCTGTCACCTCAGGGTCAGCTGTCTTTTGGAACCAGCCTGCTGCACTCTCTTCTGGTAACTTCACCCTGGTAAACTCTTGTGGCAGCTGTGACCCACTCACTCTTCTGCTAGAATTAGTCCTTGAAATGCTGCAGGAAAACAGAGAGCAACAATGAGAGGTACGTGCATGAGTCTACAACATTGGCTGTTCATGAGCCACGTTTCCTGCATAAACGTAGCTCCCATCCCTTATCAAAGATAAAGAGCATTATAGAAAACCACAACTGGACACAATACACAGTCTGTGGTGAGCCCGGGACCAAAAGATACATCGACATCATGGCTCCTGCCTGTGTGGCTCAGGAAGCATCACATAAGAGGGGATGGAAGATTGTTAAGAGCCAGAATACCAGAAAGTCTGGAGTAAAACAGCTTCTCCTAGAAATGGCTACATAAACAAGGCCAGAACAATGATAAATATCAGTGGACATATTGATATGGAAGGCGGAAATTTTTATAAGGTCCCACTGCTAGACACAGATCTGCAGGCAACTAATGACGGCCAGGAGAAGTAACCTTTCCCAGGGATGAACCCCATTAATGGTTGCCCATTGTGATCAGCTTTGAAAGCAACACACTGGCAACAAACATAGGCTTGGCAGACTGTATATGTATATATGTGTCTATAGGCACATACACATATGTACATAATAATAACCAAATAAAAGGAGGCTATCAACTTGAGAGTTGGGAATATGTGGGAGGGGTTAAAGGGAAGCTCCCTGGGAGAGGCTGGACAGAGGAAAGGGAGGTGGGGAAGGTAACATAATTCTATTTCACTTATAAATATTTTGACATTGTATCAGTCATGAGGTTCACCATGTTGGGACACGAATGAAAACTAGTTTGAATTCAAAAGGAGGGGATTAACAATGATTTTAAATCTTGAATATTCCTATGGTTTTCTTCCTATGAAGTATCTCCTCATACAAGATATGCAATTTTTTTTGTGTGTGTGGTTAACTCTAATTGTCAATTTGCTACAACCTAGAATCACCTAGAACAATGAGGAATTGTTTGTATTGAGTTCATTTGTGGACATGTCAATGAGGAGATTATCTTAATTAACTTTATTAATGTAAGAAGACCCAGTCCACTGTGGGTGATACCATTCCCTGTGCAGAATTTCCTGAACTGTGTAAGAGTAGAGAAATCAAACTAAGCACAATAAATAAGGCAAGTAAGCACATATAAAATTCATCTCTCTCTGCTCTTGATCAAGGAAATGATAAACTAGTGGGGTTTTTGCTTGATTGTTTTTTGCACTAGCCTTGACTTTGCAGCAATGATTGGCTGTAACCTGGAATTATAAACTGAAATAAGCTTCTTCCTCCCTAGGTTGCATTTTGTCACAGTATTTTATCACAGCAACAGAGATGAAACTAGAAATGCACACCTAGTGTGAGGGCCAGAGGACCACCTCAGGTGACAGCTTCAGGAACATCATCCACATGCTTTGAGATACAGATGTCATTGGCCTGCCACTCACCAATTAGGCCATACTGGCTGGCCAGTGGGTCCCATATATCCAACTGCCTCTGTCTTCCCAGTGTTCCCATGACCACCAGTTTCTTATGTGGGAGCTAGATATTAAACTCCAGTTTCTACTCTTGTGAGGCAAACATTTTACCAACTATCTATCTCTTTGGTCCCTAGAATTTTCTTCATTGGAAGGATCTTTAACTATTGATTCAGTCTCCTTACTCATTATTGGTCCACTAGAATGTTTTTTTTTCGTGATGCTGTCATGACTACCGCACATTTCCAGGACTTTACCCACTTCATTTTGTTCCCTAATTTGTTAGGATATAATTGTGAGTCTATAATTGATCCTAGGAGTCTCATGTGATCCCTTACAATTCTGCAGGCTGGGGTGTGATGCTGTCCCTTTCATCTAGAACTATGTTTTAGTCGTCTCTCCCCCAACATCAGTCTAGCAAAAGTTTTATTTCTCCTGAAAAGCACCAGTGTCTTCCACCTTCCCTGCTGTTTCCCTGCTCTCCATTTCATTTCCTTCTGCGCTGTGTTACCTCCTTTCTTCTGCTGCATCTGTGTTTGGCTCACTCTTCTCTTACTTCCTTTGACTGTAAAGTTGGGTTGTTTGAAATCTGATTTTTCCCACCAAAAGTTGTCACGTACAATGTAAATGTTCCATTTCAAACCCATTTTGTGCTCATAAGTTTTGGGATTGTATCCATTTCCACTTTTATTTGTTGGCCGACCCATCGGCTGACCTGTTGGTGGTGTACCATTTCAGTGTGTTTGTGAACTTTCTGGTTTGGCTGCATTGATTTCTAGTCTAACACTTTGCACTCAGAAGACACATACCTGATGTTATTTGAGTCTTCTTGAATTTGTGAAGCTTTGTTTTCTGTCCTGGCATGTGATCCATCCTGGGGAATATTCTGTTTGAGCTTGACAGGAATGAGTATTTTGCAGTTGTTTAATATATTTCAATTGTTCAACAAGTCAGCCAAAATATTGTTTTCTCAGCAATAAAGGTTCTCAAACAAGACTTTTACAGTGTATATTTTCAACTTTGAAGAAACACATCATCTTTGTGCTATATAAATTGTCCTGAAACATCAAAATTGATCAATAACTCTATCTAATTCACTTTATGAGGCTATTGGGGGACAACTACCGTCCTGCATGCTGGTAGTGCCTTTAGAGTTTAAGAGTAGAAATTGAGTTTCTGGACCAAATTTTTCTCATTTCAATTTTTCTGCCACCCAAATAACTTCTCAGAGTAAGTTATCTATGAATGACCACATATTTAATAATAGTCTTTCTTTTTATTTTTAAGTTCATAGCTGATTGTTTTAGAAAAATCAGTGACTTCTCAATTTTCTCCAGTAGAAATCCTGGCTGAGACCATACAAGCTTTAAATAAATTGAGGTGTTCAGAGGACATTTCCAAATGACACATCAAACATGGGTCAGACATATATAACAATAATAGTAAAAAAATTAATAAATCACCAACGTGAGAAGTGGAAGATGTAGGAGGATGGGAGAGAGGGAAGCTGGGGAGAGGTGCTGGGGGATAGGGAAAGAGATGCAGGTCTATTTCAATTAAAAATAAAATCAATTGTGAGGTTCACCATGCTGAGAGAGCTGGACAGAAATGAATTGTTGCTCATGTGAACACACACACACAGACACACACACACAGAGTGCTATGCCAAAATATTTTCACTTATTAATTCTATCAAGCATTTAAATATTTAAAGAGAGATTAACACAATGCCTCATAATTTTCCAGCATAGATGAAAAATAAAAAAGGAACCAACTAACAGACTGAATTCAACAAAACAGTAAAAGTATCATTCAGGGCTCAGCAGGTGAAGACACTCACTGCCAAGCCCAATAGCCTGAGTCCAATTTCCAGAAAACACATAACGGATGGAGAAAACAATTCTCTCAAGTTTCCTGTTACTTTAATATATTCTTAGTGGCATGTATACACATGCACACACACACACACACACACACACACACACTAACACCAAACATAAGGAAAAGAAAAGGAAGAAAAGAAAGAGGAAGAAAAGAAAAGAAAAAAGAAGGAAAAAAACCCACCATTATTTACCATGATCAAGGAGGGTTTGCCCCAGGGATACATTGATGGGTTGATACATACAACAAGCCCACAACCAACACCATGTTCTTTGTTGTAAATCTAAAAGTGTTCCTGTAACATGAGCAACACGCCACCCACTTCTATTGTACATGGGATTGGAAGTCCCAGGCACAGCAGTTGGAAGAAAAGAGGACGCTGCACTCAGATCTAGAAGGAAGAAGGAATGGTGTGCCCTTTGCTGATTACTTGTAGAAAACTCTAAAACAATGGCTCTCAATCTTCCTAACCCTATGACCCTTCAGCACAGGTCCTCATGTCATGGTGACCACCAACCATAAAATTCTTTTGTTGCTACTTCATAACTGTAATTTTCTACTGTTATAAATTGTAATGTAAATATCTGAGATACCGGGTATCTGAGACAGGAGCCCTGAAGGGGTCATGACCCACAGGCTGAGAACCACTGTTCTAAAAGAAGCAAAAGGGTCACCATGAACTGGCTCAGTAAACTGGAAAAATAAAAAGTAAAAGCGCAGAGACTGTTTTGAGTCTCTGTATGCTAACCATGAGCTATCAGAAGGTGAGCTTCAAAAGCTTTGTTCGAAAGAATAAAATATGTATAAATAAGTGCAACAAAGGATGTGAAAGATACATTTACTAAAAGTCATGAAACTGGAGACAGAAAGTGAAAGGCTTCTCTGTGCCCTTGGGCTGCTAGAATTAATATTGTTAAAGCATCTGTACAACACAAAAGAGCCTTGGCTTCAATGCAATGAAAGTGAAAATGGTATTTTCTCCAGAAATATAAAAATCAGTCGGGTAAGGGCTTGGTGTGTAAGTGCGATAATCTGAATTCAGATTCCCAGTACCCATAGGAGACCTGTAACACCAGCAATCCTGGAGTGGAGACATGAGGATCCTGGAGGCCTCGATGGCCAGCTAGTCCATCTGATTGAGAAGCTCCAGGTTTACTGAAAGACAGTGTATCAAAAAGATTAGGTTGATGAAATAACATCCAATGTTGACCTCTGGCCTCTACATGAACCTGCATGTACACCCTCATAAAGGTGCATACAAAAAACAAAAGAAAAAAATCAGCCTTGAAATTTGTTTGATACTATAAAAGACCCCTCCCCCCAAAAAGCTAAGCAATCATAAATAAGAACAAAAATGGAAGGACCACATTCTGGTTTCAAACTATATTGTAAAGCCATAGTAATCAACACAACATAGCATTGCCATTAAAAGGGACACAAAGACCAATGGGATAGAACAGAGAGACCAGAAATAAACACATCACATAGATACACAGACATACACACACACACACACAATTTGGCTCAGAACAGCAAGAACTGGAAGAAGAAGGGGGGCGGGAAGACTCTTCAAAAGCTGCTTATCCATAAGGAAAAAAAATGAGGTAGGGTCCCTGTCATGCTCCACTCACAGAAAATGACTGAAAATGGTCCTGGCTGTGCTCTGCTCACAGTAAGTAACTCATAGGAAATAAAACAAGACAAAAAAAGTTTTGAAGCAAAACTCCTAAAGGAAAAACATAAGAATCCTTAACATCTGTTCTGGGGATGATAATTTTTTTTTTAAATATGCTGCGAGGAACCCTTCTCACCCCCAAAGCAAAAACAAACCACTAGGTACATTAAACCAAAAGAATCCTTCATAGGAACGGCAGACTGATTGAAAGAGAATATTTGCAAACACATCTCTGAAAAGGGGCCAATATCTGAAAGTTAGAGCATGTTCAGCATAACTAAAAGATTCAAATCTTTCTAATAGGCAAAAGGCCTAAACAGATATTTTTCCAAAGAAGAAATACAGATGTCAATAGATCATAGAAAGGTGTTTAATGTCATCAACCAATGGAATTTAAGTCAAAACTATAATAAGGTATCAAACCATTAGAGAGGAGCAACTCTTGGATGCTCTGGGTGGAAATAGAAACTGGTGAAGCCATTATGAAGAAATGGAAGTTTGTTGAAGAACTAAAAATGGTATAGCCATATGGTTCACCCACCTAGCTTCTGGGTATATATTCAAAAGAATTCAAATCAATATCTTGACAAGATGCCTGCACTTGTCAGTGACAGCAGCCTCAACATATTTGGAGATGAATGGACAAAGAAAACACAATTAAACTGTGGATTAAGAAATTGTACTCAATGGAAGACAAACAGCCTTTGAGAAAAAGGCAATTCCTCCATCTTGACAGACTGAATGAATCTGGAAGGCACTATGACAAAGAAAAGAGCTAGAGACATCTGAAATGAGACTATGATGTGATATGTTGCATATTTAATAAAATCAGCTTGGGATATCAGAGGACAGAATCACCCGCAGTCAAGCCATAAAGATTAGAGAGTGGTGACCCACACCTTTAATCCCACCACTCAGGAAACAGATCTTTCTGTATTTCTTTGAGTTCAAGGTGTGACAGCCAAGCAGTAGTAGCTCACATCTTTAATCCTAATGCCAGGATTATGATGCAGAGTTTAACCCAGAAGCAAAACAGTGGGGCAGGAAAGATATTTAAGGCAGAAAGAAGCGTCTGTCTGTTCATTCATTCTACAGAAGCAACCAGCCAGGCTGAGGATCCTTGAAGATAGAATTTACTTTGTTTGGCCTGAGAAGTTGGCTGGATGAGAACTGCTGTTTCCTCTCTCTGGTATTCTAGCTTTCCCCCAATATCTGGCTCTGGGTTTTCATTATATACTAACTAAAATTTGTGCAATATTTGGCACTCAACTTTTGGGATACAAATTTTCAAAAAAATCCACTTGCCAGCCAGAGCTACACATGGCTGGAGTAACAATCGGCTGGCCAGGTTTTCTGATAGGACTTAGCCTTCAGCCTTAGGCAGAGCCAGCCACACATATTTCTTCTCCACATTCATCTGGGTAAATTTTTAGGACAGTGGCCTCCCTCCCTCCCATAGTGGGTTATATTTTTTTCTCTTTTTGGACCCCGTCCTTGGGCTTCTACCACACTAGGTAGATGAACAACTTTACAGTCATCTGAATTATCACTGATAACAAGTTTGGTGAATAGTTTCTTAAAAGAGACTTTGTTTAACGCGGACAGAGAACTTTTTCCCACAGTAGAAATGGGAAAGAGTAGCATAATGGAAGGTGGTTGATCCTTCTTTGATATTATTCTAGATGACTTGAAACTTGAAACCAGGAAAGAAGATAAATAATGTATATGGAATTATCATCATAATGCTTATTATGAATATTATTTGTTCAATTATTTAAAAAGCCAGTTAATGTGAATGCCAAGAAGAAAGTCCAAGAAAAGCCTATTAAGAGAGAGCACAGAAATATTTAGACCCAGACAGAGGAATTTAAAGAACCCATCTCAACATTGTCTTGAGAAATTATACAAAAACAGCCTAAGGTTTTCAAACAGCCAACGTTAATATATCCAGTAGCTTTAAAGGAATATCAAAATGATTAAAGATGTTTAGAAGTTAGTTGGGCTCCAGAACAAATGTTAGATTTAAGGAGAGTCAAGAAAGCAATTGTCACTTATGATATGCACTCACCATTTGTAAAACAATTGTTAAATTCCTGGACAACATATAACGAAATTATCCCTAAGGACTGGTCAGATATGGTTACCACTGTTTTGGAGGCCAGGGAGCTTTTACAGTGTAAAACATGGTGGAAGGAGGAGGCTTTAAAAAAAAATGGAGCAAAGAAGCAGAGATAGAGGCATAGAAAATCTCTCAAGACCAACTTATTGGGAAAAGGAGATTATGCTGATGTGGAAAGGCAATCACTAAGTGATAAGCACACCCTGGATTTATGTTAAATGGCAGCCTTGAATGCATGGGAATGAATTGAAGAAATAGGAAAGAAAACTAAATTCTTTACAAAAGTGATTCAAGGCTCAAAAGAAACTTTTACAGTTTTTTGTTTTGTTTTGTTTTTCAAAGATTAACTGCAGTGGTAAAGAGAATGGTACTAGATTCAGAAGCTAGGTGAATAACTGAATCTCTGGCTTTTGAGAATTCTAACTCACAATGTCAAAGGATAATTAGGTAATTAAAAGCAAGGTCAGAACATTTAAAGGACTGGATTCATGATACAATTAATTTAGAATTTTATAACTATGATGATAACTATATAGGAGAGGTTATTTCTATAGGTTTAGGAAAAAATAAAAATATCAAATGTTCAACTGTGAAAGCAAGATCATATAAAAAGAGACTGTAAAAAGATGTTCTCAGAAACAATGTCTTTGTTAGAAATAATCTTAAGAGAATGCCCCTCCCTTCTGAAGTATGCAGAAGGTGTGGCAAAGAGAGGCTTTGGACTAATAAGGGGGGTCAATAAAGGACAGGTGAGGAAACTTCCTGCCTTTGGGAAACACCCTGAGGGGGCTTTCAAAAGCCCCCATATCAAATCCAGTTCTGTCTTATCCTGCCATTGTAGAAGAAACACCTTCCCAGAGCAATTACAGAAACTAAAGCCTATTCTAAAAATACAAAACAAAACAAAACAAATACAAATACATACCGCTGTGAACAATAGAAAAGCTATACAAAAGAGAACTAAAAAATCAGAGAAAACATACAGCAAATATTTTGGCAAACTTCTATAAGTAAATAATGGCCAAAGTTAAAAATGTGAATAAATTATGTTATCATTGAAGGTTTTGTGAACACAAGGGAGGATGAAACAATAATTTCACCAGAATTTTGACATCTAAATTGGCTCCTTCAAGAGGTAAATGTTCAGTTTTGGGGAATTGGGATGTTTTCACTGGTAAAACAGAGTACAAGATGGCTTGAAGGTATAGCCAGAAGGACAGAGAGAAAAATTAAAGCTATATGTGGCTACTATTGCTATGAATTTATGTTATTACAACAATGGAATACTCAGATTAATATTCCTCCAATCTCAGACATGAACAATAAACTAGCATATGTTTAGTTAGTTATTTAGGGGAAAATATTGCAAGGTGTTATAAGAAACAGTCACCAACCATTCAGGCTGTACAACAACAAGGCATAATAGCTGCTGATCTTTCAAAGGCACCCACAGCACTATCGTTAAAATGATTAACAGATAAGCCTATATGGGTTCAACAATGGCCTTTAACAAAAGACAAAATGAAGGTCTTAGAGCAGCTGACACAGGAGCAATTAAATACTCAGCATATTAAAAATTAACCAGCCCTCAGAATTTATTTATAAAAAAGAAACCAGAAAAATGGAGAATGGCAACAGATCTAAGAGCAATAAACAAGGTGATTCAGCCAATGTGCTGTCTACAATCTGGAATTCCTTTGTCTTCTCTGTTACCTAAAGAATGGCTTGTTATAGTTATTGACTTAAAAGACTTGTTCTTTATGATACCTTTACAAGAACAGGACAAGGAAAAATTTGCCTTTATAGTGTCCACTTATAATAATTCTGGGCCTGTAAAAAGATATCAGTTGAGGTTTCTTCCACAGGGAATGTTAAAAAGTCCCACTCTATGTCAATATTTTGTATAACAGCCATTAGAAGTGATATGTAATCAATTCCCACAATCTATCATTTACTATTACATGAATGAATCTTATTGGCTGACCCAAAAAAGTTACATTAGAATGTTTAAAGTGAAAAAAATTTGCCTGCTTGAGGATTACAAATTACCCCTGAAAAAATATAAAGATGAGATTCCATTAATTATTTAGGATACAAGTAGGTCAACAAAAAAATTAGACCCAAGAAGGTAGAAATCAGAAGAGATAGACTATAGACTCTTACTGATTTCCAAAGATTACTAGGAGACATTTCCAATACAGACCATTATTGGGATAAAAAAATTATGAACTGGACAATGTAGTCAAAACCTTAAATGATGATATGGATTTAAATAGTCCAAGAGAATTGTCAGATGAAGATGTGAGAAAATTGGCTTTGATATAAAAGAAATAACAGGATGCACATGTAGATCATGCATGAGATGAGTGCATGAGAAATGGAAAGTTCTGTGTATGATGATTTGTGTGAAGTGGGGATGTGCATAGAGATGCACGTGAAAATGGAGAATTTGCATGAAGGATGTGTGTGTGTGTGTGTTTGTGTGATTAAAGGTGTGTGCATAGAACATGATTGTGGGGGAAAAGAAGGTGTAGACTGGGGAGAGAGAATAAAGCAAAGTGAGTCTGAGAGAAGAGAATGAGAGCAAGGACAATAGAAGAGTGTGGAAATGTGTGAATGAGGGGAAATGAGTATGGAGTATGTGGAAAAGGGCATAAGGGAGGAAGAGGGGATCATGTGGATCCAGACCTTAACTGCATTTTGATTATTTTATCCTCTAAGCATTCTCCTATAGGAATTTTAGTGCAATGGGAAAATATTATATTGCAATGGATATTTCTATTATATAAACCAAATAAATTAAAGATATATATAAAAAAATATTCTGATTTGATTTTTAAAGAAAAAATAAGACTTTGTCAATTGACAGAAATGGACCCAGCAGAAACTGTTGTACCTTTAACTAATGAAGAAATTAACCAATTATGGACAGAAAATAAGCCCTGTCAAAGTGCTTACAGTAATTGTTTGGGGGAGGGAGGAGAGATTAACCACAGATATCCTCAAAGCAAAAGAACTGAATTGATAAAGGCAACTAACTGGATTCTTCCCCACGTTGTACAGGATTCACCAATTCCTGGAGCCCCTACATTTTATATTCATGCAAGAAAATCAGGAAAGGCAGGTTACAAATCCGAAAATGTAACTAAAGTGGCTAAAAGCCCTTATAATTCTATTCAAAAGTCAGAATTATATGCTATCATGATGGTACTAATGGATTTTGCAGAATCTCTTAACATAATCACTGACTCTTAGTATGCAGAAAGAGTTGTTTTATACATTGAAACTGCTCATTTTATTAATGATGAGTCAGAACTAACTTCATTATTTATTCTGTTTCAAGAAATAATCAGGAATAGGAATCATTTCTGTATAACATACATCCAATCCCATTCAGGTCTGCCAGGCCCTCTAGCACAAAGTAATGATGAAATTGATAAATTATTAGTAGGAAATGTCCTAGGGGCCTCAGAGTTTCATTTTAAAAAATGAGGTCAATTGCAAAGGCTTTTTTAAAAAATTCTTCATTACTTGGCAACAAGTCAAAGAAATTGTAAAAAGATATTCTACCTGTTCCTTCTGTAACCAAACTCCATTACCAGCAGGGAGTAATCCTAAAAGTATACATAAAAATGAAATTTGTCAGATGGATGTGTTTTATGTTACAGAATTTGGAAAATTAATATATGTACATCATACAATAGGTACATTTTCAGAATTACAATGAGCAATTGCTTTGAGTTCAGAAAAGGCTGATTCTGTAATCATATATTTGCTAGAAGTTATAGCCATCATAGGAATACCTGTACAAATTTAGACAGACAATGGTCTAGCATATGTTTCTAGTAAAATGAAACATTTTTTGCTTATTATAATATAAAGCATATTACAGGTATACCATACAATCCTACAGAGTAAGCAGTCATAGAAAGATTAAATTAAACTCTAAAGGATATGCTAAATAAACAAAAAGGAGTAACAAAGACTCCCTAGAAATAGACTACATAATGCTTTATTAACTTTGAATTTTCTCAATGCTAATGAGAAAGAAACAGCTGTTGTATTAGGCTTCTGGTCTGTCCAGCCCATAGTCTAGACCAGCAGACCACAGACACACAGACTCATAGATGCTTATATTAAATTTCTGCTGGTTGATCTAGGGCCCAGACATATTGCCTACTAACTCTCAATTCTTAAATTAGTCCATGATTCTTACCTTGTTCAGCCATGCAGCTCAGTACCTTTTCTCAGCAGCATTTCAACTTCTTTCCTCTGCATTTTTTGGTATCTCTGTGGTATCTCAGCCCTGCTCTTAAATGTTCTCAGAGTTTTCTTAGTTTAGTATCCCTGCCCATACTTCCTGTCTGCCTCTGGCCAATCAGCTTTTTATAAAATCAGGAAGAGGGACAAATATTTACAATGTACCAATATAATCACACTATGAACAACAGGTTCTGAAAGGCATTAGACTACAGAAAAAACAGCCTGTCTACTTCAAAGATGTGCTGACCTCATAATGGAAACCAGGACTATGTTGGGAAAGGGGTTTTGCTTTTGTTTCCACAGGTGAAGTAAAGCTATGAATACCATCAAAATTAATAAAGACTTGATTTGAACCAGAGAAACTTCTTGATAAAGAGAAATTATGCCCTATCCACTCATGTGACAATTCTTTATGTTATAAAAACAAAAACAAAAACTTCATTAAACAAAGTTTGCGGCAGGCTTTAATTTTTGTCTTTACAGAAATAGTCATCTTCAAAAAGTCAAATAACCTTGGAAATCTAGATGTTTAAAGCAGAAGGGAAGGCTATCCAGAAAAGATTTATAAGCAAAGGAATATTGGACCTATTGGTACCAATATATTCTACAGGGTAAATAAAATTTCACTGCTTAACTTCTACATATCTTCATTTGTAAGAAAAGTTGAAGTCTCAGTTCAATTATAAATTAAAACTGACTTTGGAGTTAGAGTGTGGCTCTCTTCTTCTCTAAACACAAGCATGCTCATTAAAGAAAAATGCAAAATCTCTGTATCATACCAGAAGAGCCACCTGATATGGGACAAAAGAATAATTAAAAATAAGGGGCTATTCTATTGTTACTACTTCTCTGCTATATAAATGTTTGTCAAAATTTATAAGATTATATATATTTTAAACATTTTGTCATGATATTAATGTTAATATAGAGTACTAATTAATTCTAGAAAAAAGGTTTTATTTAGCTTCCTGTACATTGCTATGGATTTGAGTCTCTTATCATTTTTCTGAAATGAATCATGACAAGCCCTAATTGCAAACTTTAAAGTATCAAAAGGAAGATGGGGCCTCACAATGATGATTTCACATACTATGACAAAGCCACTAGGCTGACAAACACCAACCAAAAATTGAATTTGGACTACAAACTGCTCAGGTGGCTAGCTGAGATGATCCAGCTTCACAGACTGTACTATCCAGGACTTGAGGCAAGCCCTGCACTTTTCCATTATGCAGAGACTGGACAACAAATGATACAGCTATTTATTTTAGTACTAGACAATTAACAGCATTTTTTTTCAGGATCCCCTAAAGATACCATCATCCCCAGACAGCAGAAAGTAAATTTGAGAATCCAATTTTCACACTCCCAAGAGGTAGAGTGGATTGGTTTTGGTCTTTTCATAGGTTATAGATAATTGTCATTGTTTGGGGTAATTAGTTACAAATTGTTATTGGTTGTGGTTAGGAAAAAGGCTAAACAAGAGAGATTAGATTTAGGGTTTTTGTTTGAAAAAAAAAGGAAAAAGGGGGATAGAGATATGATAGAATATAAGGGTAGATTATTGAATCTACCTTTAAAAAGCAATTACTAGCTTTAAATATTTTACATTGAATTGGATTTTTGTATATTGTATACAAATATATTTGTATATTGATACAAAATTGAGATTAATTTTGTTGCTGTACATATATGTCTATGTTTGTTCAAAATATTGTACCTACACAGTTCATCTAACAATGTAATACAAATTACTAGTCTTTAAAAGTTCTTATTACCAACTAATTAGGATATACAAAAATGTAAGTTAGTAATTAGACATTACAATCAAACTTATAGTCATTAGATATGTTTTCAAAGTCAAACATAGATATATTTTAGATGGACAGGTCTTCTTCAAACACTTCAGAGATTTTAATAACACAGGTTCTTATTATTTTTATGATGATGAGATGTCTGCTCCTAGGAGCACCAATCTACTTCAGAGAAGATGATGGGCATCAAAGAAACTCCATATGGAGTTGATCTTCTTTGTGGCAAAAGTTAGCCACTGGGCAAGAAATTGCCCTTGCCTTGACTGCTGACAGAATGATGTCCAAAATGCACAAACAGGACACACAAAAATGATCTGATGAACCTTGCCAGGACAAGGTAGAAAGGTCTTTAAGAATATCCTGCTTCATAGAGAAGTCTGTCAGATATGCCAGGTCTGTAGGCCAAAGATAGATGCTTCAACTATGCGGAGAAACTTTGGATGACTGTCCAGGCAGCTAGATGCTTCATTTTTCAAAATTTTTGGAAGTTACTTGTTTGTACATCCTGCTTACTTAGTTAACATTATTTTCATCTTGAGTCTCTGAGGGAGTTGAAGATGAGATAGTTATAGTTTTAGTTTTCTAGTCACAGTTTTAGAAAAAAACCCACTGAGAGGTTAAAGTGTATAAGTTTGAGAGACATCAAAAGATAGTTTTCAGTTAGTAACACAAGTTAGATAGAAAGTGAATTAGGTACAATCCTTTGAACTCATCAAAATAGAATAAATAATGAAATATTTTCTTTGAGTTTGTCAATTATTTATGAACTGGACATTACTCATATAATTATTATTTACATATATTGTATATAATTATTGTGCCTATGGTATATATTTTATTCTTATGTTAGTTATAACCTTTTTTATTTTTGACACAAAAGTAGATATGTGGTGGTGATATATTGCATATTTAATAAAATGGAATATCAAAGAACAGAATCACCCACAGTCAAGCCATGAGGGTCAGAGAGTGGTGGCTCATGCCTTTAATCTCATCACTCAGGAGACTGAGATCTTTCTGTATTTCCATGAGTTCAAGGCCTAACAACCAAACATTAGTAGCTCACACCTTTAACTCCAGGATTACGATGCAGAGCAGTACCTAGAAATCAAACAGCTGGGTGGGGAAGATATGTGAGGCAAAAGGAAACAGATATTCATTCATTCATTCAGTAGAAGTGACCAACCAGCCTGGCTGAGGACTCTTGAATAGCATTTACTCTGTTTGGCCTGAGAAGTTGGCTGGGTGAGAATTGACTGTGGTCTGTTTTCTCTCTCTGATATTTCAGCTTTTCCCCAATATCTGGCTCTGGGTTTTCAGTATATATGAAATAGAAACCATGCAATACTATGGTCCTACTTTCATAAGAAATCTAAAGACCTAAATTGACAGACATAGACAATAGAATGGTGCCAGGGACTGATGGGTGGAAGAAATGAAAGAGGTAGATTTAAGATGCAAACTTTTGATTATAAGACAACAATTTTGAGGTTTTAATGAATAACATAGTAATTCTACTGAATAATACTGAAATACATACTTAAAATTTGCCAGAAGACTGGATTGTGATTTCAAGAGAAAATTAAAAATTGTAAAACCTGTGAGGTGGTACATAAATAGACTACCTAAATTGTGGTCAATAAGTCATAATACATACATATATCAAATGTGATGATCTGTATCAACAGTCAACTTGCCATGGACATGTCTTTGGGAGATTATCTTTATTACACTAACTGAGGCGAGACGATCCATCCACTATGGGTGGCACCATACCCTGGATGGGATATTTGACTGTATAAATGAAGAAAAAGGACTGAGAAATAGCATACATTCAACATTCTGTGTTCTTGGCTTTCTGGCTTGGGATGCGATATGAGCTCTTGTCCCATTAGCCTCCCTGCTAGAATGATCTGTATCCTTGGATTGTGTGCCAGAATAAGCCATTTCTCCTTCAATTCATTCTTTCCAGAGTGTTTTCTCACAGCAACAGGAAAAGAGTTTAACATAGAGAAGACCATAGCACATACCTTAAACATATCCACTTATTTGTCAATTATATCTTAATAAAGCTGAAAAATAATAAATTTATATTATGCTGACTAGTCCTGAGAATAAGTAATCATAATTTAAATTTCCTCATGGATATAAATTATAGAGAATGCATTTTTCAATTACATGCCTGTAGGATATTTTTATATAATTCTGCTCCTAAATTTTTACTTTTGTTTTATTTTAATCAAATAAAGAACCTCTTTAAGTAGGTTTGTTTCTAATGAATATAATCATTATTATGTCTGATATTATGTCTAACTTTTGTAGAAGTTATAGATATGTAAGACACATACCCTCCTTTTTAAAGATTTATGTATTTTTATACACATAGGGGGTTTGCTTGTATGTATGTCTGTGTGAAGATGCCAGATTCCTTGGAGCTGGAGTTACATATAGATAGTTTTAAACTGCTGCATGGGTGCTAAGAATTGAACCCTAGTCCTCTGGAAGAGCAGCCAGTGCTCTTAATAGCTAAGCTATTTCTCCAGCCCTGGAAGAAATGTTTTTAAAATACTATATGATCAATCCTTTTAAATTAAACTACACTATTTTTAAAATATTTATTTACTCTGTGTGCATGCATGTGTACTCCTGTGTGTGTGTGCTTGCTATGGCACACATGTAGAAGTCAGGGGAAATTGTAGGAGTCAGTTCTCTTCTGCTATGTGGGTCTCAGGTTCATCAATCTTGGCAACGAGTACCTTTGTTCACTGAGCCATACTGCCAGCCCTATCATTTCTTTTTAGGATTTAAAAACAAATCTGTATGGCACTGAAACTCTGCATAAGGCACTAATAATCATTGCCTCAATTTTATGCAATTTATAAGTCTTCCAACAACACATGGGGCATATATTCTGCATTGGCAACATTTTCAGCGAAGAGGATCTACATAAAACCATTTGCTCTACATAGAGGGAAAAATGCTGCCTCTAAACACAAAACAGACACAAACAAACAAAAACATCAGGACAGGTCCCCGTCCCCTCTCGCTCTAGCAGCAAATTTTTCTGCTGTTGCCTGTAGCTCGTTTTGTTTTGTGGTGAAGAGGCAAAGTTAACGATAGATGTACGTGGTCCATTATTCTTATTTGGGACAGTGAGGCCCTGTGACCTGTATGCATAGCATCTTTATTTCTGCCAAGCCTTCTGCCCACTTTGTTTACATTCAGTTGAACTTGATGCTGATTATATCTGGAAGGCAGCAGAAGATCCCTGCTCTATTTCCTCATTGACACTATTGTGTTCCATTGTAAATAATTGTCCCTCCTACTGGTTTAATAAAAAGTTGATTAACTGAACACAGACAGGAAGTGCGGGCGGGGCTACCAGACTAAGAAAACTCTGGGAACATCTCAAAGCAGAACAGAGATGCTAGAGACAGCGGAATGAATCACCAGCAGAAGCAGAGGAAAGAAGCTGAAATGCTGCTCTAAGGAAAGGTACCAAGCCTTATGACTGAACAGAATAAGAATCATGGGTTGAGTTAAGATGAAGGAGTTAGCAAGTTATATGCCTCGGCCCTAGGTCAATCAGTGTAAAATTAATGTAAGCCTGTGTGTGATTATTTGAGGTTAAGTGGGGCTGAGAGTGGGTCCGAACCTCTGAGCTAGACCGGAAATCCAGCCCAGAAGCCTGTGTCTCTGTGGGACTGTAGGACTGCCGGTCAGTGGGTCAGAACCTCAGGACAAGTCCCAAAAGTCCGGGCCAGAAAGCTATTACAACACTGTTGTCTATAGGATGGCTCTGCTATTGAAGAGCATCTTCAGTTTTTTAAAGCATTGATGTTTTCATTTCCTCCAAGTCCACTAGACTTCTTATTGCTTCCCCAGTGGGTTCTGATTCTTCTATTGTGATTCTACTATGTTTAATAATTCTAGAATTTTTCCTTTACTCTGATGCTTCTTTTGGGGGCATACTTGCCTTTTTCAGTTGCTGTGATAAAAACAAACTAACGAAAAAAAACTGCTCTGACCACAAAGCAACTTAATGGAAAACAGGTGTTACTTTGATTCACATTTCCAAGGTACAGTGTTTCGTGTCAGCGACTCAAGGCAGCAGAAGCATGAAACAGCCAGTCACATAGTGTCCAAACACAAGAAGCAAAAAACAATGATTTTACTACTACAGGATCCCCTGTGTAGGGAATGGTTCTGCCCACAGTTAAAATGGCCCTTCTCCTCAATTAACATAATTGAGATAATCCCTCACAGACAAGCTCAGAGGTCTTTCCCTCAGGTGATTCTAGAATCTGTCAAACTGACAATAATATTCTTACTTACTTATTCAAACTTGTTCTTCCAAAGTGGCCTTCTTGGCTCTACTTCAGGAATGAAGTACATTCTAGCGAATGCATTGAATGTCTTGAGATGTTCTGGGTTTGGAAACAATAAAAAGAGCAAATTACAGCCAGATAGTGGTGCATCATGGTAATCTCAGAACTCAGGAGGCAGAGGCAGGTGGACTGGGAAATCAAGGCCAGCCTCAGCTACATACTGTGTTTAAGACCAGCATTTGGGTACATGAAACCCTATCTCAAATATAAATAAAAATGAGACAGCAATGTACACTGCCACAAAGCATTTCATGAGCATTTTGAAGAAAGCTCAACTCCAAACTTCTGTCATTCTCTTATTTGCCCTCCTCACATGGCAGCTTCCTTGGGCTGCTTTAAAGAAGACTTCCAGAAGCGATCAGAGCTACACAACCCATCCCATTCACAGAGAGTATCACCTACAAACCTTGAACAAGAACACCGAGACTCACTATTGTTGGCCCACCTTCGAACAAAACTCCTTAACCCAGGAATTCTATACACAGGTGGGTTGGGTTGAGGTGCCTTAAACAATGACTTATATGAGATGAGGAGGGTGGGGTCACAGGCTGTTACAGGTAAGGATAGAGTCATCTTAGGAAGATACCAAGACAGACCCTGCCCATGGTTAGGAAAGGAAAGGAAGCAATTACCCCAGTCTGTTGAAACTGTTGTGTTGTGGATGGCTGACTAGTGTCCTCTACACATCGATATTAACCTCTGCCAAATCTCATATGTCAGTAAAGCCTATCTGCAGTAGCTGTAACACAGTTCCAGACTATAGCCAGTTATTGTTCCTGTGGCTGGCAACCCTTTAACTCCATCCACTCCCCACCCCAACTGAGAAACAGAAACTGCTCTGAGACTTCATTCATGGGGCAGCCAGAACATTCTTATGAAACACCCATTGCATTAACAATACTGCTTGTTTTTCAACCTATGGGCCTTGATTCCCCACAGAAGACACATTAGCAGATCAGATATCCTGCATATTAGATATTTGCATTCTGATTCATAACAGTAGCAAAATTATAGTTATGAAGTAGAAACAAAATAATTTTATGGTTGGGGGTCACCACAACATGAGGAACTGTATTAAAGGGTCACAGCATTAGAAAAGTTGAGAACCACTGATTTAGAATAAAATACAAACTAGCAAGCAGGACCTATGTGACTACACATAAAATGGACCATAACTTATTATGCTCAGCCACAGTGGTTCCTTTGGTGGTGGTTATTTTGTTTTGTGTTCTTTTGTTTTGTTGAGACAGAATTTCATCCTGCAGTCCAGGGTTACCCATAACTAGACCTCCTCTCCAGCACTGGAACTACACACCCAGATGCACACTGGTTCTTTTTTGTTATTAGTTGCCATTTTTGATATCAACTTGGTTGTATTTTGTTTTGTTTTGTTTTTACCTCAGGACCTTTACCCTATCCATCCCTCATGTCTTGTGGGTCCTTCCAAAAGAAGGTTAGGAAGTTTTGTGGCCACTTACTAGAAATTCATGCGACTCACATAACAACTCAATCTACATTCCTATTCTCTTTGTGCAATCTGTTGCTAGCTAAAATTATCCTGCTAATTTATTTAGGTTGTTATCTGTCTACTTACCAGACTGCTGAAGAAACTTTGGGAGAGCAAAAGATCTAAGAGTCTTATCTACTATTCTGTTCCCAGAACACTGGGCAAGTGTTTGGTACTCGATAGTCACTCAGCAAACATCTGTGAGGGAAAATCTGGGGACAGAGAAATGGCCAGGGGGAACCACAGTGACTTCCTCCATTCCTGATGTGCACTGATAGGCACTGGAGAGAGATGGAATGGGATGACATTTAAAAAAAAAAAAATATGTCACGTACCCAGAATGACTTCTCAAGCCTGGAAGATCACAACGACTGTCTCCTCTATTCCACTGAGCTTTTTTCCATTCTAAAATAAGGAGGTTGGCCTGACATGAAACGATCAACATTCTTCCAGTGCAAGGGAGGTGTTAGAGGAGGCTAGACAGAATTGCTCATCCCTAGAGCTCATTTTCCAAGAATTCATGAAACATATGGAAAAAGCTGAAGGGAGGCTCTCTGGGGAGATTTAGAAAAAAAATAAAATAAAACAGTTACAAACAATTCATATAAAAAGCTCTGGAAGGTTCATATATCTTCCTAGATTTATTAAATTTCATTTCAAAAGTTGGTTATAAATCAGCTGACAAAAATGCCTTCTCAAACTGTCTCCAACATTCTCTGCTTCTGTTATTTAGAGTTTTAACTGTCGTTTTCCATGGCCTTCAACAGCCAATAACCCTGACTGATTCAGTCCCTCTGTTTTGGCAGCGGGATTGAAAGAGTCCCAAGACACTAAGAACCAAAGGCTAGAGATGGATGGAGAGCCTGAAAGAAAGTAAAGAGCCAAAAGCAGATGGAGGTATGCGTGGAGATCGCCAGGCATGGTTCTGGATGCCCCAGACACAACGTCTCTCAGTGAAGAGCAAGAACCTTAGCTGACACCGATCTGGGCCTAAGTCTATAGGTGGGAACTGTTAGCGCTATGCTTTGGCCGGATTATCAAACCGTCTGGAGCCTCGCTGCTAGTGTCTGAAATGGAAGCTTCAACTAAATCATCCTGTTGTTTGGGAGCATTAAGTGAGACCGTGCGTAGAGAGCAGTTAGCTGACTGCCTGGCACATGGAAGCTCTCGATAAATACGATTCCTGCGGGCCTCCTGTCAACCGAGCATCTGCACATCTCTCGGGACAATCTCCCACTCTGCCCTTGGATGAATTTATAGTAAAGGCTCATTAATTTGGACTTTCCTCACTTGAGATTTATGATAATTCATCAGTGGTCTTAGCTAAAATTTACTTTTATAAGTCTATTAAAAAAAAAAGTAACAGCAAGGTTAAAACAAATTTATGAAGAGACGGTTTAAGTTAATGGAGCATTTGCTGTTACTTTAGAAATAGCCATTTACATACAAATAATTGATGTGCTAATTACAAATGATTCTTATCTACACAGGAAAGCAGACCCTTAATTCAAAGTAGAGAGCAAATTATTCAGAGGTTAAAAGTTTTCCTCTTTTTTTTTTTTTTTTTAAATCATTTTGCTTCAGATCCTTACAAGAAATTGATTTTATTATAGGAGAAGTGATCAGCAATACATTTGTCAATTTTTAATACAACTTCTTTGCATGTTCAAATCAATTCCACTTCGTCCTACTCTGAAAGTTCTATAAGAGAGGGGGAGGGAGGGAGGGAGGGAGGGAGGGAGGGAGGGAGGGAGGGAGGGGGAAGGAGAAGAGGAGGGAGGAAGATGTAGAAGGATTTCAAGAGAAAAGCATCCGCCTCTGTACTCCTCACTACCCTCCAGCCTCTTTTCTTTTCTATTAAAGTAATGCTGGTCCTCACAAATTACAATTTTCACAGCCGATAATGGCCATTTTCCCTGGCTTGAGCCTCTCTAACAGTTTTATTTTTATTCTGATAAAAACAGACTCTTTGTGTAACTCTAACCTTTTTAAAGAAAACAACCATCTCTAGGTCTTTTTTTTTAGTTTTTTTTAAACAAGCCCTCATGATTCAATAGGAGACACGTATGTAAACCCTGGAACCAGGGTGCATACCTGTCATTCTAGCAATCCACTGGAAAGGTGACATCCAAGACGAGTAGTCCAAGGTCATCCTTGGCTATAAAGTGAGTTTAAGGCCAGCCTTAACTGATGTTTAATAAACCTAGAAGTGGCCGAGACTCTAGAATATTTTTAACTACTTAAGCAGCAGTTACGGAACTTTACAAGATGGACTTACTTTCCCTTTTAGAACAAAAATAGTTTGAACAGTGGAAATCAGAAAGAAGGGGCTCACTATATAGCCAAGGCTGCTCTTGAACTTGCAGCCTCTTGCTTCAGCCTCCTGAGTGCTGGAATTATGTGTGTGCCACCAGCCCTGACGAAAATAAAACAAAAAATTAAATAACCAAATATAATAAAATAACAAAATAATTAGTATAATGAATGATATCCCTGAGAAATGGGCAGAGAGGTAGTGAGTGAGCCTTAAGATTATCCCTCCCTTGGTGCGTGCGTGCGTGTGAAACAGTGCAGGGGCAAAAGGCACCCAGAAGGCTTCTGAGCTGAGAAGACAGAGCCTAGAGTTTGGAGAAGCTGAAGAGTCAGAGTTGAAGTTCAAGGTTGAGAGAAGAGGGAGTGCCCAAGCAACACCATCGAGGCCTGAATTCAGAGGCTCCCCTCCAATCTGAGCACTGGCCAGAACTCGGATGATGGCTAATCTCAGTTGTCCAGTTGACAGGATCTAGATTCATCATCGTGGAGGCAAACCTCCAGCCATGCTGAGGGAGTTTCTAGATCAGCTTACTGGAGGAGAGAAGAGTCTCACTAAATGGGCTAGAGTCCCGGGCTGAGTAAAAAGGAGAAAGTGAGCACCTATCTCTCTGGGCTGCCTGACTGCAGATGCAGTGCGACCAGCTGCCTCGAGCTGCAGCCTCCGCGTCTTTCCTACCATGAGAGACTCCTGACCCCTGAACTACGGACCCTTCTGGCCTTAAATTGCTTCTGTCATTATTTAATGTCAGCAAAAAGAAGAGAAATTAATGACACACAGCAAGTGAAGAAACCGGACGGAGGCCCAATCACAAAACCGGAAGATTTGCAGGGCCGGGGTTAGGCAGGGACAGACAATGGGTCTCCTTGAAAAGCCCCCAAACAGAGGAGTCTGAGTACATTACCAGGACTGTGAGGCTGGATTATACCCGAGAGGTACAGAGTGGGAATGTGAAAATTTATGGCCGAAAAAGTAATCAATATGGTTAGACACAGAACAGAGAGAAAAGCTGTACCAGGCTGGCACTCTTTCTCTAGGGTCCATAGTGGTCTCTTGCTAAGCTCTTGAAGATTCAGGAATGGCTACATATGGGACCAACTCCCTGGAAATTAACTCTTAGAATGGATTTCTGTCACACAGGCTGGTCAGACAGAAAGATTTCTCTGTGTAACAAACAATTTGGTGTTTGCCTCCTTAATACCCCCTTGTGAGAAAGTGTTTCTTCCCATTGACTGTTCTCTTCCTCACATGTCCTGGGCCACAGTGATAGTAGCCATCCTTTTGAATAAATCTTCAGAAAGCTGAATCTTGGGTTTACCCAAGTTCCTTTGCCAACTACATCTGCCACCATAATGAGAATGGTAGCGGCATGAACTGAGGGAGAGTTCCATGGGGATCAAGTCACATTTAGATAATCAGGTGACTCCTTCTTCACCTGGTTCAGGAAGTCCCCATTTTTGTCCAAATAAAATCAATCTGGGATTTCAATTTATTGTATCTCTTCTCTAAAGCAAGAGAGAACACTGATCTCTACTACCCCACAGTACATCTTTAGATATTTCACAGTGTTATTGCTGAGTTCCAAGCAGCTTGGGTCCCAGAACCCTGACTAGGTAAGGCAAGGGAATGAAGAAAAGACAGATGCACAGTGAAGCTACAATCAGGTGGGGCTCTGATATGCTACCACAGCAACCCATAACCATGTCATACTTATTAGGTACAGCACAGTCAGAGGAGCTGGTTACACACATGAATTTCCCTTAAACATTTGAGGAGCACTTTCTACCTTTAGAGCCTTGAGGGGAGCCTTGCCACCCCTCTTCAGCCTGGCCCATATGGGGTAACGGCTTTGTCAGTTATCCCATGAGTATGAGGTCTTTTGGAGTCCATGGGCTCATGTCAAGATGTACATTCACTCAGGACTTCATTCTCCCAGGGCTTCCTCTGTCCTCTGTATGTTTTTTGTCCTTCCTCGGCCACAATACTCTCCCAGGTCAGTGCTCAGATCTTCCAAATGCTCGTCAGGTGCTGTTTTCTAAGCCCTTCTCTAAGCTGGCTACTCTCTCAGGGTATTCTCTGTTGGTGGATGACCTTCCTAAAACAGAGACTGAAGAAGTAAAACGTACGTATCTACATTGGTTGTATCTATGACTGGAGCACACATGGATCACAGATTATCCTGGTGGCTCAGGCTTGAAATTCAAGCTCCTCAAGAAGCTGAAGCAGAGAATCAAAAGTTCAAGTTCTTTTTGACAAGTCAGTGAGAGTCTGACTCAAAATAAGAAATTAAACAGGCCTAGAAGTGTAGTGCAGTGTCTGCATGCTTGCATGCCCAAGGAATCTCAGTACCAAAACTGAAAAGCAAACAAACCAAAAAACCCACCCAAAACAAAGTTGATATTTTAAGTAGGTCCATTACTCGTGGAAGATTTGGAGTGAAGATCATTCTGAATGTCTAGTTTTTTATGGATCACTGCAAAAGCATGTGTGTTTAGGCTGACAGCTGATCTCTGTAAATTAGAGACTTCACATTTAAAATTTAGTAAAATTCTTAAGACTCACACTGTTGACCCTGTGCCTGTCCTAATGTCACGGCTAAAATGGATTTTTTTTCATCTATAATGTTAGCTATCTTCTCTAAATGTAGAAGTATCAAGCTTTTCCCAGTTGGACTCATGCATAAGACTTTATGGGGGCACAGAAACATGCTCCCTACTTGGTCATGAGCCCTTAAAAGATAAAAGCTCTTGCTTCTATGATCAGAGTTAACTAGTTTCTTCTTGCCGTTCCAATTGATAAAAACCAGAGCTTCGGAGGCTGATGTTTAATCCTACCCACTATCTATTATAATTCACTAAAGCTTGCTAAGCTTCATTTCCTTGAAAGCCTATCAGGTTTCAGTTTCATCAAAGTCAAGTGTATTTAATTAACACAATCCAATTCATTTCATAAGTGGTCAAGTTCTCCAAAAGGTACTCAATAGAGTTACTGGTGTTTTTATAGGAATTAAACAGACCACACAATAGACAAAAATAAGCGTGCTTTGCCATTGCTACCACCTCTTTTGCATACAATTGAATAAATTACCTTTGTTATGAAACATTAATCCTCTTTGCAAAGTGGAGTACTTCCCATCTCAGATTCAGTTACCTAAGGAGTATCTTGGGAACTAAACTTAAGCCTTCTCAACTGACAGAATGAGAAAGGAACATGGTCCTCTCAAAAGGACTGTCTACTTGACAATGTCAAAACTTTGTCCTGCTGGCCTCATTTGGGGCATTTTAGTCTCTCACCAGATTGCCCTCTCTGCTGTTTTGGAATACAAGAGGAGATTAAGCTTATAGACACAAAGTTGTACAGAAAGGCCATCAAACTAATACACAAAACACAATCACTGGGAATTGCGTAAGGAAGTGTATAAAAATATAGGGACTCTGAGCTTCAAGCAGTGAGTTACATAACAACTTCAAAACTATATCTACCTTCTAATGACCAGAACCTGTACATCTGACCTTATATGGTAAAAGATTGATTCTTACCTTATTTGGGAAAAGAATCTTTGTAATGAAATTAAGGATCTTATGATGAGGTGGTCACACGTCTCCTAAAGTTAATGACAAATGTCCTTCCAAGAGGAAGAAGTGAAGATAACAGAGAAGACACACGGAAGAGAGGTCAATAGAAAGTGAATGCTGACGTTCTTGGCATGAGGCTTCAAGCTGAGCATGAGGAGTCTGGAAAAGGCCAGCACCTCTCTAGAGCTCCTGGAAGAGTGCAGCCAATCAGCACTGGACTTGCCTTCTGGCCTCCAGAACTCTGAAACAAAACTATTACTTTAAACCTCTAAGTTTGTGATAACTTATTATAGATTGGAAAGTGTTAAAAAGGAAAATGTGGCATACCCAGCATGTGCTCCCCAAGATGCCTGTGTCACAATCACCTAGTAGCTGTGTTCCCTGGCACCAGTGATGGCAAAGCCTTGGATCATTGTTCTATGGTCATATATTGCTGTGATAAAAGACCTTGACATAAAGCAGCTTAAGGTGGAGGGGTTTGTTTCTGCTTACAGTTATAGGTTACAGTCCATCATGATGGGGAATCAAGGTGGGAATGTCAAACAGTTGGTCCCATGCCATCTGCAGTCGAGAACAAGAAGAAATGAATGTGTTCGTGCCCGCTTGTGCTCTGCTTGTACTCTCCACTGTTATCTCAGGATTCCTGCCTAGACAGTAGTGCTAGCCACGTGGGCTGAGGCTATCCTCATCAATTCAAACAATCCTCCCAAACACAAGCCCACAGCCTAACCTGTTGTATTAGGTTTCTGTTCTGGACTTTCCAGTCAGGCCCAGAGGTTTGGACCCACTCTCAGCCCCACTGCCACTTAGGCACAAATAATCACACAAACGCTTGTATTATTTTTATACTGATTGGCCTAGGGCCCAGGCATATTACTTGCTAACTCCTTCATCTGAACTCAACCCATCTTGTTCAGCCATGCAGCTCGATACCTTTTCTCAGAGCAGCATTTCAACTTCTTTCCTCTGCATCTGCTGGAAGCTACAGTAACTTTGTGGTATCTGTCTCTGCTCTGAGATGTTCCCAGGGTTTTCTTAGCCTGGTAGCCCTATCCACACTTCCTGTCTGCCTTCAGCTAATCAGTATTTTTATTAAACCCATAGGTGGGACAATTATTTACAATGTAACACATAATCCTACTAACTAACTACTAGACAAACCTTTATTGAGACCATGTCCAGGTAATTTTTTGGTTGTTTAAAGTTAGCAATTAAAGTTAACTCTCACACTATCCTTGCCATTATATGTTGAGCCTGTGTAGTCTATCAGCTGCCATCCTGGAGTTTTCTCTCAGAAGAATTTTGTGTTATTATTTATTTTAGCCTGACTGGAAAGCTATAATAGACAAAGAGTTAATGAGTGAATTTTCCTATTCCAACAGGCACTTCTTCCAACAAGAGGAATGAAGCAGCATCACGTAAGAGTTTAGCCAAGGCCTGGAGATGCTGTTCTATTGTTTACCTAGTGCATGTGAAATCCTAGGTTTGACCTCTTGCATTACATGAGCCAAGGGTGATAATGAGAACTATAATCCACCCCTTCTATATCTACATAGCAAATCTGAGACCAATCTCTTTCTCTCTCTCTCTTTCTCCCCCCCCCCGTGTGTGTTGTGTTGTGTGTGTGTGTGTGTGTGTGTGTTTAATGAGAGTTATCCTACACAAAGGATAACGCTACTTCCAGAACACATAGGTTGACAAAATCCCAGTGCTGGATATAAATATCTCCCCTCAAGCTGCTGGTCGGTGGTGATCCAGATACCCTGAAAACAATACCAGATATTGCAATTACTCTCAATTGCCCACCAGAAATTGATGGTAAGACCCTATTGCTGATGACATCATATACTTTGGTCATGGGATTTGGAGAAATCAGTTTCCCCCATCCTCACTGACTTTGCAGTTCTAGAAGGCTGTTGTGGGTATATCATCAACAGTCCTACTCAGCTAGGAACTCTGTGAAATACAACAGTGACTAGTGTGCTCAGATATGCCCGTGGGTTCAGTAGTGACCTGAGTGTTATGGAGTTACACTTAAGGCCCTCTCTACAGGAATAAACATGCCTGGTACTTTGTAAATCTTGACAATAATCCATGGTTGGGGAATCCATAGGCCCCAGGGATAAACTTACTATTATTTTGTTAAATGGACGTAGTAGCCAAACTGTCCTCAAAATATATATATCTCTACCTGTAAGTTAGTGCAGCCCTCAGAGTGTATCAGAGAAGTTTCTTTGTGCACTGAACATGATCAACACTGGTCATACTATAGAGACTACCTGTCAGTGGAGTGCTCATCTACAAATGAGATACTTTTCTCATCCCTCTGGCCCACAAATGACCCAGGAACTACTACAAAAGAAGAGATGGGAATATTTTAAGAACCAGAGGTTGGAGATGGTAGATTGCTACCCTTATGAATTCACAGAAGCTGTACTTGCCTGCACAAGACCCACACAAAACGATCAGTCAACATTCTAACATGGAGGAGGAAGGGCCCTATATCTCCCTCATATAAGTGAGCAGTTATTGACAGTTGTTGGCTTCTGGAGAAAGAAAAGACATTTTTTTAAGGAATGTCTCAACAACCAGGAGTGTTTGGGTATTACAAATTAGAACTGGTGGGTTTGGGGTAAAAAGGAAGTGGGCACAAGACTGGGAAGGAGGAGGGAGGTGGGCAGCAGATCTGGGAGGAACTAGAGGGAGAATTTGAGTTGGTAGTGAATAAAATATACTGCACAATGTTCTCAAAGAATTAATTAAAAAGTATTTTAAAAAGAAAGAGAAGGAAGTAAAAGAATAAGAAAAACACACGTGTGTATGTGCACACACAGGGGAGGGAGGGAGGGAGAGAGAGAGAGAGAGAGAGAGAGAGAGAGAGAACAGTGGGCTTGGCTAGCCAAGCCACTTGCCTCTCAGAACGCCAACCTAGAGGGACCCTTAAAACACAAGAAGAATAAATTGAAACTATAGGGTCATTTAACTCTAGAGTTTCACACTAAACTCCTAACATAAATGCCAACATGTAAATTTATTCCTTTCTCACCAGAGTAGACAAAATCATCAAGTAGGAATAAAGCAAGCTGCTTCCTTTCTCCTGTCTCCGTGGAGACTGCTCTTCGTTGCACACAGGCCAATGCAGGGGTGGGGCGGTCCTTCCCTGCTAAGCCTTTTACCTCACCACTCACTTTCTGGAATTTCAAAAGTTCTTTCCTGTTTTCTGATGGTTCCTTTCTTGTAGCTGTCCACTCCTTGTTCAGATGCACTAGAAATTATCCTGAATTTCCCCAAGATATGAATATATGTTTTGAGGCTTGCTTAGTTTGTTTAGCCTCCTTTTCGGAGACTTTCTACTCCTTGAATTATCTTTATTTCCTCTGCTCTATTTTCCTAATTGCTTATCTTGCTGTTTCTTGTCTTACATGGTTTCTCAAGGGCTTATTATAATTAAGTACGTGTTCCAAAGGTGTCCAGCCTACTATCTTACACCCCACATGTTCTTTGTCAAGGTCATCTGATTTCTCCTGAGGAGGTAGATTGAGTCTATCTCTGTCCTTCTGAATCTGAAAAACTTGTCTGCCTGATGAAGTAGGGTTTCCATGCCATTTCCTGTGTTAGCCCTTCTCTGGTTTGGCTTTTTGTTATAGTTTCTATTGTTTCTGTGATAAAATACTCCAGATATAAACCACTTAGTTACTTTCCTATATCTATGATGAAACACCAAGACCAGGGCATCTTATAAAAGGAATTATTTAGCTGGGCAGTGGTGGCACACACCTTTAATCTCAGGTACTCAGAATGCAGAGGCAAATAGATCTCTGTGAGTTCAAGGCCAGCCTGGTCTATAGAGTGAGTTTCTGGATAACTAGAGCCACAGAGTAAAACTTTACTTCAAAAAACCAAACCAAACCAAACAAACAAAGAAAATCCACTATTTAATTTAGGTCATGTTAGTTTCAGAGGGTGAGTTTATAATTATGGGAGGGGGCAAGTATGGTTGTAGGTAGGCTGGTATGTTGTAGAGAAGTAGCTGAGCATTCACATATAATCTATAGGTTGCAAGCAGAGAGAGAGAGTGACTGGGCTTACCATTTGCTTCTGAAACATCAAAGCCCACCCCAACAATATACCACCTCTAACAAAGCTGCACCCACTCCAACAAGACCACACCTCCTAACCCTTCCCAAACTGTTCCACTAACTAGGGACCAAACATTCAAATAGATGAGCCCATGTGGGTCATTCTCATTCAGACCATCACAGGAAGAAAGGCTTTATTTGGGTTATTCTTCTACCATTAAAGGAAGTCTGGACAGGAAGTGAAACAGGACCTAGAGCAGAAACCCTGGAGAAATGTTGCTTGCTGGCTCACTACTCTTAGCAAGCTTTCTTATATACCCCAGGACCACCTGCTTACAGTTGGTGAGCTTCTTGCACCAGTTAGCAACTAAGACTAAGATTCCTATTGCTGTGACCAAAAGCAACCTGGGGAGAAAAGGATTTGTTTCAATTTGCAGTTGATGAGGTCATCACCCAGGGAAGCCAGAGCAGAAAGTCAGGGCAGGAACCTGGAATCAGCCATGGAGTAGTGCTCCTTCCTGATTTGCCCCTCATAGCTTGCTCAGTCTGCTTTCTTATAGCACCCAGTACAATCATCCCTAAGGGGGCACTGCTCTCAGTGAGCTGAGACCTCCCACATTCACCATCAATCAAGAAAATGCATCACAGCCTTGCTCAAATATCTAGTGAGGTCATTTTCTAAGTTGAGGTCCCTTCCTCCAAAATGACTGTAGTTTATGTTGAGTTAACATAAAATTAGCCAGCATCAAGATGATCTCCCATGGGTCACTCGGATCTGGGCAATCCCTCAACTGAGACCTCCTTTTCTCAGGTGGCTCTAGGTTGTGTCAAATTAAACATTAGGAGGACACCTGCTTTCTTTCTCTTGGAAACACGTCTCAGAGCAGCAAGTGTGGTGACTCTTAGATCATCATGCTCCAAGAAGACCAAGTTACCTGGAAAGAAAGGTCCAGGAGAAACAAAAGATCAGACATTTAGTAAGGAGTCTATTGGGCGCTCTGTACAGCTGAGCTTCAGATGGCTTCAAGACTGTGAGTACATCAGACACCATGTGAGACCCACCCAAGTGTCACAGTTTGAATCCGAAATGTTCCTCCACAGGACCATATCTGAAGACTTCTTCCCTAACTGACAGTGCTATCTGGGAGAATATGGAACATTTTGGAGGCAGGGTCTTATTTCGCCACTCCTGGTTCTGGTTACCTTTTTTTATTCTCTTGAGACCTGCAGTGCCTCTGCTACACGCTCTGTTGCTATGAACTCTACCCTGTTTTCCCCATCATAACAGACTACAGCACTCTCAAGCTCTGGACCCAAATAAACCTTCCATCCCTCTATAATTAGTTTCCTTGGATATTTTGGTTATAGTGAGGCAAAAGCAACCAATTACCAGGTAACCCAGAGAACCATCAGCACTAACTGTAAATTGTTATTTGAAACCATCACATCTTGAAATAATTTGTTAGGCAGAAAAAAATAGAAAAAAAAAACCCCTCATTTTCCCATTTATATTTAAATGTGAGAGCTAGAAGAATCCTGGGTAGGCAGATGAAGATAGTAGCCTTGATTCTAAGAACAATGAACAAAAAACTATTGAACAAGGGTATTATGGTAAAGACTTTAAATACCACAGTTTGAAACATTTTGCTGTGGGGTGCCCACATACCAATTACCCTTCTCTCCGGTATTTAGAAAAGAACCCTAGAACTTGTTTGGTTGTTTGGTTTGAGTCTAAGTATATGTTAATCTTCTCTTTGGGTGAGTGGAAAGCAATGGAAGGGGAGAGCAGGGTGTAGGAGCTCAGAGAAGGAGGGATTTATTGTGGTTTACAGATCAAGGTGCCACAGTGGGGAAATCAAGATACCACAAACTTGACCCAACAGGTCACATTGCAGCCACAGTCAAGAAGCAGAGAATAAGCACTACTCTGCTATAGTCTTCTCTTTCTACTGTCTAGAATCCAAGCCCAAAGAATAATGCTGCCCATCTTTAGGGTGGGTCTTTCTACCTTAATAAACATAATCAAGATCAACCCTGACAAGCCTACCCAGAGGCTATCATAATCTACATAATCTGGAATAGGTATGCCTGGAGGCTCTAGATCCCATTACATTGGTGGTCAAGGCTAACCTTCACATACACACCTTAGCTTTACTGTGCTTCTTCCCATCTGCTTGTTCTCACCCCAAGGACTCTTTGGGACAATGTGTGTCTCCACTATCTTCAAGCAGAGTCCACTTGGGTAGAATTTTTTTATGTATTAGCTCCCACTATTCAAGGCTTCTCAATCATAATCTTGGTTTTCTATCTTCTAGAGATTTGTTGAGATCTTTATCTCCTTAACGGACCTCTCTCTTCCAACTCTGTTTTATTTTGCTCTTGTGTGTGTGTGTGTGTGTGTGTGTATGTGTGTGTGTGGTGTGAAATTGAAATTGGCTATACATCATTTTATTCCTTTGAGATCATTTTAAATTTGGTTTTAGATCACTTTCAATTTGCATAAAAATAAATGTATTCACTCTGCACTCTGG
The DNA here is from genome assembly GCA_004025045.1 of Sigmodon hispidus. Lineage (NCBI taxonomy): Eukaryota > Metazoa > Chordata > Mammalia > Rodentia > Cricetidae > Sigmodon > Sigmodon hispidus. The sequence goes on from PVIH01000303.1 coordinate 267,918, forward strand.
AATCCATGTTTTATCTAATTTTAAAACACTTTAATATGTCTCCTAAGAAGTTTTTTTGGCTTGAATATTTGAAAACAATGTTTAAAGCTAGGAAACAGAAAATAGAGAAAATCGTGATTTCTACTCTCAACTCGAGTTTTGTAAGAGTTTCCCTCTTGGCCCAACTATAGCAACACTGTCCACATAGTCTTCAAAAACACAGGCTGAGAAAACCATGAGAGAGGGAGCACACGGAAAACTCAAAAGAAATAACACCCCCAAAAAGTAGGGAGAAGAGGTTTATTGCTATTCTCAGTGCTGATGAGCCCACACCCACACACAGAGGAGAAATTCACTTGTGTGTGTTAATCAGAATTCTTAAGAAAACACCGAAGAATGCTGGGCTTTCCTCAGCAGATATTTCTTGTGCCCCATCCCCAGTTTTTTGGGGTCTCTACCAGCCTAGGTGTCACTCACACAGCCGTAGCCAAAACTCAGGAAGGAATCTGCATAGAGAATGTTGAACTGCAACATTTTGCCTGGTCTCTCAGGCCTTTTTTTGAAGTCTGTGTGAAGGTTTCCATGATCTATCAATTCATGACTTCTGCAAGATGCCAAAACCAGCAATTTCATCTTTAGCAAACAATATCAAGTTCTATCACTAGCTTGGGCAGTAACTGGCAAAATCTTGGACCATGGCCTTAGTAGAAATAACAGAAAAAAATGCATTGCTTGGCTTACCTCCAAAACCAAAAAAAACATTATAATCAGAATCCCAATGGACACACCTGTCTCAGAATTCCCTATCAGGCAATCCACAGCCACCATACTGTCCTATGAACCAAAAAGGGTGACAGAAACCAAGTAATGAATACCCACCCACCTAAGAAGATCAGATATCAGTACCTAGAATGGCAATCATCCCAAAATCAGCTGGCTTAGACACCAGCATAAAAACACAATCATTAACAGCCAGGACAATAGAACTCCATTAAAGCCCTGCTAGCCTACAGCAGTCTGCCCTGAGGAATTCAATGTAGCTGAAGTGCAAGACAAGGACTTCAAAATAGCCTTCATGAATATGATAGGGCTCCTTAAAGAATAAACTAATAAATGCCTTAATCTATTAGAACAAACAGTGGAATGAAATGAAGCTCAAGACTGGTGAGTGAAAGAAGATTCAAGAAAGACAACCCAAACACAGGGAAAGATGGAAATGAGAAATCCAGGAACTCAAAAGGAAACCCAGAGACAAGCCTCACCAACAAAATCAAGAGATAGAAGAGAGAATCTCAGTCCATTAAAGACGACATGGAAGAAATGGACACCTCCATCAAAGAAATGTTAAATCTTAAAAAAAAAAAAAGAAAAATCCAGGAAATCTGTGACACTGTGAAAAGACCAAATCTACAAATAATAGAAATAGAGGAAGGAGAAGAAACCCAGGCCAAAAACACAGAAAATATTTTCAACAAAATCATAGAAGGAAATTTCCCCAATTTAAAGAAAGGAAATACCTATTAAGATACAAGACACATACAGAACATCAAATAGACTGGACCATAAAAGAAATTCCCCAAGTCACATAATAATCAAAACACATAGAACAATGAAATAATATTAGAAGCTATAAGGAAAAAAATACCATATGATAAAAGCAGAAATATTAGATTAAGATTCAATTTTTAATAGAGACTTTAGAAGCCAACAAGGCCTAGACAGTCTAAGAGACCATAGATGCCAGGGCAAACTACTTGGAAAGCAAGCTACAACCTGAATAACCACAGAGGTTAGGTGGAGAGTAGGGGACTGGAGGTGGAAGTGGGTGGTGGAAAGAGAATAGGTAATTATGGATGGCTGAGGGTACTGGAATAGGATAATCAAACAGGAAGAGGAGAGGAAGAGAGGGTTGAGAAAGGGAATATAAGAAGGGACAGTTAAAACTAAGGGTCATTTGAAGGGTTGTATGAAAACCTAATACAGTAGAAGCTTCCTAATATATATATATATATATATATATATATATATATATATGGCAGTTTGAATAAAATTGCCATATAACAGAGGAGACAGACCCACGAGTGGACATCTCTCATTACCAAATGAAGCTTTCCAGTACTGGAAATGAGTTCTTGGACAGAGAGAGGTTCCATGGGAACCTTCGAACAACACAGATTATTGCCAAGGCAGTTGGTGGCTCTCCACAAACTGATGGCAAGGCTTTATTTCTGAAGAGAGATTAAGTTAATGCTTACCTACTCCTTTCTTGCTACATGGGTCCTGGAAGGTCCTCTCAACACCACCAAAGGAGAACAGTAAATTCCAACCCAGCTACAAACCCTTCAGTCTGGTCTGCCTGCAAGATACACTGGTACAATATTGGCACAAAGTTTGTGGAAGTAACCAACAATCTTATTTATGTCCCCATTCTATGAGATAGAATCTATACCCAACACTGTTTGGGTGGCCAAGAACCTGGAACTAGATAGCCCAGAGACATAGGGTAAAACCAAGCACTACTCTTATACTACAGGAATGTAGTAATAATATAACTCCTAATGACATTTTGCTATACTTATTGATCTATGCCTTGCTCAGCAATTGTCAGAGAAGCTTCCTCCTTTAGGAGATGGAACAAATACAGAGACCCACAGTTAGACAATATCAAAGAGTGGAGACCTTGGAACACTCAGCCCCAAATGGAATGTCTCCACCAAATCTCTTCCCTCAGGACTCAGGTATCTCTGCAGAACAGGAGGCAGAAAATATGGCACCTAGGGGATGGAGGACATCAAAGAATCAAGGCTCTTAGACACAATAGGGCTGACCACACATGGACTCACAGAGACTATGGGAGCATGCACAGGGCCTGCACAGGCCTGCACCAGATGGGGTCCTAGAGCCAAAAGGAGAAGAAGATACATGCCCCAGCTCTACCTCAGAAACTATTTCCAATTGATAGCTATTTGCAAATGAAAAATTAGTTATCTCCAAGGGAGTCTCCCCAGGGAGATAAATGACTCTTGAGGGCAGGCCCCACGCCCAGCAGTGAATGGTCAACACAAAACAAACGCAAGGAAATCTTTGGAATATTTTTCATATTGAGTCTGGGCTTTTGTGTGTGTGTGAGAGATTCCTGTGTGTGCAAATGTGCATGTCTCAGTGTCTATATGCATGTTTCTTTGGCTCTTTTTCTTGTCTGGTTGTTTTGACATTCTGATTTGTTTGTTTTTTATGTATCTTATTTTATTACTGTTCTTTAGATGCCCATTTGTTTTCTAATGAAAGAACAGTGTGGATTAGACGGAGTGGAGGTGGGAGAAACTGAGAGGAGCAGGGGAGGGAAACTATAATCAGAATACATTGTATGAAAAAAAAATCTATTTTCAATAAAAGAAAAATCGCTAAAAGATTCTCAGCAGCAAGCAGTTGCCAATATATAAATTTCTGAGTAGCTAGCTAAAAATTAAGAGAACAAAGTGATAGAGAGGAACAAAATATTAGTTAAAACTGAACAATAAGGTTTGTAACCATCCTAGATTAGGTTGACATGCTAAGCTTGAAAGCTGTTCGAATTTGGCAGTTAAAAAATTTTTATGAAAACTTTATCATGCAGGCATAAACAGTTATTAACAGTCTCCAGGTTTGCTCGACTCCATAGAACTGAGGTGGCAGGTAGGACTGTGTTCTGAGGTTCCAGTCACGGAAAAGGCATTGCCATTAACAACCCCATCCTGAAGTTACTCTGGAGCCATCAAGAATTCTCCTAAAACAAAAGATGTTTTACTACTTGAGAAATTTCTACAGACTAAGGACTCTAAAAGAGACACTATCCATCAGAAAATCACAAGGCTTTGGGGACTTCAACATCAGGAACTGGGGCAGATAAAACATACACCCTATCTTATTGTTGTAGTGTGAACATGAAATGTTCCTCATACAAGCTCATAAATTGAATTATTGGTTCCTAGCTGGTAGCATTATTCTGGAAGATAAAGGAACATTTAGGAGTCGGGAGCCTAGGAGGTACCCAGGACCCTCCATATTCTGACCCTCTGGTCAGCCAAAAGGCAAATAACCTCTCCTGCCATGTTCTCCCACCATGATAATGATTTGTCCAAGTGCCCAGAGCCAAGTGACCATGGTGTGATCCTTCTGGTATGTGAGCAAAATAAATTGGCTGCTTTAAGCTGTTCTCTTGTGTCTTGTGATTGCAGCTGTGCAAAGGTAACTAATATATTGTCATCAATACAAACATAAAGGATATTATCTATTCATAAAGTAGAATATGACCTAGCCCCAAGGACCTGACTCTGCAGTCAGCTGCCAGACATAATATATGTGTGTGTGTGTGTGTGTGTGTGTGTGTGTGTGTGTGTGTGTGTGGTCCTCCATTTATATAAAAAGTAGGTAAAGCTAACTTTCAATAGTAGATGTATTACTGGAGAGACATTGGGCAGCAGGGTGCTTCTGTGGTGGTTGCTCTTGTTGTCTGAAAGAGCTTATTGTTACCAGGGCTTTTTCACTTTCAGTCTTAAAATTTGTCTATTTTATACATGTGTAAGCACATATATATATATCATACTCCAGTTAAAATTTTTTTAAATTAGAAATGAAAATACATGAAATCCCCAACATAAAAGGCAAAAAGAACAATACATTAATAAGAAATCAGAGAGAATGAAAAATGATAAAACAAGAAATTATTGAGATGTAAAATAGAAAGTAATAAATAAATGAAACCACTGCTGTGTAGAAAAGAAATCAATGTAATAGAAAAACCACTTTCTAATCGAATCAATGAAGCATTAAGCAGAGGAAAGGAGTGGATGGGCTGCCCCAGGAATCTGTGTCCTCATCTGGATGGCACTGGTGGAATCTGCCTATTTTAGCTGTTTTGGATCTGTGAAGCCCATTATTAGGTTCATGACTGCCATGAGAGGAGTTGGATGATAAGTTGTGTTAATTTCAGCCAGTGTTAGCACTTGGTGCCATACTAGATACCTAGACTACACTTGCATAACCACATCAAGAAGGCAAAGTCATGTCCCTAGGAAACTAATCCAGAGCTTGTGGGTTTGGCAACAAGGATCCGTCATAATACTGGGGATCTGAGCTTTCACTGCTGAATGCGGCTTCTGAATACAGGGGTGCAAAGTGGCTGTGCCATTGCTTCAGCCCTTCTCCTCCTCTTGATGTGAAGAGATTTCTCGAAGGGATGACAGGCCAGTTGCCTTTTCTTCGTTCTTTCCTTTTTTATTTGTGGGAGATACAATATGGTTGAAAATAACTGCACATACAAGGAAAACTAAAGTCATTGTTAACTAAGAGTGTAACTCAGTGGCAGAGCATGTGTTGTACCAGGTTCAATCTTGAGTAACACACACACACGATTATTATGTTTGCCCTAGGTAAAATAGATTCCATACGTTTTCATCTTCAGCTGATCCTTGGTACAGAAAGAAATTACAACAATCAAAACTACAAAATAAACTAACTTTTTAAAAACTGAACATCCTATGGGAGAGAAAGAATCTCATTTTTAGCGTTACCACATTATTAGATTCAACTATCCAGGATCCAAACACAAAAACAAAACAAACAAACAAACAAAAAGAATGAGGCAAACAGAAAATATGGCCCATTGAGAGGAAAACATAAATCATTGGAAATTGTCCCTGAAATGGTAGATTTATAACACAAAGACTTTGACATAATTGTTTCTAAATACAGGGGAATGCAAGACAACAATGCACAAACTAAATGGGATGTCTCTGGTGAACTGCCTGGGGCCCTTTTGGTCTCTGGGATGGACGTCAGTGGCGAATGAAGACCTCAGCAGTATTGATGGTCCTCTGCCCTTGCGTGCTAAAAGGAAATGGATGAGTTGTCCTGACAGAATCCAAGTGCAGAGAATTAGAGATTATAACTACAAGTTTAAAATCCAGAAATTTACAGTCATCTCCGATGGTATGGTAGGCTTGTCTCAAATTCACTATATGTCCAGGGCTGTCCTTGAACTCATATCTTCCTGGCTGTACCTCCTAAGTGGTGAAATTACTGGTGTGCACTTCCACATCTTTCAGGATTTATTTTGTTTCAAAATACTATATATATAATTATTTGTTACAGCAGCAACAGGAAACTAATCTAAGTTCAAGGACTCAATGGTTTAAAAATATTAGCTGTTCCAGGGACGGTGTACATTGAATATGATCCCAATGAAGTATCTTATTTTTTATTGAATTGGAGAAGTGTCTCCAAAAAATATAAATTTAAGAATAAACTAAGGTCAAAAGAAAAGCCCTGAATGAAAGAGAAATGAATAGACCAGACATATCAGAAAATTAAACATATTATAGAAGCACTACTAAATATTTTGTGATATTTATTATACATTACAATATATTATGTGATGAGTAGAAAGGGTATAGAAATAAAAGCATAGGCCCAAATGTATTTGAGTAATTAATATATAGAAAAAATGTATCTCAAATCTTTTTTAATAAATAACAATGGAAAACTAATCATTTGTAAATGAATATATGTATCCATATCTATGTTTACATACACATGAATATATTCCATTCCACAAACAATAATCAGTACAAAACACTAAATGCATCAAAGACCTATATTTAAGCCACCCAAGCATTGAGAGAAAACAAGAGAGAATTTCTTCGAAATGTGCAAGTAACAAAATATCTCTATCTATGACTCAGAATCCAACTAAATTAAAGATATGCACAAGAAATTTTTGCATAGCCATAACAAAAAGGAAAATTAGTAAACAAATGACAAACTAAAAAAAATGAGAAATAACTCACTCATAAAGGAACAATTCATGTATATAAAAGAATCTTTAGTTGTAAAGACAAGCAAGAAAATCCTATTTTTTTTTTTAAAGGTGGGGAATGGAGCAAAAAGTATAAACAAAAATCAATGGGAAAATTTATACAAATGTCTTTTAAATGAGAAAATGCCTAATTTTACTCATAATAAGAGGAATGCAAAATAAAGCTAAATTAAGACATAAATTCTCACTATCAGACTGCCAGGAATTCAAAAGCTTGACAACATTCTGTTAGAACAGCATTCATACACATCGCTTATAAGAGTGCAAAATAGTACAACTCAACAGAGGGGTTCGCAACATGGAATAAAATATCACCCTGGCACTACAAAATACTGTTCTAGGATTTCATCCTTCAGATTCACCTTCAGAATGCAAATGAACTCTTGACCTCTCGTCTGACAAGTGGGAAATCATGGGTCTTGGGTCTTGCTCTCACAAAAAAAAAAAAAAAAAAAGTGAAAAAAAAAAGTCCTCAAAACCAACTCATCTTAGGTCCATCAAAAAAATCAATGTCAGGGCAAAACACAATCCTGAAAACTGGAGAGTACAGACTAATGCAGGGGATCACAGCCTATTGGAGGTAGAAGCCATGACACCGTGACAAATGGGCAACCAGAAGGAAAATCCAGGTGATGACTAATTGCTTGTCATTTGTTCAAGGCTCCAGCTTCCACTGGCCTTCTTGCCTTTGGCTCTCTATTGTCTTTGAGATTCCTTGGAGTCATTAAGACAAGGTCTGAATTCTCTCATACTCTAGACCACAGTTTCCCATCCCTCAACTCCGCTCCCATATCCTCCCTACTCCCCTTAAATCCCCTTCCCTACCCATCCCAAGATCTACACCACCTCTGTTTCCCTTCAAAAACAGGTCAGACCTTCCAGGGATATCAACCAAACATGGCATAGCAAGTTATAATAAGACTTAGTCACATACCCTTATATCAAGATTGGATGAGGCAACTAACTAGGAGAAAAAGGGTCCCAAGTGAAGACAAAAGAGTCAGAGGTAACTCTCGCTACCACTGTTTGAAATTTCACAAGAACACCCATCTATAACATATGCAGAGGACCAGTTCAGACCCATAGAAAATTCCTGATTGTTGCCTCAGTCTCTGTGATTCTCCTGAGCCCTGCTTAGTTGATTCTGTGGGCCTTGTTCTCCCTCAGGCTCCTATAACCTTCCTTTCCCTCTTTGGCAGGGTCCCTTGGCTCTGCTTAGTGTTTGGCTGTGGGTCTCTGATCTGTAAGTATAGCGGAATATCATTAATAATCATGTCATTAATTTTTCCCAGTCATATTTAGATCTATCCTGGGTGTCTGGGCTGTCCAGCCTCTGATTTCTGGCCATTCAGGGAGCATCAGGTGTGGGCTCCTTCTCATAGCATGGGCCTTAAGTTGGACTAGTCATTGGTTGCCAATTTCCACAAGTTCTGTGCCACCCTTACCCTGGCACATCTTGCAGGCAGGACAGGTCAAAGATTCTGTGGCTGGGTTAGTGTCCCAGTCCCACTGTTGGGAGCCTTGCCTGATTAGGGAAGATGGCTTGTTCTGGCTCCATATCCCCATTATAAGGAGTCTTCGCTAGGGTCACTCTGGTAGACTCCAGGGAGTTTCCATTGCACTAGGTTTCCCTATTGCCTGCCTCCTAATGCTTTCCAATTTCAGATGTCTCTCCAAGGACTCTTTCCCTTCACACCTCCCCCTACCCCTGGCTGATCGATCTCTCCTGCTCCCATCTCCACCAGCCTACAGTCCACACACAAAATCTTTCCTGTTTTCCCTTCCATGCATCCCTCCTTGGGCTCCTCTTGTTACTTAGCATCTCTGGGTCTGTGCAGCATGATTATTCTTTACCTAACAGCTAATGTCCACTTGTAAGCAGGTACATACCATGTGATTTGTGGGAGCAGCACTTCTATCTGTGCAGAAATTTCCATTCAAATTCCTTTATTGTCTAATTGCCTTACAGTCATGGGCTTCCATAAGATGTCCCATATGCCCTCATTTTAGTTAACCATGCCCCCACACCTTCTCCCATATCTTTCTACTCCCACGGCCACTAAAATCTTTCCATATTCAATATTCTTACCCTCTGCTTTCATATTGTGTGTGGAGGGCAGAATGTTATTTCCATATAAGAAAAATGCAAAAACAAATAATGTGGAATGATACGGAGAAACATGAAGTCATCCTCTCTAGCGGGTGGAAAAGAATGGGAAGAATGGGAAGAGGACCTCTAGCTAAGGGGACTTTGACTGTTGAGCTAATGTCACCCTTTTTCTGAATTACAACCTAAATTACAACCAGAAAATAAAAAGGCAAAATGTCCAAGCTGAACACAAGAAGAAACAAATGAACTTACCAAATAGTGACGTGAGCACTCACCCAGCAGACACTCTGGAGTAGCCTCTGAACACAGCATCCAGCATCGTACAGCGAGGCATGTGTGAGGAGAGTCTTAACAATAAAGAAAAGCAAAGAAGCCTTCCTACTTTCATTTCATTAACTGGCAGTTTAGAGGCAACGTTGGCATAAAACTGAAACAAGCGTGTTTAGGAAATAGGTAAATGAGTAGATAGAGAAGGATTTGGGGACAGTTTTTTCCACCAAGCAGAAATTTTATACACTGACATACAAACATGTTAAGTGGTGTCACATAGAAGCTTCGTTTCAATTGTTAGGTTTTTTTTCCTTTCTATTCCCACTTACAACTCACCGATATTATTTCCATTTGTTTCTCATTTATCCTCATCTGGTTTCTTTTTTAAAAATAAGCTGGCACATATCCACATATGAAGCATGATTTCTTTTCCCTTGCAAAAAGGTGACATATAGTCAAAATCATGCCTAATACATTATTTCTAATTACCAGTCCTCACTGAAAAAAAAACCAGCACTCCCAAAAGAAATGGCTGATTCCAGATCTGAGGCTGAGAAAGTACAAAGTAAGCTTAGAATATTTTCTTTGCTAGGCAGAAAAGGAGACTCGGAGATAGAAAGGGATGGATCCAAAAGACAAAGGAGTCAGTTTGAAAGGGCTCTAATTAGAAAAACGTTGGACAATTTGAGCATCAAAATTACTACTGAAGGTAATGAGCTATAATATTGAACAAAAAATCCATAAAATCATAGTGATGCTCAGAGGGAGAAAAGGAGGGGGTTACTGAGAGAAGAAAATTCTTCATTACTAGAGAAAGCCATCTAATAAGGACAGAAAAATGATAGAATTAGGATATGATAATTGCTTTGGGCAAGGATCACCAACGAGTGCTAAAATCATTGGGTTGAAGATTGCTGAAGAACAGGATTCCACATGACTTCAAAGCTCTCCTCTCCCTCACCTCCAGCTCATTGCTGGGGTGAAAAGGCAACAAGCTACCTTTAAAAGATACTTTATCTAAGTCATCAAGTTTGGCTTCACCAACCATGGGACAACAAAGCTGCCACAGGACTCCTAGAAAGCCAGCACCATCCCCTCTCTTCTTGACAGACACAGACAGACAAAGCCTACCACAAAGAAATAATGATGCAAATCCAGATCATGAGACACTGTGAAATGATGTCCCTGATTCTTCAAGACATTATTGTGTCACACAGCACACACACACTCACACACACACACCAACCATACACATCACATACACACCACACCACAGTCACACACACACTACACTCACACTTTCTCTCAGAGAGAGAGAATCATTGCCCAAATAATCCTGTTTCTCAAAAACTAAGATAAAGCTAGAATTTGTGAAAGGACAGAGCTAATTGTCTATGAGAAATCCTCCACCCTAAATGAGAATCCCCAAATGATGAACTTTTGAAAAAATGAAATCAGGGATATAAAAATATCAGAACTATAAGGAAATAATATTTTCTTGATTAAAATTGTGCACTTTTTGGAGACAAAGTCTCACTATGTGCTCTGGATGAAACTTGATCTCAAACTCCCAAACAACCACTAGCTTCCAGAGTACTGGATTAAAAGCATGTACCACCATGCCCATGTAAAATTCTGCACTTTTTCTTAATGCTCAAATATAACAGTTTTAATATCATTAAGTTGTTGCATAAATTCTGGTTGTAATGAAAAAAACTCAGAGCCAGATATCAGGGAAAGGCTGAAATATCAGAGAGAAAACACCACAGTCAAATCTCACCCAGCATCTTCCATCTTTCTCAGCTTCATTCCTGGTTGCTTCTAATTGCTGCTGTTTTCCTAAGCCTGTCTTAAATACCCTTTTTGCCCAGCTGTATCCCATCCAGGTTAAGATTAAAGGCGTGAGCTACTCTATTTGGTAGTCAGTCTTGAACTCACAGAAACACAGAAAGATCTCTATGTCTGGAGTTAAGGGGATTAAAGGGGTAGGTCACCACTCCCAGTTTCCCTGTGCTGAGATTAAAGGTGTGTGCCCTTGAAGCCCAGTTGTTTGGCCTTGTATTTATAGAGATCCAGAACTCCCGGAGCTATGAGAGTTACCACTGCTCTGTTATCCCTGGAACTTCCAGAGCTACCTCTGCCTAGATTTGACTGTGGTTTGATCTCTTGATATTCTAGGTTTTACTAAACATGTAACATATCATCACATTAAGTTTTATCACTCTTTGTCGTAAGCATAAGCTGTTCAGTTGTTTATGGTAAGGGTAACTTGCACAACTATCCATGTCAAAATGAGCCACGTCCAGATGTATTTATAGTCTGATTCTTACTCATTTACCTGTATGTAAACAGCTTTTGATCTTCTTATTCTCTCCATGTTTTTATTTTGAAAAATTGAAAGTTATAAAAAAGTTACAACACAAACTAATAATATCAGCATATCCTGCCTTTGAATTGGATTCACCAGAGTCTAGTGTTTGGCCAGATTTTGCATTTGGCTGTGCTGTGTCTTTCTTGTTCTGACCAGCTCTGTGGCTTTCACCTATTTCTTAATGATTAGCAAGCAAACTGTAGCTATCATAATACTTTATGTCTAAATTTTCACCATTTTTCTTCTAAGAATAATGTTGTTTCCATATACAATAACACCATGATCGTACCCAAGGGATTTAGAATTGATGGGACCATACTGTTTAACTTACTGCCTATTGTTAAAGTCCTAATTGATCCAAACATTTTCTTAAGCTACTTGCTTCCAGCCCAGTCCCAAATCCAATCAAGATTCAGACACTGTATTTGGTTATCATTTATCTTTATTCTAAAGTACTCTATCTCTCTGTGTGGTGGGGTGTGAGCATTCATGTGTGTTGGGATATGGGAATGAGCTTGCATGTGTGTGTGTGTTGGAGGCTCAAACCTGACATCAGTTTTCCTTAATCATTTTCCTCTGTATTTACTAAGTCAGGGCTTCTTGATGGATCCAGAGCTTGTCATGTAGTCAATCCAGCTGGCCAACTTGCCAGAAGAAATCTTCTGCCTCCGCACCCCAGTCATTGGGATTACACGGCTGCCACTCTCTCACAGTTTTTCGATGAGTGCTAGGAATCTGAACTCCAGCCACTGTGCTTTTGGGGCAGGTGCTTTATCTGCTGAAATATCAGCAGAACCCTGAATAACTCTGACTCCTAAATAGTGGAGAGAACCCTGTGATAAAAACACAAAAAGCAGGGAAGTAGAGGGACATATAGCACCTGACTGCAGCTGGCAAAGCTCTAACTCATAAACGGCCACTGGGGAAATCCAAGAAACAACTCAGTTTACACTTCAGCTTCTTGGGGGTTGTTGAGAACACAGCATAAGCAATGTTTTGAAGAGGAAAAACAAATAGTAATGGAGGAGGAGGGTTGGCTGGGAGTTCCTCTTCAAAATGCAGAATCTCTTTTGTACTCCAGCAGCTGTAAATCTAACCCTTCTCTAAAAGCTGAAAAATTACTTTATGGAAAGAATAATAATAATAATTAAAGACATATTGAAGGTAAGAGCATCACTGCAAAAGCTCAAAGACTAAATAAAAATTTTTATCAGACTGTTGAGAGCTGGCCTCTGATCCCTTCACCCCCAGCCCCTCTTGATCCCCAGGTCAGGCACTTGCTCACCAAGAAGGAAAGAAGAGATTCAAAAAATGTACAAAGGGGGACTCCCTGTGACAGGCCAGACAGCACTAACATGAGAGGAACCCCAGTACTTTATCCTTAAGTACCCCATCTCAGATGTGGACAGACAGATAAGGTTACTGGCTGTTTAAGAGAAGATTTACTGTGAGTGACAGGGATAAAAAGCAAACCAAGAAACAAAAAAGACCAAGGAAAGAAACGGAGGAGATCGAAGTACCTCAAAAAAACCAAACATCTATTTTAAGTTGCCATTAAAATCAAATAAGTGGCTACACTGTACCCATGAAACAAGAACAGAATGTCACCAGAAAGGAAACCAGAGAAAGAAGGGTAAAGCTCCATAGGAGAAAAAAAAAAATGCTGGAAAGTGGGTAATCAGGGAAAATGTAAGAAAATTAGAAAAGTAATAAAAATTTCTAATTAAACTGAACTTTCCCAAGAAGAGAACAGAAACCATAAAGAAGTAATCATTAAAAAAAATTTTAAAGAAAAAAACTTCAGAGCCTAAGGTATGACTTTCTAGTGAGTATTCAAACCCTTTTACATCTCTGTCAACTTAAATAAATAAGCAAGCTTGGCCTCTGTGGTTACCATCTCATTTTTCTCCTTATAAAATCTTACCAGTTGGGCCAGCTTCCTCTGCTTTCACTCACTTAATTCACTCTGAATATTCCTGTAAGACCCCTGATCTTCTAAAACAGTTCTGCTTAAGAATGTCTGTGACTTCACCTTCCCAAGTCTAGTCATTCAATTGCCAGATTATGGCATAGAATTGAACACACCTGAGGACTTTGTACTAGTCATTACACTTATATAAAATATTCCCATGCCCCCCACATTATGACTATTTGCTATCTGCCTTGTCTTTCCTCAAATGCCACCTTCTCTGACCCACCCTAATATCCCTGATTTCCTGCTGAGATCCAGGCAGAAGGGCCTCTAACTGGGGTCTTGGGTTTTCTATAAGCCAGTGAGTGTATCACAATTAATCAAGGAATGTCTGAAGAGGTTTATCCCTTATAAGATGGCCCATCACTGTCTCTATAAATGTCCTCTCTCAGCAACGATACCATTTTGGCTCAGGAGGATACATCTCTCTATCTCCCTTCCCATGTCCTTGAAATACAAGGCAACTGTGTCTGAATGCCTGGAAGGTCTCTGGGCTGAGTTTGCCAGCTTCAAGAAGGGACTCTGTTTGAGAGTGCAGGCAGGATTTGAGCAACAGAAACACTTGAGGCAAATTAATTAACTTGTCAAATCCTTTCTCTCCCATAGTATGAATGCAATAGATTTTTTTTTTTTTTTTTTTTTTTTAAACTTTATTTATTTACTTATCTTGGTGTTTGCCTGGAACTGGAACTACAGACAGTTGTTAGCTGCCATGTGGGTGCTGGGAATCGAACCCGCGTCCTCTGGAAGAGCAGACGGTGCTCTTAACCGCTCTTAACCGCTGAGCCATCTCTCCAGCCCCCGAATGCAATAGATTTTTGCAGAAGAAAATAACATCTTTAGTGTGCTCTGTATCCATTTCCTTGCTTCTCTTTGAATTTCAATTTTTGGTTGCAAGGTCCACATGAATTCAAAACATGAATATTCACAGAATTTGCTCATGGGAGCTGAAGAACTTTTTTGCAGTATGAAATGATCCACATTTGTACAGAGGAAGGTCTAGACACAATGTAAGTCAAGGGTGTTGTCAAGTAAATGGGTCTTAGCTGAATGCTTGTTCCAAACTCCCACAGGTAGGGACAAGCCTATCTCATTCCTTTTCATTATCAATTTGTTTTTCCTATGCGAATTTTCCTTATCTAATATGCCACATAACTTTCTCATTAATTACATTTATTTTCATTATCAGACTTTCTCTGCTGGACTAGTTCTTCAAAGACAGAGTTATTAGACTTGCCATGTCTTTCAAACACCCAGAACATGTACAACATACTTTCTTCCTAGAATTCCTAATATGTGTTCAATGAGCTTTAATGAATTAATGAATGTCTTTATTCTATGTATCTTATTTCTTTTTTGAAAAAGGAAGAGTTGTTTATTTTTATTTTATATGCATGAATGTTTTGTCTGCAGGTATGCATATATGTACACAATGTAAATCCTGACACCTATAGAAGACAGAAGAGGTTTCTGGACCCATTGGAACTGAAGTTACCCATGACTGTAAACTGTCAAGAGTGCTGGGACCCAGATCCAGGTTCTCGGCAAGAGCAGCAAGTGTTTTCCATCCCTCTGTGGACCCTCTTTAAAGACAGTTGAAGTATGTACACTCTCAGGACAATAACCCAATCGAATAACCTGGAGATGGGGTTTCACACAGCATGGGGCTACACAGGATTTCATGTAAGAGAAGCAAAAGGCATCCCCAGGATGACAGGGAAAGAAAAGCCCAAGCCAATCCAAAGAACTTGTGTTTGCTTTCAGCTGTAGTTTGTCCAAATCATTTGTGACTTGACCAAAATGAAGTCAAGGACAAGGAAGGTTGGTGGGGGCTAAATAAAGTCTTGGTGCACAGGTCCCTAACCCAGCAGTCCAAGCAGGATCATGGCTCTAGTCTAGAGAGACTTGTGAGAAGAGATGGTACAGGGTGGGGTGGTACAGGAAAGGGCAGAAGTGGAGGGCAGAAGTCAACCTTCGAAGTCATTCCTAGTGTTCTCCACCTTGTTTATTGAGATTGGAACTTTTTTTTTTTTTTTTTTTGGACTGGAACATGCCAACTAAGCTGGACTAGGTGACCAACAAACTCTAGAGATCCATCTGGAATTAGAAACCAGCACCGCTGCTTTTGACTTTTTTTCATGGGTTCACAAATTCAGCTCTTTATGTTTGCAAAGCAAGCACTTGGCCAGCCAAGAGATCTCCGCAGACCCTGGCACCATCTCCAAACTCAGTGATGAACCTGTTTTAGTTCATTTAGACAATAACAGAAATCTCCTGGAGTGAATAGTAGGATTCTGACAATTAGAATTTAGAGGGTAGGCATGCCTGGATTCTGGGGAGGGGCCTCTTCCAGGCTGCAGGCTTCTCACTTTTTACTGTGTCTTTCATGAGACAGAAACAGGGCAAGAAAACTCTCTGTGGTCAAATGAGGGTACCAGATCAAGCCAGCCCAACATTCTGACATGGATGAGGTAGGGTCTCATGAGGCCCCACTCTTAGCTAGGGTTTTGGCAATTGATAGCTGCTGGGAGGAGTCAGTTTTCTTTAAGAATGTGGTCCCCAACAGACTATCCATGCTTCTTGGATGATGCTACACCCATGCACATACATACAGTACTAGTCAGACTCAGGGATTATGATAAAGGAAGAAGGGTATGAAGTTGGGTTAGGAGGAGATGTGAGGGTAAGAGGCCCAGAAAGAGATGGGGATGAGGCATGGATATGATCAAAATACATTTATGCATCTATGAAATTCTCAAAGAACTTAAAAGAAATAAGGCCCTAATTGCATTCCCAAGGGTCCTGTATTTGGAGGCTAATCACATCCCAAAGCCTACTCTTCCTTGCACAGCCTCCAGAGATTTAGAATTTCAGTACCCCCACTTTAAAGGTGGGTACAAACACTGAGTGTGTAACAGATACAGACTAAATAGAGAATATGTTGGAATAAATTTAGAGGAACTGCCTACAGTTGAGAACAATTTAAAGTTGATTTATTGATAATAACAAGAAAAATAAACAATTAAGATAACTATTAACTTCGTGTTAGGATAGAAAGAGTGGGCTTACAAATAGAACACCGTGAAAACAAAACATCTGTGTGGGTGTGCAAAGAGGCAAATTCTTATTTTCTGTGTGGTGTGCGGGATGGGAGTCTAGAAAGACGATGTTGGGCAGGGTGGTAGGCACCTGTGATATAAGCTATTCAAGAAACTGAGGCAAGGGAGGATCATTTGAGCCCAGTTAATGCTAGCCTGGAGAACATGGAAAAATCATGTTACGAGAGAGACTAGAGATGGGGGTCAAGGTGGATTATACCCAAAATATAACATTAAAAGAAATGTATTTGGAGATCTGAAACTGTCAAAAAATGAGCTAAGGGATTTGAGAGTGGTTGTTTCTGAATGGAGAGATGGAGTGTGTGGGTGGAGGAGGGCTTTGTCACTTCACAGTAAGCCTAAAGGAATAGCTGGGTCTCTAAAGTGTGCAAATATAAAACCAATGAAAGTAAAAACAGAATAGGGCATGAATCTCACAAAAGTCAGACTTGTTTATACATCCATGTAGATATGAACGGCTGTGGATTAGGTCTGTGCACCCAACTGTGGGCAGCAGTAAACTCTCAACCAGGAGGCTTTAGAGGTGGCAAGGGGGCAAATGACACTTGTGTTAGATTGCTTTGATCTGAATAGAAACAGAACCGTGCATTGTTTAAGAAATTGCGCGCGCGCGCGCACACACATACACACACACACACACACACACACACACTTAGGAGTAATGACTTAACCGTGGATAGATTTGGGAATTGGAGGCAGAGACTAGGTGTGGTGTAAAGAAGGCAGATATGAAAGTCAGAATCAGAGACCCAAAATCTGTAGAGAAATTTCCCTAAATGAAGCATAAAACACATGTTCTGGGACAATGGGACAACACAATGATTCTGCAGAAGGACCATCCTCAAATCGTGTGTGTGTGTGTGTGTGTGTGTGTGTGAGAGAGAGAGAGAGAGAGAGAGAGAGAGAGAGAGAGAGAGAGAGAGAGAGAGAGAGAGAGAGAGAGAGAGAGAGAGAGAGGTTTATTGAATGAAGTGGAATTTCTTACTAAGATCTGGTGCTCACTGATTGGACTGGCTGGCCAGTGAGGCCTAGGGACTAACCCATCTTGGCTTTCCCAGTTCTGGAATCGCAAATGTTGCATCATCATGCCCAACTTCCTTGTGTGAATTTTGGGGAGCAAACTCAGATCTTTGTGTTTACAAGACAAGCTTCACTGGCAGAGCTATCTTCCCAACCCCTAAGATGAGATCTTTGAGGGAACCCAGAGCCAACTCCTCACAACATGAAGCAGCACAGCCACCAGCAGAGGAGGACCCCACTTACTGCCACCCATCCCATCAGTCCACACACCGAGTTTTGTTTTGTAACAAAGAAATCATCTTCCTATGTCCTGCCTTCTGGCTAACCTCACAGATGGGCCACTCTGGCTAGCAGCCACCCCTCAGTGCCCTTGGGCATTCACAGTGTACTCAGTCTTGGCCTTTCCTGCCAGAGACCCCTGGGAGACATAATGTTGTGGTCCATTGCAGCAGATCATTGCTCAGCTACAGGGGCAGCTGGCTAACTAGAGGGAGAGAACATGGGCAGATGTTAACTTTCCCCTACAGCATCACCCCCAAGAGTAAGGCAAGAGAGGAGGCAAAGGCGTGTGTCTACCACATGTATCACGCCAGCAGGCCAACGGGCCATTCTATCAGCATTAGCTCTTGCTGGGCTGTGGCAGGTTAGAAAGGAAAGGACTGTTTGTAGATTCTGCATCATCATCATCACCATTGTTAAGATTATTTGCTCGAAGTTGTATATCTGAGGAAGGAAAAGGACTGTCAAACCACAACAGATCTTTAGCTATGCAAATATTACACCTTGCCTAATTCATTTATTGTCTTATTAACACTACCGAGAAACAGGGGGATGATTTCTCCCATCGCTCAAATGCTTAACCTTGAGCTGTGTGCCACGAAGCTAGTTCACACCCATCTTCTTAGTCATGGCAAGTGCATGAAGTAGGTGCTGTGATTATCCTGGGTTTATCAGTGGGGGAATGGGACTCGGGTTAAGTAGTTATTTCAAGATAACAAAGAAATATCCGAAAGCTTACCTCTTAAGTGTTCTGTTTCTGAACCAGACACAGCATGACAGTCAAAAAAACACTCTGTGTTCTTCAGACCATGTCTTTCCAGATCATGTGGGAGTTTGAGGACACAAAGCTAAGCGTGGTGAAGGTTTGGGCAGAAAGGAAGTAGTTGGGTGATAGTCCCGGGCTTCTGGACTATAACCGGTCACCCTGTGCTCATTGGTAGGAAAGTCAATCCATCAACTTCAAGTCAGTCCCTCATTGGGTTAGAGCCCGCACTGGGGATAAGCCTGAAGAAAGTGGATTCAACCTTGGCAGCTTAGCAAGGTAGGAGGGAGGCAGAAGGGGTGGGTGGGAGAATAAAATGATAGAAGCCAAGGAGGAGAGGCAGGGGGTCAGCCAGGGAAGAAATAAGAGAGACACTATCACCTTTGAGGAGTTCTGAGTAGGTTAAAGCTATGAATAACATTTTTAATCACACGAGCTGTATGCAAAATGGACTGGAACAAGGAACAATGGGAATTAAGGAAGTAGTTCAAATGGCCATGAAGCTATTCTCCTAAACCTTAAAGGCCTCATGGTTATGAAAATAATGGAAACGACATTTCAAATGATCAAAACAACCTTGCAAGGGGAAGTCCCAGCTCTCAGTACCTTCTAAGAGATGCCCTCTGAGCCACCTCCTGCCTACTCCTTCCTCATTTCTTCTATCCTCTGACAGGAGAATTCTCTATTGACAGTGGCCATGGTGGGGGCAGATGGCCAAGGGTGATTTCACTTTCCACGAAGCTGCTTTGCAGTTGCCCAGTGCCGGCAACTTACGCACAGCTCTTTGGAGGGAGGAGTTAGCACTGAATCTGTTAAGAAAGGAGACTCCAAACCCCACTGTTGGAAATGACAGCTCTTGACAAGATGAAAGGAGGTGTCTTGCTCAGATCTTCACTTAAAACAATCTGGAGTTGCATTAGTATTCACTGAGGGGCTGCACACAGAACAAGTACCAGCACCAGGAATAAAATTAAAACTAGTATTGACTCCCTTGGCACTGCAGAGGGTGGAAGAGGGCTTCCTGGAACTGGCCAGGCTTCCAAAACCTCCATCCTTAGTGGTTACTCATGACCCACCCAAAGCAATGTCCGTCCTTCTTAACCCAATGGTGGGATTTTCTGGATAAGGATATTTCTACTATGCCTTTACACCAACACATACCAATGGTCCAATGGGCAAATAGAGTCAGCCTATCCTGATAATCCTGCTCTTCCCACTATTGGAGGATGGACCCCACTCCAGTTGGCTTCTGTTTGGTTCCTGACTTAGCTGGGCTCCGTCTTATACTCTTAATCTGATCTTTTGGTCCTAAGCTGGTTTTATCTCACTCATTTGGATGTTTGTCTCTTCTTTTTTGGTTTGTATGACTGATCTCCTCCCCACCACAGTCTCTTATACACTGGACCATGCTAGTTATGCTTTCTCTACTAACATTCAGCTCCTAATCCCAGTTAGTTTAGCCTGACCTATCAAAAGCTGAGGCTATGTACAAGTGAGAGGCTGGATAGGGTCACCATCCCAAAGCTGTCCCTTTCAAATCCTGCCAAGCTGGAGCTGACCTGATACCTCATATACCAGCCCCACTCTCAAGCATATAGTGTCCAACTCAGACAAAAGGAAATGGCAGGAGAGAAGTCCCTTTAGAAATAAAATTACTCCGAGAAAAAGAATAGAAAATCCTACCTATTCTTTCTGGCTCCCCTTTGTGGTTCCTACACACTTACAATGGGCTGGCCTTTTTTGGAGATCTCATACATCCCCAAACTCATTTTTGAGTCACATCAGCCCTCCACTGTGCTGGCAGCTGCAGCTATGAGCTCCAGAAAAGGCTCCATGTGGAGAAAAACATCTCTGTCTGTGGCTGCTGACCATGTATTTTCCATTTTCTGGATCCACCTGGGCAACTGTCTCCAATGAGCCACGGACAAGATTCCTGCTGTAGAGGCCAGATCTGAGTAGGGCAGTCCTGTGTGGCATGTCCATCACCACATCCTGGAGTGCATCCTGTGAGTTCTCAGGGCATGTGGCAACATAAGCTATCCCTTCATAGGGTGGGCTTAATCAAAAGTACCTCTTCTAGTTACTATGTATGTGTGCATGCACAATTGCATATGTTCCTTTGTATGTGCATAAGTGTGTGCAGGATTATGTGTGTGTGAATGTGTATGGAGTTCAGAGGTTGATGTCTGGTGTTTTCATCCATCACTCCTCTTATTATCTTTTGAGAGAGGGTTTCTTAGTGGATGCAGAGCTCACTCACTGATTCAGATAGTCAGCAAGCCCCAGAAATATTCCTGTCTCTACTTCCCCAGCCCTGGGATTACAAGTGCCTGATCATCACATGCAACTTTTTACCCATATGCTGAGGATCTAAATACACATCTTCCTGCATGCATGATGTGGTGGTTTGCTTGAGCAATGACCCCAGTAGACTCAAGCACTTCTGTAGTTAATCCCTAGTTGGTAGTAGTGTTAGGAGAGGTTATGGGGAGATGTAGCCTTGCTTGAGGAAGTGAGTCATCAGGGGTAGGTATCTTAGTTAGGGTTTCTATTCCTGTGAAGGGACACTATGACCACAGCAACTCTTAGAAGAAAACATTAAATTGTGGCTGCCTTATAGCTCAGAGGCTATTATCAGCCTGGGAAGAGGCATGGTGGTAGACATAGTGCTGGAGATGTAGTTGAGAGTTCTACATCCAGATGGACAGGCAGCTGAAAAAGAGTAAGACACTGAGCCTAGCTCGAGCATCTGAAAACCTCAGTCCCACCCTCACTGACACACTTTCTCCAACAAAAACACACCTAGTCCAACAAGGTCACACCTCCTAATAGTGCCATCCCCTATGAGTCCATGGGGACCATATTCATTCAAACCACTACAGTGAGCTTTGAGAATTTATAGTCTCAGCTCCTTCTCATTCAGTCTCTGTGACATTCTTGCAATTAAAGACATGATCTCAGATCCCTGCTCCTTGCTCTCTGCTTGCTGCCACACCTCCATTAGGCTATGATGAAGTTTCATCCCTCTGGAGCCACAAGTAAAATAAATTCTCCTTCCTTAAGTTGCCTATGGTGGCAGTATTTTAACACATCATGGCTACAATACATGTCAAGCACTGAGCAATTGTTCCAGCCCCCCGCCATGCTTTGTACAGCTTTCCTGGTCCATTTTATGGAAAAAGATAAGAAGTGTTGTCTTGATAATGACAGAAAAATGTTTTTCCAGGCTTCCTCTTCCTCAGCCACATTTTTCCCTCTCAGACTCCACTACCCTCTGCCTTGTTCTCACCCTATCTCCTGAGTTTCCTGATACTCATTGTCTCCTTGAGATCTTGCTTAATGACCTAGTCCTTTCTGAGTTAGAACAGAGTGACTGGTTAGATGTTACTTTGACCCTGTCTTCAGATGGGTATGCATCTGTGGTTCTTGGCTTCCCAGAGGTAGAAGCCAAAGCTCTTTGCATTGTACTGCTGGGGATGCTCCTACACTGCTGGGTCTGTAGTCCTGCCACTGGGATGTGAGCAGTTACCTTCTTCTCACAATGACTCAGCGTGGACTTCTCTGTTGCCTGCTGTTCAGAAGCAGAAGGCTGGGACTAGAGTTGTCTTCAAAGAAATAAACAACCTTCCTCCCCATGATCATTGTAACGGGATTCAAACCTGATACACAACCTCCCTTAGCTGCATATAACAAGCTCACTTTAATATCCCATTGATTCCAAGAAGCTGCTCCAAAAAGTGGCCATTATGGCAACAGAGATGGGAAGCTTAGAGATGGTAAGCCTGTCATGGGGGCAGAAGGTTGTCATATCCATGTTCAGAGGCCTTGGAGCTCATTCAAATATCACTACCAAGAATCTGACCCTATGCAACCAAGAGAAACTCTCTCTCTCTCTCTCTCTCTCTCTCTCTCTCTCTCTCTCTCTCTCTGCCATTGCTTTCCTGGTGATGATGCCTTAGTTAGGATAAAAAAAAAGTATGAAGAAAGAAACTTTGTTTTGCTTAAAATCAGAGGCCTGGGAAGTCCAAGCATGGCACCAGCATCTAACAATGGCCTTATGATGCTCATGAGGGACCTCATGATGTGAAAGCAAAGTGTTCATGGGCACCTGCATAAGAAAGTTCAGCAACTGAGTTCATGCTGTAACAACTTGCTCTTGAGACAGCTAGCCCAAGTCTGTGAAGAATCTACTCTTCTTCCTCAGTGGCCCAGTAGACGCTTAGAGATCTCACCTCCCACAGCAGAATTCAGCTTCATCATGAGGACAAAGCATTTCACCCCTGTACTTGAAAACAACATGGTGATTCTTCTGTATTCTGTGCCCTTAGACTGACCACCTAAGTTACATCTTTCAAAACACAGTCTGGTAATGCTATCTCTATTTGTTTAGGGGAAGAAACTGACTATAAGAAGCTAAAGCAATCTGCTTATGAACACCTCACTTGTCAGGGTAAATCTTGGAAGTGGAGTCCGGAATTGTGATTCTAGATCTCTCATAAGGTCTGAAATAAAGTCACTTTTATGGCAGCAGACCTCAGTTCATTTATCTTGTGTTGTTTGGATTGTCCTCCATTTGGGTGCCTGTACTTTATCTTCAAGTTAGGTCATAAGATACTTGAAGGCCAAAGCCAGGTTTAATATATCTTTGCATTTTTCACAGCATTAGCACCATTATATATAGCCTTGCATGTATAATTGCTTAATAAATGCTTACTAACATGGAGAAGCAAAGAGAGAGAGAAGGATATTAATCTAACTAATTTCAGTCTTTTCTAGAACTTATTTTGCTTCCTAATAATCTCTCCAAGAATTATTTATTCCCTCGGGAGAGGCTATTTTAAAAAAACAAATATCTATGCATGTAAGAAAAACCTATCTCTCCTGATGAACTCATGTCCAGGCTTTTCTACATCTGCTGCCAAGAAGCTCAGGTCTAGTTTTATTTTTTGTCTGTAGAGTTATATTCAAATATTCTGACATAATTGTACCCCTCCTTGGTTTCTTGACCTTAAATATGTTGTTTTTATATTACTAGCTTAAAATTTTTTTCTTGGCTATATACTTTCTTGTGACCTCATTTCTTTTCTGGTTGATTTAATGGTACCCTGGAGTGAATGTGACTCCATCTCATCATCCTTAGGATGAAAATAGCAGCATCATTGAAGAACCCAGGTTAGAATTAAATGATCAAAGACAAGAAGAGCCTGGTAACAAACATTTCCATGATAAAGAAGAAGAATCAGAATAGTTTGAAAATTTCCATGAAACCCAGCTATAGGGGGGTCACATGACTGAATGTGGGTGTCACAAAAATCTGAGGCAATCCTAAAAGGATTTCAACTGTGCAACGACAGAAAAAGAATTCAAAATCAAGTACCCAGTGAAGAATCCACCTGTTTCTGGAAGGATCTGTCTCTGTTACATCACACAATTTCACCATAGCTTTTATTCTGAACACACAATATGTACATTTTCACTGTGCATGCCTTCAAATCATGCAAGGCCAACTCAGATTCAAGACTACTCTATATCATGTGTGCAGTGTTACTGCACAAACTAAATTTTCTTGGCTCAGTGGGTAAAGTGCTTTCCCCATGAACACAAGGTCATGAATTCAGATCCCTTGAGCCCAAATAAAGCTGAACACAGTAGCATGCACCTATAAAGTTAGGGTTCCTACAGCAAGATGGAAGATGGAACGAGGAGGCCAAGATCAACATCTGAGGTTGTCCTCTGGCCTCCACACACTTACATGGAGCACAAATGCCGTTGTATACATGCACATGCATGACAATACACACACACACACACACACACACACACACACACACGTTTTATGTTCCTATAGAAACAATAGTGTATGGGATACAAAGATTTTAACATTTCCTACCATCATCCCTCATCTTGTAAGAATCAAATTAATGTGTCTTCAGATTACATTGTGTTAAAATGTTTGATTTTTAAAATTGCTGTTTGATTTGCCTCCTTGTACTATGTATTTATGTGCAGTGACATTCTCAGCATTGATGATTATAAAATCAAAATATCGATCCACTCTGAAAAGTGTTGACGATGTTCTACATCCTGCAGGATCAAACATTCAGCCAAGATTAAAGTCCTGATGTAAAAATAAACAGTTACATCTCTCCCGTTAGTATACACATTTGTTTTGTCTTTAATAAATCATAAAATTATTTACATATTCCAAAGAACTTTAAAATAAATTTCCTTGTGGTTTATTACAAGTAAATGTTTGGATTGTTTAGCCAGCGTATAGACCTTGACATCCAGGGTTGTGCAAACATGTCTCAGGTGAAAGGGAACTGCAAATGGAAAGGTTTAAAAAGCTCCACTCGATGATATATAAGGACCTTTGTGCTAAAAGGTGTTTGCATGTCTAGGCCAGGACTCTTTCCTGAACTTCAGAATCATACAGTAAATCTGCTATTTGTTACCACCACTTGTGGGGAAAAAAACCCTAACAATTTGTGTAGTGGTAACATCCCTCACTCCAGCCTGCCTCTAACTGGACTCTATGTTACCTTGAAAGAGCTTTCCTTCCTATAACCCCACACAGCCCCTGTATCAGACAATGGCAACTTCAATCCTTGATGTAGCAGACTGAAAGACTTATAGTCATTCCAATCTCCTCCTTCTGCAGTGCCCTGTTACGCATAGGTTTCTCACCCCATCCTGGCCAGAGGTGCTACCTGCCCAGGGCCACCCCCCCAAAAAAAAATGACTCAGATGCTTCTATTAATTTTATCCTGTTTGACCTATGTCTCAGGAACATTGCTAGCTACTTCTTTCATCTTAATTCAACCCATTTCTATTCATCTGTCTGCAACATGGCTGTGGCTGTGGCCGTGGCCCACAGCTCACCTATATTCCTACATGCTTCTTCTTGGGCTGCTGGCTCGAATCTCTCTGACTCTGCCCTCCTCCTACCTGAACCTCAATTTCCCTGACTACCTATGGTGTCTTGTCATGGCCAAAACAGTTTATTTAAAGAATGATTTTCACAGCATATAGAAAGACATTCCCACATCAGTACCCTACACCCAATCCTTTAAGAAACCCTTTGCCTCTCCCTTAGATGTAGGCCAAGAATGGACCTGCTTCTTCCACATTATCTTGCTGTCACCAACCTCAAAGACACATAGACACCTAAAACAGGCTCTAAGAGCCCTTTCATTTGATTTTCTGAGATTCAACCACACACATCCTGCCCAGATATGCCTCAGCTTCTCTCACAGTATCTGGCATTGCTCTGCCCTGCCTCCTCACAGTCTTTTCTTTCTCCCTTCCTGCCCCCTTCACTGTCTCCTGAGAAATGTTAGCCTCACCTGGGAGCCTGTCTCACGTACCTCCTACTTCCCGAGATTCCTCAAGGGTCTCCCTCACACTTTTAGGATTCAAAAATCACATGCTCATGGGCCCTTTTGTAACTACACAGTCCAAAAGTACAGGTGTACTTCGACATACACACCACATTTCCCTGCCTGGTTTTCAGTTCTTCAGAACAGCGCCTTGCACCATTTAACACTGCATCTGGAGACATGATATTACTAACTGATCAGCAGTGCAACTCATGCTTAGAGCTCAGTAATCAAACACCTGTCTAGCCTCTGTGGGCCTTAGGTACTCTGCTTCATCCCTAGTAACACACACGTACACACACACACACACACACACACACACACACACACACACAAAACCTAGTAGTGCCAAATTACCTTAGCTGTGTCCCAGATCTACTGATCATGTCATCTCATATAACTTACTGTGCCTCAGTTTCTTCATCTTTAAGATGGAGAGGTAGCAATTAAATAGGTGTATACATGTCACTTAGAATAATGACCAACACACACACACAAATAAACACCAGGAGTTCTAGCATCTAGCATCGTATTTATTATGTCTTTCCAGATGGATAGAAGTATTGTATGTTTTGTTCTTTGCTCTCTCAACAGTTCCTGGGAGAGCCCTGGTACTTCTTAGATGCTCAATAAATGGTTCCCAAATGAATGGAGTTGGCACTTGGGAGAAAGGTCAAATACAGAATGAGCCGTCTCTCTATTCTTTCTTTTTTTAAAGCAGTGCTTGAAGTTTTAAAAGTGATGAAACAGAATAGAGAGGCAGGAAAAGTCAGAGTGCCCAGAGAAACCTAGGCTTGAATTTTAATTTTTTTATGTCAGTAGTGATGGGGAAAGCAGAAGACAAATCAACAACCGAAGTCAAGATATGGCCAGAAATCCAGGCAACACTCAAGACAGTGTGTTGTTTTACCAATCCATGGAAAAGAGCATGTTCAGATGTGGGGCGATAACAAATAAGTCTGGGACAGGTTGAAGCCTGGATAGAGCTCTAGAAACAGAGTGGCAGTGAGCACTGGTTACTTTCAAAAGATGAAACTTAGTAGCAAGGTAGGAGGGATGCCAAAACCAAAGTACAACAAGGAAGGGAAACTGACTGGCCCTGAAGTTGAGCATCAAAAGCCAATGGAAACAAACAGAAAAGGAAACATGTCAAAATATAGCTCTCACTCATAGTAGAAGCCAAAGTCCTTTCCACGTCTTCCTAAGGCAAACATTATTACAACATTAACTATTTATACATTTAATATTTATACATTAACATAGTACATTTACTGACCACTACTTAGATAATAAATATCTTTACAGGCTGAAGTGAATTTCTTTGTGTGCTTTCGTAAACTGTCAGAGATGGTTCAGAGCAGTTACAGTTTGAGCATCTGTGTACATAACTGGTTTGCATAGTCTCCACAGGATCTCCTCTCTTTTTTATTCCTCACAGAATTCCAAATTTCTTTGTGGTCTGAGTCCATTAAGTGAGTGTGCCTAGACTAAAAGGGAAAAACAACAAAAACAAACATGTTCTAAATCATGGTGACTATTAATGCTCTAAATTCTTTCAAGACAAATAAAACAAGTAGCACCAGTTTACTCTTTCATCATCTGTCCTGTGGCATAGTAATGTGATGGGGAAGAAGTGAATGTGTCTTACCAATGCCCACTGCGGGTGGGGAGGTGGTACATGAACACTTGGTCTTATAGGCTCCAAAGCTTTAAAGCACTACAGAATAATAGGATCGTGCAAAACTGAACACTTGAAGCTCTCGGGCCCACACAGAGCAGAGGCCAAAAGAGTATGCTGGCTTCCTAGAGTCATGCACTGGAGTTAAATCCATAACACTCACAACCAGGTTGTAAATTTTAGGCCATAGTTCATTAACTCCAGAAGTTCAAAATGATACCCCCTGCTCGCCCAGTCAATGCAGCTGAGAGTTTTCCTGGCGTGTGATGATCCATCAACAATTGGATTCCAATATCTTTTGCTTCATTAATAGAGTCACACGGGCCCCTCCTGTGGAGCTGGGTAAGGCTTCTGCCTCCAAGCCTTTGTTGATGGGCTGGGCTGCAGTTTGAGCTGTAGTTCCAGCTACAGGCAGACCCACTCGGATACCTGTTCCTGACTTCCAGCCCAGGGTCTCCAGGTAGACCAGAGTTAGCAGCAAAGGCCCTCCATGGTGTGTTTATCTTTAATGAGATGACTGAACACTGACTCAAGGCGGTGCATATGTTAAGAAGCCTCATGTTACCTATGGCCATTTTACCCTAAATATATTCCATCTCATCTGACCTTAGCAATTACTCAGTTTTAAACCTGGTTAGTCCAAGTATGGGAGAAAATCCTGACCCAGTGGGAGAATCTGTGATGTCTTTTAACTCTCAACCTGGGTTCTGTTGACTTTCTATAGTCTAAGGCAAAAATCTATCCCACCTGACTAGATCCCCAAGAAGTCACCTCCCTCACACTGGCCAGGTGATAGTCAGCCTCCAGAGTGACCTGGAACAGAGCTTGCAAATGTGTGACTTCATGAGTCACAACCAAGAAGCAACTCTAGACTCGGAGTCTGTGGAGCTAAGCTGGTCTAGAATCACCAACGGCAGAAAAGCCAGAGGTGTGAACATCAGCTGTGTTCAAGAAACAGTTTCCACTGTCCAAATAGAAGCCCCGACTCCAGCACTAGGTTTGGGGGTCAAATTTGGATATGGACAAAAATCTCGGGGCAGTCCAAAATAGCAAAGAACCAGGGCAAGCTTGAAGGCACTATACACAGAGAAGCTTGCTACAGTCACTGCCTGAGTCATACTGATTCTGCCCTGCTAATGGTACTGGTGAAGTCAAACAAAATCCTGAGGCTACTCTGCTGCCTCCCCACAGCCCCTTTCTCCATCAACTGAGATTTGAAACAATAAAGGCCTACAGTACAAACAGGAGGGCACCAACCATCGCCTTGATTTTCAAAACCTTTGTGAAATTCAAATAAGGTTCTTTTCCTTAGCAACCCTGCCCCACTGGGAATTGTGCAGGTTTTTTTTTTTTTTTTTTCTTCCCACAGCTCCCAAAGTCTCTTGCCTTCTAAGCTACTAAAACAACATACATTGTAGCCCCCGTAAATGTCCATTGCCCAAAAGCCACAGCATCATTTTCTGCTTCCTTTTAATAAATTGTTCTTTTCTTTGCACAGCAGAGAAAAGATGAAGACAAAATTGGGAGGAATTATTTCCCGAGTATTGTTTCTCTAACAATAGCAATCCTTGCTCCTGAGAACTCTGCTTTGCTTAATATGTTCTCTTGGTAAAGTGGGAAAATGTGACAGTGTAATAACCCAAAAAGCGGCATGGAGTGCCTGATTCCCCCAAAGTGTCCACTGAGAACACAGACAGGCATTTTCATCAAGAAGGAATGGTGTGTATTGAGAGAAGGTAAGTGCACAAAATCGGGGTCTGCAATAAAGTGGGGCCCAGACGTCAAGGATTAAATGTCTGGCTTCTTTGCTTCATGGTAGAAGTGTCTGTAGGAAGAATGGGACTCCCTGTCTTTACTTTATATGGTAACATACATACAGCAAACGTATACCTTTCCCACAAAAAAGAAAGAAAAGGAAAATTAGCCTGTTTAAGTATCAAATGGCTTCTGAACAACAAAGACAACACTGAGATCAAGGGAAATCAGAGTAGATTTAAATAACAACAGGCTTTAGAGCTAGGTGTTGGGAAGGGCTAGGCATCCTGAGTCTTAACCCCTGAGACAGGAAACCAATGGAATTTGGGGGATGGACTTAGGAAGTTACTCTGCCAGTCAGCTCAAAAACCTCCCTTTCTCAGAGAGAGGGAGTGTACCATGTCTTCATAACAATGTCCTTTATTGTCCCTCTTTCCTAGTTCCTAACTGATACACGTCATGTGTGACCATTACTTTAGTAGGGGATGAGAGAGGGGAAAGAATGCTTAAGATGGAGGGAAGAGGCAGAGACATAAACTGAAGTGGCCTGAGGATGATTTGCTGTGTCAAGATAGTTGGAAGAGAGGCCGGAAGGGACTAGAGTCCCGTGTAAGCTGAAGTACATGAATGAGAAAAGCTGGAAGGAGAAGCAGACACTGGATGAAATGCAAATGCTGATGTCTGTCAAGGGCTACATGTGGGCAGGGTGTTGGGCAGGGCCTTCGTGCAACGGTATTCTCAGTTCTACATCTTTTCACATATGACTATGGTGCCTGTCATCACACAGGCTAATTGCATTTCCATTTCCCATCTCTTAGACTTTGGACTTGGCCACTGTGGTTTTTTTTGTTTTTTTTTTTTTTTTTTTTTTTTTTTTTTTTTTTTTTTTTTTTTTTTTTTTTTTTTTTTTTTTTTTTTTTTTTTTGAGCTGTAGAAGGAGAAGTAGGACTTCTGTGGACCTTAGCCAAGGTCTTATTACCCAGGACAGGCACAGAGAGATACACAGAAGAGAAAAGAATGGCCCTACCTGCTCAATCATGGTCAAGACCAGCAGCATAATTGAGCAGTGTTTTGCCGGATGAATCCCACAACCCAAGAACTATTCAGTATGGGTCCATAAGCAGCGCTGAGCTCACCAGAGCCACAGGACCCAGCAAGTTGCTCTATTCCTAGATCGACTCCCTGCTACATTGTCCACAATCTTCCTCCAACAGGCATGAGTCAGTGTGTTAATGGGCTAAATAGGACGCAGATGGCAAGAGGGCCAAATGCTTTCAAAGCTTTCATTTCTCTTTAAAAAGAATAAAGAATGCAGAGTAGGTGATTGGTCTGTGTGTGTGTAAGGCAAGGCTCTGCAGTGAGATCTATATACAAGGGCATTTAGTATAAATATGGGCTCAGGTAGTTATCCAAAAATGAGAAGCCCCAAAATCTAACCTTCTGCAAACTGGAGAACCAGGAAAGGCAGTGATGAGATTCAGCCCAGGTGTGATGGTTGAGGAGAGCCAGGGGAGGCTACTAGGATTGTCACCCGGAGTCCAGAGGCTGGGGAGACAAGAAATGATGGCTTTTGATTGGCCATTGGCATCACTTCACATTCTCCTGTTGAGACTTAGGAAATGCTGTGAAGATATCGTAAGAAATAAAAACGGGGCAGTGACTACTGTAAAAGAGCATCTTCTGGATACAAGGGCTGATGCACTCGTGTATTCACAACAGCTCTGGTTGCCTGCACAAGATCAAACCAGTTAACACTCCACCACAGATAGAAGAAGGGCTCAGGAGACTTCACCTTAGCTATTGGCAGGGGTTGGCTACTGAGAGGGAAACGGTAATTTTTCTTCAGGGGTGTGTGTGGTCCATGGTAGATTGCCCATGATCAAGTAGATGATCCTTTCCCCCATGGGTGTAGAGGCAGCTTTGGTTGAACTCAGTGGGTTGGGGGGGGGTTGAGAGGAGGATGTAGGGAAGGTCTTGGAGGACTTGGGGTATGAGTAGAGGGAGATAGGATCTAAATACATTGTTTCCATGTGTGTCGCTGCCAAAGAAAATTTTCTAAAAAAAAAAAATAGTAGAGAAAAAAAGATGAACCTTTACTCTGATTCTTGTTTACCCTGTTCTCAGTGAAGTAGATGCTGCCTACCCTCATTTAGGCTACCGAGAAACATCCTCCCTGGCATAATCAGAGATGAAGCTGATGCCTGACTCCCTGGGCATCCCATGGTCCAGTCGGGTTGACAACTCTAGGCGCTCCATCAGTGTGCTTTGGATGCAGTGATGTCAGTGATAAAAGGAGCTTACTTTGGGCTGAGGAT
Organism: Sigmodon hispidus; assembly: GCA_004025045.1. NCBI lineage: Eukaryota > Metazoa > Chordata > Mammalia > Rodentia > Cricetidae > Sigmodon > Sigmodon hispidus. Next base: position 299,784 of record PVIH01000303.1, read on the forward strand.
CTCTGGGGAAGTGTCAGAGAAAAGGTGACTTTGAACCAGATCTTGAAGGATAGAAAGGTTTTTGCCGGAGTGGAGAAAGGGAGGGGGTTGGAGAAGCCCCTCAGGCTGGGGAGGCGGGGGATCCGGCTGGGAAACCTTCCTCCGAGTTATGAAATCACCTTAGAGCTCTTTGGCATGGGTCCATATGCAGCGTGCGCACGTGGGGATGGGGGAATCTCCTCCTGAAAACCTAATTTGTCAACACCCTGGGCTCAGAGGAGAAAAACAGAAGCCAGCATCTCGTTAGCTTTGAACGACCAGAGTCCCTTGCATTCGAGTGGCTGCTGTGACTGTGGCGAGGCCTGTGTAAATAGCGCCGGATGGGATTGTAGCTAATAGGGTTATTAATACCTGTCACATCCCAGGATGGCAGAATAATGTGGAGGTTTTCTACTATAGATTAAAACCAACCAACGGGGAATTTTCCGAGGCTGGCAGTCACAGCTTTCTCTTCAGACAACTTTTCCTCCAGCCATGCAGACTGGGGTAAGTAATTGTCCCGAGGAAAGGTTTGTCACCACGGTAAATGCAAAAGCAGGAACAAGCCTGCCTCACTTTTATCCTCAGGCAAGAACATGGGTATTCAAAACTCACAGATAATCCCAAAACCTCCCAGCAGCCTGTAGATTTGACCTCTTTCTGGGCCCAGATGTTTACCCCAAAGAAAAGCCAGCTTTATTTGAACTTCATGCCTTTTGCTCTTGAGTGGGAAGAAGACCACGGGCTGAGGAGAGAAGGAACCAGACTCAGAGCTAACTGCAGGTCCTTGGGTCCTGGGGCTGCACTAAACGGAGCAGCTCCAAGCAGAAAAGGGCTGGTGATCCTTTTGTCTTTTCTGGGCCTCTGTCCTGAACCTAGAGTGGGGCCTTGCTCTTCCACAGAAGTCTCCAGAAGTGCAGATGAAAGGGTTGCAGCAGCAACCAAGAGTGGGTACAATCTTGATGGCTTCTCCTCCGGTGAATGTATCAAGCTCACTTCATCCAGAACTTCCTTGGGATAACATGTTGATGAGAGCATTGGCTTTCTTTCATCTTTGTGCCTTTGCACCCCTCCACAGGTGTCTCTGGGACCCTTCCTCCTGCTGGCCTATCCAGGCCTGATCCGTTCCCCTTTCCCAAAGCTCATCAGAAGAAGGCTGTGTCTGGGGCCTAGACAGGGCTAAAGGACATATGCTGTAACCCTTTAAAAGCTCTCAGCGGTGGGCGTAGTGGGCAGGGTTCATCTGTCAAATGCTCTGGTTATCCCTGAGGATACAGAAGGAAAATGTAGGGTACCTAGTACCCTCTATAAATGAGATTCTGTACTACAGTTGGATCCCCTATCCCTGGAGACAATCAGGCTTGCTTGAGAAGACTTGGTTCATGTTTTGTGATGTTGTTTTGGAGATGAACACTTGTCTTTACTTGGAGCCTTCCTCTCCTCTTTGTGTATAGTACTGAACCCAGGCCTCAGATTCTTCACTCCCCCAGCTCCCCACTGTCATCACTTGGATTGAGTCTCTCTAAAACGTATAGATGAATCTCTACACCATGCCCATTGGACTATGGTTAGAGGCAGGACCACTAAGGAAGAAGTGAAGATTCAATGATGCCCTAAGGATAGGACCCTAACTCAAATGAACAGGTGCCCTCAGAAGAAAAGGGAAGGCCATATGATGAGCGTGACTGCTGGGAACTGAAGCATTATGTTTCTCCAAAATCTTGGAAATTTAACCCCAGTGCTGGTGGTATTGAAAGGTAAAGCCTGCACTAAATGGTTAAGTCTTGAGGACCTTACTCTCACTGATAAAGAGAGTGGCCTCTTAAAAGAATCTCAGATAACGTCCCTTTCCCACTTCCTCTTCCTGCCTGGGAAGGGCACAGAAAGAGGGAGCCATTTCTGAAGCAGAGAGCAAACCTTTACTAGAAACCAAATCTGCTGGAAACTTGACCTCCAACCTTCCCAGCCTCCAAGACTCTGAGTAATGAGATCATATTATTTAAGAATTACTTAATTCTGTAGATTACTTATGATACAGTGCAAACAAATTGAGACAGTAGTCAGCTTCAAGCTAGAAAGAGAGGTCTCATCAGAGGTCAACACTACCAACACTCTTATCTAGGAATTTCAGACTCTAGACTCGGAGAAAACAATTTTCTCCTTTTACAGCCCTCCAGTCTATGGCATCTAATAATGGCAGTGCCAGATGGCTGTCACACTTGCTTCACCTTAGTAGCTTAGAGAAAATGAAGGAGGGCCATTCCATCTGAATGTTAGCACAAGTTAGTGCACTAATTCCCAGGTAGTGTTGTCTAAGAGTTAAGGACATGAACTGGGTCCACAACAAGACTTTTTTTCTCAGCATGACTATGTCATGGTCATCTGCCCTATGGGAAGAAGATTGTACAGTTGCCCTGCAGGAACAATGAAGTGGATGCCAGCACGCAGTAAGCACTGAATGACATGTTACATGTTTAAGACTATTATCTTATTGGCTCTACTGTGAATAAACACAATGACCTTGGACCTAATTCTCTTCTATGTAATTAATAGAGAGATGCTTCTTGTCTTTCAATTGCTGATAATTTGAAAGGAAACTGTGCTAGTTTGAAAGAAAATGGCCCCCAAAGGGAGTAACATTAATAGGAGGTATGGTCTATTGGAGGAAGTGTGTCACTGTGGAGGTGGGCTTTGAGGTCTTCTATGTTCAAGCTACACCCAGTGAGACAGACCACTTCCTGTCGCCTACATATCAATATGTAAAATGTGCATGTTGTCATGTCCCACCATGATAATAGACTATACTTCTAAACTATAACTGAGTGTTTTCCTTAATAACAATTGTTGTGGTTATGGTGTCTCTTTACAGCAATAGAATCCCTAACTAAGACAGCAAAGATAAAGTGAAAGAAAAAAAATGCCTAGGAAATCTGAGCCAATTTATTATTTCTATTATTATTGTTATCTTTAGTGGCTTTCCTACTATTTCTGTATATGAGCGATGCCCCAAGAGTTCCCACACTCTGCCTCTGCCTCCTTCATATGCCTCAAAACTATAATCAGACAAGGCTCTATCTACTGCCATTTCCTCTTACAAGCTTCTGTTCCCCCAAGGTGACCTTTGCCACCCTTGCCCAATGGTACAAATAGTTGTGATGGGGGCAGAAAGCACAAATCTTGAGTGATGTAGTTTAGACCTTAGACACTTGCCCCAAAGAGTCTACACATTGCTGAGTCCCCAGCCTGAGATGCTCTTGGGAAGTGACCTGCCCTTAGGAGGTAGGATCTAGTAGAAGGAAGCAGCCTTCATTATTGGATGTTATAAATGTCATTCAGGTATGCATTCAGAGATGATGTTGGGGTCCCAACTCCTCCTTTATCTCTTTTATTGTTCCTTGGCTGCCATGAAATGAGTATCTTCTTCTGCCATGTGCTGGCACTGTGATGTGAGTCCTTGGAGGTAATGGTACCAAGCAAGCACAAACTTAAAGCTCTAAAACCGTGAACCAAAACAAGCATTTGCAAGTTGATCTGTCATGGAGGTAGATGTATCTTAGAGGTAAATCAGTTGGTGTCCTTTGGTTTCCATTCTTAGCACTTAAGAAGTTGGCTCTTGTGCCTTCTTAGACTTATGACTGCCTGGCTCTGCTCAACCAACAGCTGCACGTGTGCCTCTTTGCCCCTGAGAGCAGAACATACATAATTGTGATGGCAATCAGGAGCAATACTTTCAGAACACAGCTGACATCCATATCCCAGTGTTGGGAATTGAGTGACAAGCTTGCCTTATCCATCCCTCCACCCCTCAGGTAATGTGGGGGCTCATGCCCAGCAGATCTACAGAAAAGGCCACGGCCAGCAGCTGACAGCTCTGGAATTTCTGGGCAGCTAGCCCTTTGTAGCCCATCCCCCCCTCAACTTCCTTCCCAGAAAATACTCTGCCCATCCCAGCAGCCAAGGAATCATGCCAGCCACAGGCCCAGAAGGGCAGGCCTTCACAGACATTTCTAAATGATTCACTGGCTGGTGGAACCATCTAGAAAGTACATCTTTCTTGAGTCCCAGATGTCCCTAGAACAGTTTCTCACTGTTGCTGCCTTGACAATCCCTTCTTCATTGACCATGGGGGTCAGGTTGACATGGGAGGACATACATTCATAATGGCTGGGTCCAGATCACAATAAAAGGCCTCCACAAATCTCCTCTCCTTCCCTTCCTCCCCTCCTCCTCACTCTCCACAAAGATGGGGGGAGAAAGAGAGAAAGCAGAGAGAGAGAAACAAGATCAGCAAGTGACACTGGTATTAATCCCAGGACTCTCACACATGGAACAATGTAAAGAGCTGATAAAGAACCACACATAAGAAGTGTTATTTCTGAGTGGGGACAAAGCACTCAATACTGCCAGGATGAGCCTCCCCTCATCACCCGCCTTCGCCCTCTTGGCTGTTTACAGTAAAACTTCATCACCAGCCGCTATTAAGCTTGGCAGTTACTGTAAATGCTGCTGTTGCTGTTGACTTCCACAGCCCCAGGACATTTTATCTAAGACAGAATGACTTCAACAGAGAGACCCAAACCTCCACTTGCTTCTCTTCAGAAAGTCGAAAGTGCCCTAGAGAGAGAGATCAGCCCGTTCTCCAGCTGGAGAATGTCGGCTCCCTCCCCTCACTCTGTGGGCTGTAAAGACTATAATGAAGTCAGCAGGGCTGGTGGGATAGATTCCAGAACAAAATGAAAAGCAGTTTGGCCATTATGAGGAAGGCCAGAGAGCATCATCTGACCTCTTCTATCTGTTTTCTCTGCCACCTTGATGGAGAGAGAGAAATAGCCTTTTCTGGGGTCTATAAATGAAAACTGGACATGGGACCAGGATGAATTATTTGGGATAGGGCGGCGGCTACAGGGTCTGTAGTTGCCTGAGCAATTGCCACAGGATGAAGAGTCACCAGAAGCAGTCAGTCACCTTCCCCTCTTTCTACTCATTTTCCCCAAAGAAGCTTCAACCTCTAGGTAGAAGCCACCAAGGGACTTGTTTAAAATTCTCTATGATTAATTCATGGCATTTATCTTACTTTCATCTGAATTTTAGAGGAGAGACAAAGCTCGGTGCCTCACCCAACATCTTACAGCAAAGGCTCCTTCATCTCCACATGGCTGGTGCCTGCTGCTGTCCCTGACACAGACATGTCCACTAACCTCTGTCTGAGTGCATGGTGACTGCCAAGTATGAGGCAGACATGGGGAAAGCAGTGGCCTTTCTAATGAGAAGACCTGGGGTCAAATCCGAGCTCCACCTCTTGATCGCTCCATAACTTTGAAGCATTTCATTTCTCTGAGACCCAATTTCCTCTGCTGTAATTTGGGGGTAATAATGCCTGTGTGATGAGGCCATTGGGCAGATTAAATAAAATAAAGATGTTAAAGTGCTTATCACAGTGTCTGGCACACCAATAAATCTTGTTGGATCTGAATCTGAGGGATCAAATATTGACCTCCCCAAGCCCTAGAGAAAAATGTCCATGTCTCTGAATAGAGCACTGTCAGCAACAGGGATTATCTGCTACAAATCCAGGGTCAGCCATCACCGCCCCCTCCCCAAGCATCCTGAGCTTCTCTATATTTCCTTCCTCCCACTCCCCAGATGATGTGTGCTCTGGGAAAGCTAACGAATTTTAATATCATCCTAAGTCAAACATCATTATGAAAGTAAACCAGCTTGGAAAAAAATAATAAAAGCATAGAACACATCCCAAGGCCAAATGTAAATGGTTTTTAGATTCCCCATTATTTTAAGTTACCTATGCCCAGGAGATACTGGGAAGACAACCTAAATTCATGCAGATAATCAAGAAGTAATCATCTGGACGACTTGCGTGTAACAGTTTCTAAAACAAAGACCTCTGGGCTTCTCTTCAGAGAGAATCTCCCCTTCATTTTCCAAGGAGTTTGTGGTGGTTCAGGGTAGGGAGAGTGAGTGGGTAGAAGTTCCAAATTGCTCAGTGTGGCGATGCCTGTGGCCACTGCTGGTACTCTAAAGCAGTGGAGAGGTCTCATATTCTAGAAGCTTCCAAATGCAATAATGTGTTTAACTTTTAAAATATGCATGGTCTGTGTCTGGTGTGTGTGTGTATGTGTGTGATATTTGTGTGCATGTGTTTGTTTGTGTGTGAATGTATACATGTGTGCAGAGGCCAGAGGATGATCTCAAGTATCCTCTACCTTTCTCTACCTTACCTTCCGATTCAGAGATTCTACCAAAGCTGGAGCCTACCAGTTCAGCTACACTGTCTGGTCAGCAAGCTCCAAGGGTACACCTGCCACTGCAGTCACCAACTTTTCTCCTCTGTCACACTGGAGTTACCTTACCCAGCTTCCACATGTGGGTGAGGGGCCCAAACTCAGGTCTCTATGTTTGCAAACACAGCAGTGAGACATCTTCCCACCTCTGTGATTAGTTATTTTTATGCTGTTGTGACCCAAAAGTACATGATAGAAACAGTTTATGGGAGGAAAGACTTATTTAACTCACAGTTTCAGAGGGTCTCAGACCATCTTGGCAGGCTAGGCATGGTTCTGTGCTTCTCGGGAAACAAGAGGTAAAGTTAATCAGGAAATAGGAAGTGTGTCGGTACCAGAGTCTGGACGATGTTCAAAGCCTTTCTTCCAGTGGCCCTACTTCTGCCAGTCAAGCCACACCTCCTAAAAGTTCCAAAGCTCCCCAAAATAGCACCAGCAGCTGGAGAACAAAATTTCACATCATGAGCCTATGGAAGACATTTTATATTCAAATCATAGCATTTCACCCCTGGCCACCAAGGCTCCTGGCTTATCTCATCATTGAAAATACATTTAGTTCAAACTAAAGAGTTTCTGTAATTTGATCAACTCCAACACTGTTACAAAGTCCAAAGTTTCTTCTGCAACCCAGAGCAAGCTCTTAGCCATGAGCCCCCATAAGAATCAAAAGGAATACTGCATATTTCCAACATACAGCTGCATGTAAACATTCTCATTCCAAAAGAGAAACAGAAGGTTTGCAAGGAAAGATTAGATCCAAGCAAAACCAAACCCCAGCAGAAAAAAAAAAATCATTCAATCTTGTGGTGTCATGTCCAGCATCTAGAACACACAGCAGTATATGTAAGTTCTGACCGTCTTAGGCAGTGGTTTATGGCTCTACTTCCTGTAATATCTATGAGTTTATCCCGGGACCCAAATGGCAGCTCACAACTGTCTGTTGCTCCTGTCCCAGGGCATCTGACAGCCTTACACCCTTACATATATATTTAGGCAAAACAATAAAGCACATTAAAAAGAAAAAGAAGAACAGGAACCCAGGATCTCACATTCAGCTTCGCTTCTGTATAATATGTTCAGTATATTATAGGCTCAAGAAAGGCACAGAGTTTCAGAGATACATGTAACCAGAGTACCTGAAACAAAGCAGATGCTCCATGAACACTCATCTCCTCATCCTTTCTCCTAGTTTCTCCCTGGCTTTAACCCTAGTTTTTGGTGTTTGTATTTTGAGCATCAAGCTTCTGGCTTTATTTTGCAGGAGAGTGTATGGTATCAAACTTCGGTTATGCCACCCTTAAATATGTCAGTTTGAGTAAACTGGGTTTTTCCCCCAATTTAAGCATGTATTCTTATCTTTGAAATGGGTACAACATACCTATCATGCAAAACATTTTTTGGTGATGCAACTGAACCTAGTGCCTCGAGTATGACAGGAAAATGCTCTATGACTGAGTTATATTCCCCAGCCTTCTTTATACGTTGAAACAAGCTAGTCTTGGACCTATTATTCTACAGCCTAGGCTGGCCTTGAACTTGCCATCTTTTTGCTTTAGCTTTCCAAGTAGCTGGCTTACTACAGGCTTCTTCTTCCAGGCCTGGCTGCAAATTTGTTTAAAGGATTAAATTATGTGTATAAAGTCCTTACAGAATTCCTGGCACATAGATCAGGTTCAGCAAATTCCCTCCTCTACTTTCCTATAAATAGGGATGTTGTCAAGAGTCAATGGATAACTTAAGTAATGTTCCTGAATATTTATGCCACCTAATAAATAGCAGCTCTTCTCACCCTCCCCAAGTGCACTGGGTTGTGAAGGCAAACATTCACAGGATTATGCTAGGTGCTGGGGAAACAAAGATGAATAGCTCTTGCCCTCAAGGTGCTCATGGGTGGAGGACAAACCATCCAGTGAATAACAGTACAAAACCTGACAAAGGGAACAGTAAAAACACGTAGGGAGGGCTCTGAGAAATACTGGGGGATACTTACTTTTGTGACCATCTGACTCTTCTATGTACATGAATTCCTGACTTGGCTCAGCCAACCTCGATCCCCCAACTATGCCAATGAGTCATTAGCTGACAGCAACTACAGGCATTCAACATCAATGGGCCACAGAACGTTAGGAATGGAATTTTCCAGAAGTAGCTGGCAGACTCTTCCAAGACTTTACTACCCTGACCTCCTACCAGCTTCTCTGGTCCTTCAACAGCAGCAGGGCCGATGCTAACTCTTCCTCTCCCACTGCTCACTCCGAGATAGTCAAGGGATGTTTTAAATCCTCCAACATTGTCTTGTAAAGAGAGAGGAAGAAAACCGACCCTGTACTTTGTGCCAGGCCCCTTCGTGGGCATTTTATACGTCTGTTCATTTGATTCTCACAGTAGCTCTATGGGATTTAGAAATATGGCTTCACCCATTCTAAGAGGATGGAAATAGCAGGAAATATTTGCTTAAAGATCGTTAGTGAGAGAGCCCACAGGATGGCTTGGTGGAGAAAGGGCTCTTGATACTCAATCTGATAACCTGAAGTTGATCCCTGGGACTCCATGGTAGCGGGAAGAGAATGGACTCCAGACTCCAGTTATTCTCTGACCTCCATACACACAGTGCAACACACACACACACATGCATGCATGCATACACACACACACACACACATGCATACACACACACAAGCACACACATGCATGAACACAAAAAGAGAAGATTTAGGCTTTCTCTGTGTGGGGTGAGTAGTGAAGAACTTATTGCAGTCTTCAGATTCACTACAGGGACCTTAGTTTCAGAAGAAAAAAAAAAAATCTCTGGCAGCTTCCCCAAATAGACTTCACTCAACTGTCACAGCAGCAAACTGCCTTTCTATGCAGATCAGGCAGTGCCCGAAGGTGGGGGCTGGGGTGAGGACCTGGCAGGCACGCTCCCCTCTGCTCTGTCATGATGTGGTAGCCAGGACAAGGTGAGCTGGTTCCAAGCCCAAAGCATTAGGGCACATCAGAATGCTGGCTGACCCTCCCTAACCGAAAAAATTCAGCAGAGCTAACTCAGTCAGCTCAGCAGCTGGTCTCCATGCACTTCCAGGCTCCAGGCAGACCCTAGGCCGCTCACTGTCACAGGTACTAAATTCCCCTGGACATGCATGCCAGCAGAAGCCAGGCTTGAAACACACTAATAAATCCATCTGAACACTGTGCTCTCCTGGGGCCGATCAGTACTTCAGCTCTAGTCACAAAAATAACATACTGTAAAAGACTGATTAGTCATCGGATAATTGAGTTCTTAATGTCAAAAACAATATCGAATGAATATTCAACAGATCATGCTACTGAAACTTACCTGCTCCATCAACAATGACTAACATTTCCCCCCATTGTTCTTTCCCAGAAATTATGGTAATATGACTTTTCTAAGGTGATGAATGTGGTTCTCTGAAAACATATTGTCTTACAGGTTAATGCACAATGTGTTGGTTAAGAAAAACTGCTCAGGAGTCAGGCTGGATTGCATCTTCCTGCATTTGCTTCACCTCTGGTGAAGACAGAGGGGGCTTTAAGAGTCAGTGTCTTCCAGCCACAGACACACTTCAGAGCTCTGCTCTTGTGAAGCTAGCCCTGTTTGCCTTTATATACTTACTTGTTCCCTGAGACCTGGGGGGATGCACTGCTTCCAATGCAATTTATGTTTAAACAAAGACTGAGGTTCAAGTGTTCTTGGAGGCTGATGTGTAACTGAATTTTCATGGAAAGTTAGACCAAATGTATGCATGAGTCTTCCTCTATGGTTATTTGAATCCACATGTGCACAAACTCATATGCCACCTCCTGCATGCGTATCTCTTATCAGCTTGAGGTTAGGGGCTTGAAGTTGTGTTTACAAGGCATTTTCTGAGCCTAGAATCTAGAAAGGAGGGAATGCCTCCATGCAGATCCCACTTTCTGTTAGCCTGGCCCCTGCAGCTGCAGCAGCTTGGTCGGGGAGAGGCTGGTGTTGGGTTCAGGTCTCAGGCTCTACAGTATGTCATGGGCCTTGTTCTTGATAGGAACATCAGGATCTGCCAGGCAACAACTGCTTCTCCAGCAGGACACTCTGTTCCTAGGGCTGCTCTACTTCTTTATAGCCAGAAGTATGTGGCCTTCTGACTTTCCACAGAGCCCAGTCCAATCAAATGTGCAGATCAAACACATCCCTGGCTTCTCCCTGGTATCTTGGTGTATCCCCCATCCTGTGTGTAAACCCAGAATATACCACAGAAAGTGCAGAGAGAACAGTCCTGACTCTGAATCCCTGAGGGTCTATGGACTCCAAGGAGACAGAAGGAAAGATTGAAATCATTCACTCATCCCAGAATTTCCTTGTGCCAGTTTCCAGCTTAATTCACAGCCTCTGCTTTGTGCATGGGTTCCTAACCAATCAAGGGTAGCCGAACAGCAACTGACTCAGGTGGGCAGGCAGACAATCACTGAATGCCAACCTTGAGCAGAGAAACCAGGGTATGGGGAAAAATAGCAACCTTTCACCCCCTGCTGTCCCTGCCCCTGAGGCTCTACAGACCATTTTCAGAAGAAAGGTCCTGTGGTTTGCTACCCTGAGCAACTTCACCAGCAGGCAGGTTTTTCATGTCCACTAGGAGAGTTTGAGCTCAGCTGCCCACCCACAGGGCTCACTGGCTGGAAATGCAGCTCCAACCCTTAACCCCAGCCAGCTGGGTGCTACAGCAGAGGCCTTGAGTGTTCTCACACGTGTTTTTAATTACTGCAAAAAAAAAAAATCATGTCACTGTAAGAGGCAGCATGGGATTAGGATGGTGGCAAGTGACGCCAGGAGCTGTCTGTAGAGGGAGTAGGGGAAGCCAGGCCATTAGCTCACCAGATAACTAAGTTATTTGCTCTTTTGACGAGGGGAGGGAGGTGATTGGTTTCTTTACTATTTCCCTTTTGATGTCAGACAGGAGCTTAGAAGACAGGTGCATGCAAGTGTGTACACACACACACATATATACACACACACATATACACACACATATACACACATACACAGACACACGTACACACACATATATACACACACATATACACACATATACAGACACACATACACACACACATATATACACACACATGCATACACACACATGCATACACACATACACACACACATACACACACACACACAGGAGCTATACACTAGGATAATAGAACAGATGCATTTTTAATGCTTTCAGAACTCTTGCAATGAAAAGGCTATGGAAGAACTGCTGTCATGCCCAGCAGGTTGGATCCATGGAGGATGCTGAGAATATACTGCGGATGAGAGCAAGCGAAGGGGTATCGGTGGACTCTTGCTTCTGAATCAGCCTTCTCATACAACGCCATGGTGGAGAAACCAAGGCACGTGCCTTTCAGAAGTAGCCTGAGAACTGACAAAAGGTTTCGTGGAGGTTAGGAAGATGCATTACTGGGCAAGGTGCTTGCAGGGCAAGTGTGAAGGCCTGAGTTCGAATCCTCAGTACCCAAGTAAAAAGCCAGGAATGGCAGTTCTGAGGTAGCACACAGACAGGCAGATCCCTGAGGATTTCTAGCTGCCTTGTCAGTCTAACCAAATCAGCCATCTCTGTGTTCAGAGAGAGAACCTATCTCAAAGAGAAATGAAGTGGGAGAGACTAAAGAAGACTGATCTCTACACACATGTGTGTGCACTGGCATGCATATGTACCTATGCCCACATGCACACTCACATTCATGCCTACATGTAGTGGGATTATGCTGGTAATGTGAACATTTGTCCCCGCCTATGGGTTTAATAAAAGCTGATTGGTCAAAGACAAACAGGAAGTGTGGGTGGGGCTGGCAGGCTAAGAAAGCTTGGGAACATCTCAGAGCAGAGACAGATGCCAGGAGATGCAGAGAAAATGCTGCTTTGAGAAAAGGTACTGAGCCACACGGCTGAACAAGATGGGTTAAATTGAGATGAAGGAACTAGCAAATTATATGCCTGAGCCTTAGGTCAATCAGTGTAAAATAATATAAGCGTGTGTGTGATTATTTGATGCTAAGCCGGGCTGAGAGTGGGACCAAACCTCTAGTTCAGGCCCGAAAAGTCTGGGCCAGAATTATTTACAACACCTACACGTATAAACAATACACACAGACCTTAAGGAGCCAAGTTACACTTACTGTGCCATTGTGCCTTGTGTCCTGCTTTATTAAACTGTCTGGCCAGTCCTGTAGAAGCCTAAGGAGTCTGTCTGGATTCTTCCTCTTAGGTTTCCAACGAAGAACAAGGGATGATTCTGTGAGTACTTCACCTCCCATAGACTGTGTCCTAAATGATTTAAGTCCTAAACTCCAGTACCTCAGAATGTGACATTACTTAGAGACAGGGTCTTTGTAGTAACCAAGTTGAAATGAGGTCCTTAGGATTAAGACTTCAATGCACTATGACTAATGACCTTGAAACAAGAGAACCACCAGACAGTGACAGAAACACTCAGGACACTGTAGGAGGGATGTGGCTGCAAACCAAGAACTGACCACCATGAGCATCCAGGAAAGGAACAAAGAAGAGCTCTACCCAGAGTCCAGGGGCATGAGATTCTGGACTCTCAACCTCCAGCATTATGGTAATGGAAGATTTCCATTTACTTAAGCGACTTAGCTGGTGGTCCTTTGTTATGGCAGCCATGGGAAGCCCATAGGCTGCCTAGAACCGCCCTCCTCCTCACCTTCCCATGGCAAAGCCTCTGAAGATGATGTTGTGGTACTCCATGATGTTCCTACAGGCTTACTCATCAAACACTTACTGACAAGAACATGATGGGAAGTGGTAATGAAAAGACACAGAGGAGGTGAGGAGCCACAGTGACCAGGTAGTAGTTGGGTCCATTATGGAGTCATGAGAAAACACCAGTTCTGCCAGCTGCTCTACAGGATCTCCTCTCACAGCTTTGTCTCAGGCTTTGTTCTCTGTGGCCATCCCTCATTGTGGAAAGAACACAGGTATGCAGAAAAGCGTGGTCTCAGTAGCAAAGCTGTTTCCCAGACCAGTGTGTGAACCTGGTAATTCACCACCCCAAGACTTTTCCCTTCTCACTTGTGGAGGGTTAGTTACTTCCTCCTTTGTGAGACCAAATACCTGGTGATAAAACCTAAAGGATGGAAGGTTTATTTTGACTCAGCTAGAGGGAACAGAGGTCATGGCAGGGAAGGCATGGTGGCCAAAGGCCTGAGATTGGCTGTTCACATTGCACTACTCATCTGGAAGCAGAGAGCAGACAGGCAGCGGGGACAGCTGGGAAAACCTCAAGGCCCATCCCCTAGTGGCCCACTTCCTTCAGGAAGGCTCAGCCTTCTTAAGGTTCTACAACCTTCCAAAGCAATACCACCAACTGGTGTCTAAGTAGTTAAATGCATCAGCCTCTGTGGAATATTTTACACCCAAACTCCCACCTGTAGGCAGAGGGCTGATTGGAAGATGAAATAAAATAAAGTATAATACGTACCATGGTGATAGTGGTCACACTAGAAAGAGGATTCATATGTGCTGTCTTCTTGGATGACCAGTTATCACCCACAAAGATGTGTTCCTGGGCCTTTCCTAGGATCTGTGACATAGACCAATAACTCAAAATGTATTTCCATCCATGTTTTAGTGATAATTCTTGGTGCACATTCCCATGCTTTCTCCATTTCCTACTTTCATAAAAATAAAAAATTAAAAGGTGGCTCCAAGTTGGAGATACTAGAGTAACGCCCCAAAGTATTATCTCAATTAATGGTAAGGTCAGTACTATTTTGAATGAGTGAAGATGTGATTTTTCAACTCAGCTGCTTGGTGAAGAGTAAACTGTACAGATCAAGCTTTTAGATGAAATTTCTAGAAGGATTCACAGTGAGCCCAAAAACAGAACCAAAGGAAAGGGCCTTGAACTAGAGGGGCAATCTGGTGGAAGCCAGCTGCTGCCCCTCTGCACAGCTGAAGCCAGATTCCAAACCTGGGTGAGCCTGGCTCACTGCCGGCCCTCAAGAAGCCAGCCTGTTTCTTGAAACACCAATGATTCTTTAATTTGCAGAGCTGTGGGCATCTCCATATGCCACCTTGGAGTGGGATTGTCTCACAACAGGCACAAGAGAATCACACCTCAGCAAGGAGCTCAGTAAATTCACTGTGAAACATATTTCAATTCCAAAGGCAATTTTCTAATTAGTAACGACACACAAAGGCTTCGCAATCTGTGAACATTATATTCGCTGGAGCTGGGTCCTGGACTATACTAAGCTTGAATATGTCAGCAACTGTCTTCCTGGTCCAAAATATAGGATCTTAAAAAAAAAAAAAAAAAAAAAAAATCTCAGGACTTTGGTTTGGACTGGTGTGTGGGCATATAAACAGTCAGGCACCAGGTCCCCTCAGGCCCATACAAGCTGGCCCAGTACCTTCCTGGGCTTAGTAAGCAATGAGTGCATTCATTCATTCCATGTTCATCAAGGATTCCTCAGCAATGTGACCAAGAATAGTACTTTTCCATCCGGGGCTTGTAGTCTCCTGGAAAATATGAAATTACTGCATAAATTGTTGAGTTATGTATAGAAAAGGCCACAATGAGAGGGCTCCTCACTAAACTGGGAAGTTGGCAAGGATTTCCCAGTAGACTTGATATTTAAGCACAGTGAGGTAGGTTTAAAATTTCAACCATGTCATATCTTAGGTGTAACATTTTTCTAAATTAATCACACTCTCTAAGCTACCCAACCAATTTTTTTTTGTTCTGTTTCTCTTGCTTTATTTGCTCGTTTCTTTTATTTAAATTTGTTCTTTGACAATTTCATACATGTGTATCATAACACTGATTATTCTTACCCCACCCTCTTCTTTAAATCTCTTTCATGCTCCTATCTAACCTCCTTTTCTCTACAAATCTGTCTCAAATTGCTATCTATTTGGTTTTATGACCCACTGAGTTTAACCAGGGCCCTTTGTATGGCCATGGGTTTGGAATTATCCAGTGCAGCCTGGGGGCTCCGCAGAGGATACTGAAGATGGTAACTTCTTCACCCATGGAATCTGTCCACAGCCTGTATGTAGTTCAGCATTAAGAAGTAGGGCTATGGGGCTGGAAGGATGGCTCAGAGGTTAAGAGCACTGACTATTCTTCCAGAGGTCCTAAGTTCAATTCTCAGCAACCACATGGTGGCTCACAACCATCTGTGATGACATCTGTTACCCTCTTCTGTATATTGTATACATAATAAATAAATCTTAAATAAAGAAGTAGGGCCCCAAAACCCTTTTCCAATCCATGACTATCTACAGGGCTAGTCTTGTGTAGGCCCACTGTGTGTAACCCCAGCTGCTGGAAGCTAGAAACCCAAATGAAAGAGGACATATGATGTCTGTCCCTCTGGGTCTGTGTTAGCTCATTCAGTATAATTTTTCACAGTTGTTCATTTATGTGCAAATTTCCTAATTTTGTTTTTTTAATAGCCGAATTGATTCCATTGCGTATAGGTACATTTAATTGCCCATTCTTCAATTGATGGACATCTAGACTGCTTCTGTGTCCTGGCTATTGTGAATGAACATGGTTATGTAAGTACTTATTAAAATAATATAAAATTCACATATGCCTAGGAGTTGTATGTTTGAGTCACACCATAGTTACATTTATAGTTATTTGTTTTTAATAAGCCCTCAGAATGATTTCCAAAATGACTACACTACTTTTCATTCCAACCAGTGATGGAAGGGTTACACTTGCCTCACATGCCAGCATTTGTGGTCACTTTCAGTCTCCATGGAGGCCATTTTGACTAGGGTGAGGTGGAATCTTAAGGTCGTTTTCATTTTCATTGTTCTGATGGCTGATTATAGTGAATACTTTCTCAGTATTTCCTAGCCACATGCATTGCTTCTTTTAGGAACTTTGTTCCAGGTCCATAGACGAGTTTTTAAACTGGGCTATTTTCTTAAAGTCCACATTTTTTTTTTATTTCTTTGCACATTCTTGGCACTAATCTGTTATTCAGTGCATTAGCAGTAAAGATTTCCTACAATTCTGTTGCCTCTTAGCTACAGTGACATTTTTCTTTTTTCACAGCGTGAGATCCCTTTTGACTACCATTGGTCTTATTTCCTATGCCTGTAGGTTGAAGTGAACTTTCCAGTTCTTCTTGAGTTTCCACAGTATTTTCCATTAAGGTGTTTGACTCACCTCAAGCCGAGTTTTGTAAAGGTGAGAGGTAGGGAATCTAGCCTCATTTTTCCTCCTACATCCAAGCACCCAACAACATTTGTTGAAGATTTCTCTATTTCTCCAGTATATATTGTTGGCATCTTTATCAAAAATCAGGTCGTGTATGTGTGTGGACTTAGATCTGAGTCTTCTATTCCATTCCACTGACCTATGTGTTTTGTTTTGTAGTATAATTTACAATCATGTATGGTGATATCTCCCTCAGTATTCTTTTTGTTTAGGATTGCTTTGGTGATCTTCAGTCTTTTATGCTCTCGTACTAATTTTATGATAACTTTTGTTGTTTTTTGATACAGGGTTTCACTATGTACTCCTGGTTGGCCTCAAACCTACAGAGATTCACCTGTCTATCTCCCTGGTTCTAGGATTAAAGGCACATACCACCAAACCCAACTGAGATTATTTTTATGTATATGCAAAGGACACTTCTGGAATTTTTATTGTGATTGCATTGATTTGTAAATTGCTTTTGGTAGGGAGATCATTTTAACAATATTTAGTCTTCTGATTAGTAAGTGTAAAAGGCCTTTTCTCTTCAAGTTTCTTTATTAACTTTTTCCTTCGATATCTTAATAACTTCTGTTGTAGAGGTCTTTTGTTTCCTTCGTAAGGTTGATTCATGAATATTTTATTTTTGAACGAGTCTCTTAAGAATGGGATTGTGCCCCTAATTTCTTTCTCAGCATGTTTGGCATTGGCATACAGGAGGGCATCTGGGTTTTGTAGGGTTGCTTTGTATCCTGTCCCACATAAGGTGGTTATCAGCTTTAATAGGCTTTTGTTCTTGGGTGGAGTCTTTATGAACTCTTATGTATAAAATCATATCATTTTCCAATCGGAACATTTTGATCTTCTTTTCTTATTTATTCCTTCTTTTATTTCATTCTCCCATCTATTGCTGTAGCTAAGACTTCAAGTATTATATTGAATAAAAATGGAGTATATAGTCACCCTTGTTTGACTCCTGATTTTAGAAGAGATGCTTTTGAGATATTTTTTTCCATTTAGCATGACATTGGCTATAGATTTGTCACATGTTGCCTTTATTATGTTGATACATGCACCATTATTATGTTGATCAAGCATTTCCATGACTGTGGTCATGAAAGAATGTTGGATTTTTTTCAAAGTCTTTCTCTGCATTTTTTTGATGATCATGTGACTTCTGTCATTGAGTTTATTTATGTGATGAATCACATTTACTAGTTTACAAATGTTGAACGATCTCTGGAACAAAAGCAACTTTATCATGATGAATGGTGTTTTTAATACAATTCTAAATTCAGTTTGTAGTAATTTTTAACATAATTTTTAATGAGTTTTTGGCAGCTCAGACGCTGGGCATCTGCACTGCCTTCGGTGGTTACCAGAACCATGGACATCAACACAGATCCTGGCTCTGCTGCTGGGCCATGGGCCCAGCATGGCCCTTAGCTGCAGTTTGGGCCTAAATGTCAGTATGTAATATTTTTTAATTACATTCTATTTCTATATTTAGCCTCTTTTCTCTATCTCTGTCTGTCTGCCTGCCTGCTCTCCCTGCCCCTCCCTGTGTGTGTGTGTGTGTGTGTGTGTGTGTGTGTGTGGTGTAGGAAGGGAGGGAGGGGGTTTAGTCAAGGGAAAATTTACAGAAGTCAGTCTTCTCTATCCAGGAATTGAACTTAGGTCTTCAACTTTATTGGAAAGAACATCCATAAGACTTGGCAGGGCGGGGGGAGCTATGTTCTTCGGGGAGATGGATCTGTAATTTTTGTTTTTCATCTTTATCAGAGTAGTGCTGGCCACACAAAAAGGGTTGGAAGTGTCCCTTTGCTCTACTTTGTGAGATGATTTGGACAGTGTTGGTGTTGGTTCCTCTTTGGAGGTCTGGTGGAATTCTGTAGTGAATTCCAGTTTGCCTAATGTTTGCCAGTCTTGTTTATCATTTCAAAGAACCAGCTTTTCATTTCATCAGTCTTTTGTATTTTTGTTTGTATTTTATTAATTTCTGCCTTGATCTTAATTATGTCCCCCATCTACTGCTTTGGGGATTGGTTTCTACCTGTTTTTCTAAGAGTCTGATGTGTGTCATTAGATAACTGGTCCTGGGCTTTTCTTAGGAAAAAATTCTTTTGATGCTTCAACTTTGTTGCTAGTTATAGATCTGTTTAAGTATTTCCTTAGTTTAATTTCAACACATCAAGTACACCGAGAAATTTATCCATGTCTTTTGGAATCTCCAATTCAGTGGAATATAGGTTTTTAAGGTATTTTCATGTGGTTTTCTACATTTCTTTGATGTCTATTGTAGTATCTCTACTTTCATTACTAATGTTATTAACTTGTGTTCTCTTTCTGTTTCTTTTGATTAATTTAGGTAAAGGTTTACCAGCCTTGCTCACTCTTTCAAAGAACCAAATTTTCATTTCATTGATACTTTGTATTTCTTATTTGTATTTCATTAATTTCTGCCATGATCTTAATTATTTTCACCATTTACTGCTTTTGGGATTGGTTTATTTCTATTTTCCAAGACCTTAATATGTGTGATTAATTTACTTGTTTGAGACCTCACTGATTTTTCTAACATAGGCACTTAGTACTTCATTGTGTCCCATCAACTTGGATGTTATGATTTCATTTTCATTAAATTCTAGAATTTTCTTTCTTTCCTTCTTAATTTCTTTAGCAAATCATTCATTGTTCAATAATATGTTGTTAATTTCCTTGAGTTGGTATGATTTCTGTATTTTCTTTTGCTGTTTATCTACAGCTTTCTTCCACTAGGTCAAATCAAATACAGGATGTATTCTAATTTTTATATAATTGTTGAGGCTTGCTTTGTGTCTTAATATGTCATCTATTTTGAAGGAAGTTCCATGGGCTATGGGAAGACTCTGTATTCTTTGGTGTTTGGGTAGAATGTTTTGTAGATATCTATTGGGTCCATTTGATTTATGCTGTAATTAGCTCCATTGTTTCTCTGTTTAGATTTGCCAAGGTGACCTGTGTACTGGTAATAATGGGGTACTGGAGTCATCCACTGTTACTTTGTTGAGGATAATCTGTTGTTTTACAACTAATAATATTTTTCTTATAAATATTTCTTATAAAATTAGATGCACCTGTGTTTGGTGCATATATGTTTAGAATGGGAATATCTCTTTGATAGACTGTCCTTTTAATAAATATGAAGTGATCTCTTTTTAATATAAATATTTTCTGACTAGTTTTTGTTTAAAGTCTGTTTTATCAAGTATTAGACTAAATATGCCTGCCTGTTTTTCAGTACCATTTGCTTGGATACCCTTGTGCTGTGGAACAATCTTTTTGTATACTATGAATATTTTTTGTTCTCAATGATTTAGTAAAGGGCTAAATGTTGAATAGTTAGGTAGGTAGAGGTTAAGCAGAACTTGTGGACAACAGAGCATAGGAGAAGAAGAAGGGCAGAGGGCAGAATCACCAGTCAGAGGCAGAGGAAGCAGGAGATAAACATGCTGTGCTAAAAAGAAAAACCTAAACAAACAAAAAACCAAAAAAAAAAAAAAAGTACTGCCATGCAGTATAATATAAATAAGAAATGTGAGTTAACTGAAGTTAAAAGAGCTAGTAGTAACAAGCCTATATTGGTCAAGCATTTATAATTAATAATGTCTTATTGGAAAGCCAGCAGTCCTGACATAAACTCCATCTACACCCCCATCTGTCATTTTTCTCTAAGGTGGTAACTATCGTTGATGATGAGATGTGTTTTTTAGAGGCAGAAGAAAGATGGAGACCTGATCTCTTGTGGTTTTTTTATTAAAAAAATTAAAATCTTTCATTTTCAGAGTTATTATTGAACAATGTATAGTAATTCCTGTTTTTTAATTCTTTTGTGATATTTTTTTAGATAGCCTTTGGTTAACTCTTCTGGTATTGTTTTCCTTTCCCTTGTGAGAAAAATCTGAGGTTTTCTTTCCAGCATACTCTGAAGAACTAGTCTTATATTCTTTTAGTCTATTTTTATTAGGGAAAGTTTCTGCTTCTCTTGCAATTACAATAGACAATTTTGTTGGGTATAATAGTCTGGATTGACAGTTGTAATCTTTAAGGCTTTAAAAGTTTCTGTCAAGTAAGCAGCTGGTACTCTGATGGGTTTGCTTTTATGTATGTCTTGGTCCTTCTCCCTTGCTACTTTAAATGTCCTTTCTTTAGTCTGTAATTTTAGTGTTTTAACCATATGTGCCATGAGGAGTTTCTTTCCTGATCCTACCTATTTTATATTTTGTAGTTCTCATTTATCTGGGTGGGCAATTCTTTCTCTAAATTTGCTAAATTTTTTTACATGACTTTATTGAAAATATTTGTGTCTTTGGTATGGAATTCTTCATCTTCTATGCCAACAGTCCATAAACTTGCCTTTTCCATTGTATCCCAGATTTTCTGCATACCTCACTTGTGAGATTTTTAGTTTATCATTTCTTTGATCAAATGATTAAACTCTATTACTTGTCTTCAAGTCCTATTCTGTCTTCTATGTGATTCATTCTGTTGGTGAGACACCTCCTCCTGAACTCTAAAGTAGATTTATTGAGTTTTTTTATTTCTTGTTTCATTTCAATTTGTTTTCCTCAGTGTTTCTATCTCTATAGAGTTCAATTTTTGTATTCTCAATTATCACTTCATTGGGCCATTTGTTTGTGTTTTCTTGGACTCTAGATCCTCTTGTCCTGAGTACCCTTGGGTGCTTTTGTGTCCTCTCTGAATTCTTTGAACTCATTGACCATGTTTGTGTCTGTTCTTTTGAGCCATGTGTCTTGAATGTCATCTAAATTGTTCTCCTTGGGAAGATTACTTAGGATTGGTGATTTGAAAGAGGAAACATATTGTTTTGGATTTTGTATTTCTTGTGTTTCTTCTGTGGGGCCTGGGTATCTGAGACTTGGGTATTTGTTTTCATTTATGTGAGATTTTAGCCTACTGTGCTGGAATTATAGTGGTGGGCTGTGTCATGTCCTTGCATGGCTTAAGTCTGGGAGCCCTGACTAGGAACAATGGGGGAATGAATAAAGGGGGGGGGGAGAGAGAGAGAGAGAGAGAGAGAGAGAGAGAGAATTAGATCAGTTGTTCTCAACCTTTCTAATGCTGCAACCCTTTAATATAGTTCTTCATGTTGTGGTGACCTCCGACCATAACATTATTTTGTTGCTACCTCATAAGTGTAATTTTGCTACTGTTGTGAATTGTAATGTAAATATCTGATATGCAGGATATCTGATATATAATCCCTGTGAAAGGGTTGTTTGACCACAAAGGATTTACCTTTGTGAATTGAGAACCACTGGATTAGATAGTCTTAGTTCTTGGATGGAGAAGTCACAATACCCAAGAAGCTTAGCATGTTTATCTCTACAGTTGAACATGGAGAGAAATTATAGCATAGAGCCTAATAGTGGTTTATGGTATACACCTAACAAGGGTGCAGGTTTAGCTAACCTTGGTAAAAGCATGTGCTATAGGTGATCAGTCTTCATGCTGTGAAGACTGAGAAGAGAAAGCCACAGTGGACATTTCCTACACACACTATTCATATTTATACTTGGACTGGAAGGCTTTACCATCCCTCTGAGCCTCACTCAGGAAGACTGTGCCACTCGCATGGGGCTGAGGCACTAGGGTCCTTGCCATGGTCAACCTGTGTCAACCAGTACATATTCATTTAGGACTTTACTTGTTCCCTGCAAGAATGGATGGCTTGGGGGCTGTCTTAAGGAGTAGAATTTAGGGCATCTGATTTCTTCCTGTCTCTAAGGTCATGAAGTGGCTAGGATGCTCAGGTACAGGTTTATAGGAAACCGGGTTCTTTTACTGGGCTTAGATCCAGAGCTTCTGGGACATAGATATTTATTCATTTTGGGGACAAGGTGCTATTATGTCCCAGGCTGGCCTTGAAGTTGTGATCATCCAACCTCAACCTCTTGAGTTCTAGGAATACAGACTCTGTACCACTATCTCATTTTTTGAGCCACAAAATTTCTACCTATAAGATGGGTACATAATATGCACCTGATAGGTTTACTATACAAAGATCAAATAAGACCCTATACTTATAGTACATTGCAAGGTGTAAGATACAAACAAATAATGAATAAAAACAATTATTGCTTTGATTTCAGAAGGCCTTGAAACCTGTGGCTGTCTCTGACAAGCCGAGTCAAAGCCGAGTCCTTTACTCTTTCTTCCCAATGGAGAGACAGACTAGTTATGACAAACAAGTTACCTCAGCAGTGTCATGGGGACCCACCTGAGAGTTCTGAGCCCTATTTCTAAAGGGATTCTGCAGTTTTTGACAAAACAGTCAAACAAGGCATAGGGAAGAGCGTCTCATGACACAGTCCCCTTAGAAGAATTCTGTGAATAAATACAAGTCTGGAGATGAGGACATTAAGGCAGGAGAGGAGATGCTCTAATCACAGAACTCCAGTCCCTTACCTGGAACCAAGAAGCTTGGATTCACAGCCTACACTTCCTGGGGCACTTGAGTTTAATCTCACCCTCACCCCAGCTGTTATTCTTCTCTCTTTTGCCTGGCTCTCGGGTTTACTATCTCTAACATGGAGATAGTGCTCCTTCCGACATCCAACACTGAACGCCTAAAATCAGTGAGTCCTGAGGGAACATGTTTCAGGCTCTCGAAATTGGAAATACCCTGGAGTGTCACCTGTCACAAATCATCCCATTCACTCCTCCCTCTCCATGGGAGTCAGACAACACCACAGAGCCTCACACAGACTAAAGCATCCCTCTCCTGTCTGCAAGCCCCTGCTGATCCAGAGGCCCCTTGCATCTGGGGCTTGCATCCCAGCATTTTCAGTGTCTGGCACACTCTTCTACTCTCTCCCATCATCTCATTTCTTTTGGATATCCTTTGCCCCCAGGCCCTGCTCTCCATCTCTGATCCTAGGGACCCCAAGTGCCTTTCCTCTTATGGCCAACAGCATCCAAGACCCTGGGCATTTGTTTTCTCGCTGCACAGGGCTACACACTGATACATTTGTACCACAGGAAGCAGAAAACTAGTTTAACATCTCATTTATTTCATAGATGAGAAAGTAATTCCCTGCTGAATGATTGTCCCGAGCCAACAATTCAGAGAGGAGGAATTTAGTGTGCTGCCGAGGACCAGGGTGCATTACTGTCACGCCGTTATACAAGGGAGCTGGAACCTTTTTTTCTCTCTCTCCTGTTAGCCTGAAGAGAAAAGCCATTAAATATGATTAAGGTTAAGAGATTGCTAAAATTACAAACAGCCGCCATTCAATTATTTTGCTCTATAAAATGCAACGCAGATTGGAGTTATTTCTCTGAAATGTGTTTTTAGAAAATAACATAACACAACTAATGTGGTCTGATCTAGCAAATCAGGTTCCAGATACCACTTCTAATGCAAAGCTAAAAGGCTCATAATTTAACTCAAACTTTGTAACTTAAGGTCGTCAAGTTCTTAGTTTGTAGAAAAGCTTTATAAAGAGGAAAAAAGTCAATAACATCCCAAGTCATAGTCTTAAGTCATCTGCAGTCAGAGAGTCAATTAATTTTATCACTGATTGAACGGAGAGGTAGAGTTTTAACGCACATATGTGTGCATGTTCTTGTGTGTGTAGGTGATCACTCACATGCGCACGAACTTGCATGGGCAGACCTGAGGATGTCACCTTCAGGAACATCAGTCACTTCTTTTGAGTTGTGGGCCTCTCGTTGGCCTGGACCTCACCAGTTAAGCTAACCAGTGAGCCACAGAAATTCCTCAGTCTCTGCTTTCCCAGTACTGAGTCTGTGTAAGCATACACCACAATGCCCAGCACTTTTTCAAGAGTGCTTGGGACCACAGTCCTCAGACTTACAAAGACAAGTGCTTTTACCAACTTAGTCACACACACACACACACACACACACACACACACACACACACACACACACACGCACACACACCCTGCACTAGACACATTAGACAGAATGTTTTGTCTTGATTTTGTTATCTAGTTTAAAGATAAAAGAAAAAGCACCAGTATGAGCCTAAACACTAGAAGTAAATCTCTGGGATTTTTTTTTCTTTCAGTTTCTAAGACAGAAGCTGGGTACTAAGAATGTCAGTTTCAAAGGTGGTAGAAAATGGAAAAATAACTCCTCTAAGCCTATGCAACCCACATGGCCCCAGGGACCTCCCATGGTGCCAGGGAGAGGAGCCCGGGCTCACTCTCACTGCCCTTAGACTCATGGTTCACATGGCAGATGACTTAATCTAAGCTTAGGATGAATAAAAAGCTCAACTGCACTGAAATGAATTTTCTGTCCAGTTTGTGCTGAAAGTGAAAATAATTGGAAATCCAGACAAACCTCTATGCAGATATATTAGTGGCTGGAGACTTCTGGTTATTATGGTTAATAAAACACCAGAATTATATTACACTCTGTTCACAGGCTCAAGCCCAGGACTCACGGTCCCTCTAGACAGAATATAAGCCATTTATGAGCATAAACTTTGTACACAAGCTAAACACATAAAGCCATGTATTAGAATTGGACAAAAACATTGCAAGCCAAATAGAAGCCAGCTAAATACCAAATCCCCTGGGGTTGCAGAGGTTGAGAGCCTGCTCACAAAAGCACGTGTGGATTTTTCTCTTGGCCACCCCAGCCACTAAGATTAACCAATAAGGATTCTCATAGGCTCTGGTGCTTCAGATCATATCTTCAATCCAGAATCACTCAAACCTCCAATCCTGATGTCCTGGGTACCCGCAGAGCTCTGCAAAATGGAGCAGAGGTTTGGAGAGGCAGAAATAAGCAAAAGAGAAGGCAGTGGGGAGAGGCACAGAACTGGTTTGTAGCATCTCAGATCTTCTATTGGTTATCACTAGGCTGCTATCTAAAGCTGAGCCAGAAACATGTGGTTAGACAAAGGATTTTATCTGACTTGTGGATAGGTGTACATGAAAAGAAAGCATGAATAAATATTTTACATTAGGAGTGTCCCTAAAAATCCATGATAGATAACCAGTAGGGACATTGTGGGTGACACAAAGCTGTCCTTTCTTGTCTCCTTTCAGCTCTGCATTCTTCCCTACAAAACCTACCAGCTCATCTAGCAACCTTCCTGCATTCAGTCGGTAATAGCTACTGAACGCCTACAGTCTATGCCAGACACTGTGCTAAGAGCTGAGTTCCTACACTTATTTGATGAGGGAGAGGGGTATATGTGCAAATAATTACAAGTAAATCAATCGGGTGGGTGATGGAGAGAACAATGTGAGCAGAACATAGCAAGGGAGGCAGTCAGGGGACTTTCATGGAAGACGGAGCAGATCAGCGTCACCTGGAGAATGGGGTGTTAGCCAGGTAGGGAGCTAGAAAGGCAAGGGAGGTATTCTAGTTTGAGGGCAAAGCCATAAAGATGTGGGTAAGAACAGCATGTCAAGACACTGGTGTGATATTCTGGATCGTTAGACTACAGAATGGGAAGGAGGTACGCAGGAAGACGAACCCAGGAAAACAGGGCAAAACTGTGAAAGCCCTTGGACACCACACTAAAGGTGATGGAGACCCATGGGAAGTTTTCCCTCCAAGCAACAGCGGGTGTGTTTCTGAGAAAGGTAGCTAAGGCGGTAATATGGGGGGATTGAAAGAAGATGATGAAGACAATGGCAGGCAGAGCTGGTAGGAGGCTGGGAGGCAATAATCCCAAGAAGGCTTGTCAAGCCTGAGCTAAGGCTGTGGCTGCAGAGCCCATTCATCGGTGATTGATTTAAGAGGTATTTAGACAGCAGAAGCCGGAGCACTTGACATTGATTGAATGGGAGCCATAAGGAAGGGAGAGTGTGAGAATGAAGCCACAGCAGAGGTACCCAGCAGGCATTCTGAAAATCAGGGTCTGAGACTCAGGAAAGTGCTGAGGACCTTGGGGACACAGCATCCTCTGCTCAAGGTCACAGAGAGATGAAACTATCATATTTCCCTGAGGACAGCCATGATGCAAATGACCCTTTGCTATGGCTCAAAGTCTCCAATTCCAAATCAAAGCAGAGATTGCTAAGGGACTGAAAGAGAAAGAATGAGATGGCAAACAGGGTTTTGTGCCAACTACCATGTCCCGGGTTCGTTTTAAGATGAGGCAGTTATTGGAACCAAAGGTAAAAAACTGAATCAAGGTGGCATTGACTGGGACAAGGAAGAGCCTTAAAAGTCCAAACAGGAGACTGGAACAAAAGAGCTTGCAAGAGGATCTCAGTTCAAGCCCTAGAATCCCTGTTAAAAAGAAGTTCAGTGGGCTGTTTGTAATCCCCAATGCTAAGGAGAAGAGACACAGGACCCCTGGAATTCTCTGGCCAGCTGGCCTGGGCTAATCAAACCCCAGGTCTCAAAAAATAAAGTGTATGGTTCCCATGGACTAGCACCTGAGATTGAACTCTGACCTGCACACGCGTGCGCACACACATGACACACTACCTTCCACAGGAACATGTACATATTATATCTGTTGATACAGGAACATGTATGTGTACACATGAACATACATTCATGTCAAGATGTGAGGGCCAGGGACAAGAATAAAATGAAGGTAAGCTAGAAGTGTCAGATATAAACATGAGCAGATAAGCACAAAGACAAGAGACAGAAAAAAATAAAGTTAGAAATAGGCAGGGGGGTGGGAGGTGGGGTACTCATCCACACCCCCCCCAATGAAATGTTCTGGGTTTCCCTATGTTTTTCTATAGATTTGTCTGTGAGTTCTTCCACTCTGAATACTTAGTCTCCTCCTATAGATCTGGAACCAGCTGACTGGGGTGAGGCCAGCATTCACCTAAAGCATTTCAGGTGAAGGCAGATATTTAGAGGGATTCAGCTGAAAGCAGCATGCTCCTAAAGAGTCTGTAAAGAAATGGCCCAGCCAGAGGGTGCCATGGCAATGCAACTGGCCAGAGTGCTCTCAGGGATACACTATCCAGATGCCTTAGAATGTTCTGGGCTTGACAGATATTTTAGGAAGTCCTGCAGGCATATTTCTGTGTGAACTCCACTTGGCAGGAAGGCACACTTGTATAATGAGGCTATTCTTATATCACCGCGCTGCCCAGTCACACCTATTCCAAAGGCAACTGGGTCTAGCCTCAGGACCCACAGAGTGAGTGTTGGGTCACACTGCTCACCAGGAAGGAAAAGAGAAAAAGGAAAGATGTTCTCAGGTTGCCAAGGCTTCTGTTGTGTAATGTTGTGGCAGGCGAAGCTAGGGCTCCTTTATATACTTAATCATGTTCCATTTCCAGCTGACACAACTCAACAGTGTATGACACAGCACCACTTAATAAGACTCACTTTCAACATCAGGAGAGGAATGATGGAGCTGGGGGAGGGAGTGAGGGGGGCTGGGAAGTAGCTGAGGCGAGAGGATGAAAATGATAGGGGCTTTATTTTAAAACAGAAAGTCTGTTGTCAGTTTAGATTATTGACTAAGCAACCAGGACAGGTCCTGGGAGGTTAGAGACATCTCCGAAGCACAACAGAATCTTTGGTACAGAAGCACTGAGCTGGAAGAAACCATAGCCTTGCTTAAGAAAGTGGGGTAGCTGTGCATATTGGGTCAAAATGGCGTTTATCATAGCATCTGAGAGTGATGGAAACTGGTAAAAGCAGTTGTTACTGACCTGGACAGTTGCCCGATCTGACCTCTCTAAACAAACAGTGGTTCCAGTGAAAGCAGAGAGCATGCTCTCTTCTTACCTTTCCAAAAGCCTACAGCTGGACAGATGGCTCAGCTGTTAAAGGCTAGGCTCACAACCAAAAGCCTATAGCACCATGTGGCTGCTAGCCTTCTGCTGAAGGCTTGTGAGCACCACGTGTTCATCTGCTGGAGCATTTCTTCCTCCCAAGAGTTTGCTGTTCTTCTCTGAGAGGAGGAGAATGTGTAGAAATATGGAGAAAGATAGAGCCTTAGAAGTCAAATGATTAGATTTTTATTTTACCTCATCCATTGGAAAAATTGGGCACAAGAGGTTAAAGAAAAATGTAGCCATAAGACAACTCTTCATGGTTCTTTCAGATCAAGCCCAGGACTGCTTAGTCCTCATCCATTGCTCCTGCAGTGACACCTTGCTGCCTCTCAAATTGTGCCTTCATATAACTTTAGAGGCATCTGTCCACCCATCCATCCATCCACCCACACATTATTATTCCACCCACTCACCTATCCATCTCCCATGCATCTACCTACCTACACACTCACCCCATCCACTCACCCACCCATCATCCGTCCATTTGCCTGTCTCCTTACCTGTTCACCCATCCTCCCTTCCAGCTCTCCTCCCTCCTTTCTCTCTTTTCTTCTTCACATACTAGACTGTGCAGAGGGGAGGGGCTGGCAAAGATCAAGAGCATAAGATAAATTACTTTGTATTCTGCTGCGTTCCTTGTTCCCCTCACTCCTCAGAAAGGAAAGAAAACATACAAATCTAAACCCCAGCCCACATGTGAGAGCTACAGCATGAGCACAGCCTACTTACTATTGATTATAACACAAGTCAGTTAGGATGTGATGGAGAATTTGGGAAGACATCATCAAAAAATGGTGTAATTTGAATGTTCTGATAAAAGACAGTGGCAGATCACATGGTAAAGAAATGCATTTTAGGTAAAAGTTCAAAAAAAACTTACCTTACTAAACGTTTTTGTTCCATGGATTTGGAAAACTGCAATTTTTTGTTTGTTTTGATTTGGTTTTGTAGTTCTCAAAATGCAACCCAGAGCCGTGTGTATAGTAGACCACAGACAAGTGGTCTAGACACATACAAATGGTGTACCATGAGTTCCATCATCACCCATGATGCACTTTTCTGTTTGAGTCTATCTGTACCCAAGAATGTCCCTTGAAGCACTTTTTCAGGAGAGACCATTATCTCATGACTGTCAAGTATTATTGGACTTGGTAACAAGTTGATCACTGGACACCATCTGTGGCCCAGGAATTAGATCACACTTGCCTGCCAGTTACTCATGCAATACCTTGTTTCATAAAGTCTTAACACTTCCCATCATTATAATCTGGCATTTATATGTGTTATCTGGATTGATGTCTGTCTGCCCTACTCTATCATTGAGAATAACCTCTATAGACATAGCCTGTATATCACCAAATGAAACACAACAGGGGGAGACTTGTCTAGAGATTTCTGGTATAAATGGGATACAATGGAGAGTGAAGCCATGAGATAGTACAGAAAGGGATATGTGCATGGGATAACCCTGGGCAAGGCTTAGATGGAGAGGGTTACCTCTTTTCAAAAGAGAGAAGAGTTCCTGCACATCAATCTTAGACATTCGCACCACCTTCTGAGTTGTCTCATCTGCCCTAACTCCTGTGGGCATATTTTTAACTTGGGTTTACAATGAGAGGTCCTTTGTGAATTGTTTCCAACCTCACGCGCAGAGAAGTATAAGTAACATCTCCTAAAAATGGTTTTGGTCTTTTGTTCTGCTTCCTAGGACCCAAGGCACATCCCATCCCCAGGGAACACTTGTCTGGAGACCTTGCCTTCTATTCTACCCTAGAAACCTGGATTGGTAGCTTTTCTGTAACTTTGGAGAGAAAGGCTTTGTTTTGGTTTACAGCCCATCCTGGCAAACAAGGTGTGATGGCATCATGAGTGTGAGGCAAGTGTAGCAGTCACAGAAACTGACTCATCACATTTTCCATCATACACGGGAAGGAAGTAGAGAAAAAAGAGGAAGTGCAGCCAGGCTATAAAACCTCAAAGCCTACCCCCATGACATATGACATACATGCTTCAGCAAGGCTCCACCTACTCAAGGTTCCACAACCTTCCCCAAAATGCCACTAGCCCTGGACTAAGTCCTCAAATCCATGAGCCTCGAGGTGACATATATTTCTCATCAAACCACCACCACTCCACATGACCGCCACTCAATTCTGCACAGAATCATTTCAGTCCAGACTCTGCTGAGTCACAACAGCCCAGCCTTCCTAGGCTCAGTGTACCTTACCTAATCTTCCTAGAGTGTTCCTACACAAAACATTGCAGTCCTGCTTGTTCAGGCCCCTAGTGGTCACTGAACACACCTCTCTGGTATCTCACATCTGTGTGGTCTCTTTCCAGGTTGGACTCAAGCTCCTGGACCACACTCTTTCTGCTTCAGTATCCAGCAACTATCTGAATCCAGAGCTAGGTCTGCACTAGGCAGCCATTGCTCTGTTCAGAGGTCCTCCCTGCTTAACCAGGACCTGCTCTCTCCGCCCCACACCCAGTACCTTTCCCCTGCGCTCTTGACATGAAGAGGAAACAGATTTCTCTGCTCAAGGGGCTGGAAACCATGGTGATGGCCATGGCTGAAGCGTAGAGAAGGAGGGGACTGGTAGAGACTCTGAGAGGAAGGGACTTTGATTGCAAGGTAACTCATCAATTCCATCTGTCTCAGGGCAGCTTCAAAGTGGAGAGTGTATGCCGTCCCCACCCTCTTCAGAAGAGAAGACATCGCTATGGAAAAAACCCAGTGACCTTGTGCATATTGAAACAAGGAGTTCATGGATCTGTTTTTCTGCCCTAAATGACTGGGTTGAGAACTAGGTTTGTCAATGTTTGTAGAGGGTTGCGGGGTTGTGTGTGTGGTGTAATGAATGAGGCACAGCTCTTCAAGACAGTTCCAGATTCACATACGGTCCAACAGTAGCTGCATAGGGACCAAGTAACCAGTATAAGTGTAAGTATCTCATACACATGATGAAGGTACTCAGAGCTAATGACAGAGTAGGAGGCAATGCCAGGGAGACAGCTCCCATGGTACCTAGCACACGGTTAGTATTCAGCAAAGGGTAGATCTTACAATGCTCAGGCTCTGTGTTAGAGCTCAGAAGAGTAGATTGCAAGACCACACAATTTATCACTGTCCCTGTATGGTTCCCACATCCCTTTGTTGGTGTGCTTGGGAGGGGCCATGAAGACAGAAAGCTGGGGGAGCTGGAGATGAAAGCAGAAGCCCAGGCTGGTGGAGGAGGGAGGATGTATCCCTACAACTCACCCCTGTCTCCCTAACAGGAGCAGCAGCAGTCAGCTTTTCCTCTCCCCTAACTTGTTTCCATGGTTCCCACTCAGACTGCCTCAAAAATCTGTCACACTTTTAGCATAATGTGCACTGAGCACCACGGCAAACAGCTTTGTGTCACCGGCGGAGTCCAGGCCAGGCCCTGCCTCCTGTTCCCTGGGGGAGGCTGCTGGCCCCAGGGTCAGGATGGGCACCTGCAACCCGAGTCTCCTTTGAGTGTTATACTCTGTCCAAATTACCTGCGCTCCCCAGGTCTCCCTCACAGGTGGACCCATTAATGGTGTTGCATGTACAGCCTGTCAGCTCTCTAATTACACCCTTCAGTGGTAAGCTGCCTGGCAGATATCCATGCTTTCTGTTAGGTATCTTGATCTTTGCTGTTGTCAGAAAAAGTTTCGGTGTGGCCTGTCAGAGCAAAGGTATAGGCTTTTGTTTTACCTGTTTTATGGTCAACCAGCCTCTTTTTTAAAAAGTTAGATAGCTATAGAACTGACTATAGCTATACATACAATTTTATATAAAATTATTTTCATCATTTATTTGCTGAGCATTTCCAAATGAGTCATTTAGCCTCACTGGGTCTACAGCAGGGAGAATGATGTTAAAAACTACCGCACAGATGAGATCAGATATAATGAAGCCTTTGATATAGCAGCAAAGAAGTGTCTGCAATTCTTCCTGCATCCTGAATGGGGGGGGGGCATGAATTTGGACCTCAGTATATGCAGTTAGCTTACTGGGGGACTTTGAACAAGTCACTTAACCCCTCTGAGTCACTGTTTTTCTGATCACTTGGGAATCTGTGGGACCACCTCATGTCAAAGACACAATACCATCTTGAAAAACACCAGGAAGGTGGCCGTGACACTTGAGACAAGATTGCAGGGGCCTAGGTAGGTGGCTCAGTGGGTAAGGCCACTTGCTCTTACAGAGGACACACACTCAATTGCCAGCATCCACATGGTGGCTCACAACTATTTGCAGCTCCAAGTTCCAGACGATTCAGTTCAATCACTCTTCTGGCCTCTGGAAGGCCAGGCATGCATATGGTGTACATACATATATACTACCTGGTGTTCAGATACAGAAAGTAAAAATAAAGGAATATTAAAAAACAAAACCATGGAATCTGGGGACCTGGGGAGTTGGCTTGGGAGGTAAGAGCATTTACTGAGCAAGCATGAGGATCAGATTCCAAATTCTAGCTCTCACCCAATTAGCTATGTGTGGCTGTACATGCACATGTAACCCCCAGTGCTGTGGGGGGGCAGAGGCAGGGGATAGCTGAACTTTCTGGCTGCCAGCATAGCTCTAGGCTCTCAGTAAGAGATTCTGTCTCAAGGAAATAAGTCACAAAGTGATTTAGCAGGACAGTTGATGTCTTCTCTGGTCTCTTTATGTGTACCTCTCTCTCTCTCTCTCTCTCTCTCTCTCTCTCTCTCTCTCTGTCTCTCTCTCTCTCTCTCTCTCACACACACACACACACACACACACACACACACACACTGCATTTAAAGCAAGCTTGCAGATAATAATGAAAGATACTTGAGCTCTAGATCTTCCCTGGCCCTGTTTTCTCAGACATACATCCCTGTGAGTAGGATGGGATGCCAAGAGGCAAGAGAGATCTGAGCCAAAAGCAGATCTCCGAGGGTAGTAAAGAGCTCACAAAGTAGCAGAAAAACTCCTCGAGCACTTGCTATGGGCCAGAAATTATACCCCATACTTCACACATCCTCTGTCATTCAATCCCAACAGTTCTGAGACAGCATTATGAACATCTATGTTCAACAATTGAGAACCTGAGGCTGGTTAAGATTAACAGCCCAGATGGTCACATCTCACTAGGCACAGAGCTGGGGCTTCGGGCTTATTCCATCTGACACTCCAACCACAAAGAGCAGCACATATTTCTTGGGGTCCTTGTGCACAAGGATTGTGCACTGCTGTCCCTGAGGCAAACCTTAGGTTTCACAGAGGATATGGATACTTATCAGCACCAATTTTTAGATGGGAAAACAGATAGGGCACATTCAAAAAGTTTTCCCAGGGAGTCACATTGAGTCAATGCATAGCACTCCTTTAAAAAAATATATATCACACTTGTCTTAGTTCTTTGGAAATTTCATACTGTGTAACTTAATTATATTTGACCCCTCCCACTTCTCCCCCAACTCATCCCAGGCCCACCCTAC
This sequence comes from Sigmodon hispidus, assembly GCA_004025045.1. Taxonomy (NCBI): domain Eukaryota; kingdom Metazoa; phylum Chordata; class Mammalia; order Rodentia; family Cricetidae; genus Sigmodon; species Sigmodon hispidus. The sequence continues at coordinate 333,621 of PVIH01000303.1, forward strand.
AGAATTTGAGAAAGGTTTAGACAAATATTCTTCAGTCACGGGATTGATATCTAGGATATATAAAGAACTTCAACTATTAGACACAAAAATCCAAAATTCCCAATTGATAAATTACCTAATGGAATAAACAGATAGTTCTAAAAAGATCAATTATAAATGTTCATTTATTATTAGCAGGATTCAATAGCTTTTGCCATCAGGGAAATACAAACTCATACTACTTTGAAAGTCCATCTCAGTCCGGTCAGAATGATTCCCATCAAGAAAATAAATGACAGCAAATGCTGGCAAGGAGGTAGAGAAAGAGGAGCCGAATTTGCTATTGATCAAAGTACCAACTGGTGCAACCATTTTGGAAATGGAAAAATTTAAAATAGAGCTACCATATGAGACAGTAGTATTATTCCTGGGCATACACCCAAAGGACTCTGTATTCTACAGTGAAGACACCTGCTCATCAGTGTTTGTTTCTCTATTCATAATAGCAAGAAATGGAAACAGTCTAAAACGTCCATCAACACATGAACAGAAGTGTGGCACATATACTCAATGGAATTATACCCATCTATAAAGACAACAAAGTGTATTCTTTTTTAATAATTTATATCTTCTAATTTTATATGCATTGGTGTTTTGCCTGTACATATGTCTGATCTGCTGGAAGTATCAGAGTATCAGATCTGTTGGAAGTGGAGTTACAAATAGTTATGAGCTGCCATATGAGTGCTGGAAATTGTACCCAGGTCCTCTGGAAGAACAGCCAGTGCTCTTAACCTCTGAACCATCTCTCAGGTCTAACTAAGTATATTCTTACCAATTATTTGTTATATCTGAAAATGATCCAGTGACTTTTTTGTGGAGGGCTATGGACTAGCACAGAATCAGCTTGCATACATGAGAACTAATACATAGAGAACACGCCCCTATGCTCTGCCATCCTACCCTCTTACCACAGTCCTGTGACAGATAAGAAGAATCTGGGGCATGGAGTGATTAGGTGAGTGGCCCAAAGTAAATAGGAAGAAGCAAAGCTGGGGTTTGAACACATCTCTGCACTTTCTATTAAGTCCTCAGCTGTACAACAAATAATGTATCAGTGAGTCCTCAGTACACGTCCTCCAAAGAGCAGAGATAATGACCTGAGGACCAGGCATCGGGGTAGGAGCCGGTGGAACTGAACAGCAGAGGAGGCAGTGATGATATCCTTAGGATGCCCAATACCATTCCCTTTAGAGATGCAAAAAAAACCATTCTGGGGGGCAGTTCTCTAGTAAGTATGTGTGTGCATACACACACACTCATACACACACACACACACACACACACACACACACACATACACACACACACTTAGATTCTCTGCAGGCTGACTGGAAGAATTGACCCATGTGACTCTCACTAGCTAGCTGCCGCACCCAGATGTCACCATCAGAACCACTGATCACCAGGTCAGCCCTCATCCTCTCTGACAGCAGGGCAACACTCTTCCCTCACCTCCAAGGAGCCTGTCTCTCTTAATGGACTCTGCTGCACAGATGCCGACAGTGAAGTCCACAGCAAGCCCTCCCCGGCCAAAGACTCCCACAGTGGGAAGAAAACATGTTTCCTAAGAAAAAGAAGGAAGAGCATGTAGGCCCAAGAGGAAAAAACACAGCCTCCTCTGTCAGCTGCCACACAGTCCCCTGGTGTCAGCAAAGACTGAGCTCCCGTGCTGTGACCATGAGGATACCTGGGACTGGGTTCGAGTCTCAACTCTGCAGTGTGTTCTCAAGCATGTTGTTTTCACTGGGCTTTTACCTCACTTGCAAAAATCAAGAGGTTGGACTAAATACCACTTTGGGTACTAAGGGTCCCCCTGTCCCACAGTTCATTTCCCACTGCTCCATATAAAGTGTGGTAGAATGATTGATACTAAGGGGAAATGGCCAGCCACTGCCTAGAAGCAGGTACTCTGAGCTCTGCCGACACATCAGCTCCCTCCTGCCACCCTGACTGGGGACAAAGGTGGACAGACATATGGCTTGATGGACGGATAAACTTGAGGAAAAAATCCGTGATTCTCTTCCTCTACCATACTGTCCCACCCCAAAGTGTCCACCTCCCAGAGAACATTCAAGACCTCAACTGGCCCTGAGTCCCACACTTAGCTAGGAATTCCTTCGGTGTTCTGGTCTTGACTTTCCCCCTATGCCCTGCTGGCTCAATGTCCTCTGTGCAACGAGAAAGGCTTTGGATAGCCAATAATTAGCTATGGAGAGGCCGTATTAATAAAAGGCTGCAGGTGTGCAGCTGACCACAGATGCACAATGAATTGCTTTAATTTGTGAAGAAAACTCTTCTAGTCTTAAGAGCTGCTTTCTCGAGACACTCAGCGCCCACTCCTCAGTGGAATGGATTGTTAGAGCTGCTCCAGTTTGCCCCTTGGGCGTGGCCATGCATCGCCAGCATCGCCATGTTTCAGCCACGTCCCCGCCCGCAGAGCGAGATACCTGCTTCTCTTTTATTATTTTTTAGAGTATTGCTAGGTATCCCAGGCTAGCCTTGTAATCATAGTAACCCTCCCACTTCAGCATCCACCTCCTCCAACACCCTAAGAGTTAGCATTACAGGTATGAGAGGCATGCCAGGCTAACTCACCTTTCTAACCAACATACTGGTCGAACATCTGCCCAGCTTTTTGGGTATCATGGTCACCCCGCCTGTGAGGCACATGGCAGAATTGATGCAGCTGCTCAAGTGGCCCCTGCAGCATACATAGGAACAGAGGCTCCTGTCTGCTGCCATGATGCATTGGCCTCTGATGGCAGTGAGCTAAGGAGAGCGTCTCATGGGGATATGGGGATGCCTGTGACTGAAACTGTGTACGCTGCATTCCCAATGCCATTCCTCCTCTCCTCCATGTTGGGAATAACCAAGTCCAGTGTGGCTGAGGACTTAACCAGATGCCTCCTGGCCACCTAAGCCTGAGAAGGGAAATAAATCATAACATGATTCTGTCTGCAGTTATCAGATGAAATGAATAGTAGAACACAAACTTAGAGTCAAAAGGCATCTGGGTTCCAATCCCCGGCCAAAATCTTAACCTCTCATCACCTGGCCACTCCCATCTACAAAGTCATCTGACGAGGCAGGCTCACTGGATAACGGTGCTTGCAGCCAACCTGATGATGGCCTGAGTTTGATCCCATGGATCCCATGGCAGAAGGAGAGAACGGGCTCCTGAAAGTTATCCTCTGACCTCCATTTGTGTGCTATGGCATGTAAACATGTACACATCACACACACATGTACACTCACTATGTAAGTAAATAAATGAGATAATACAGGTGAGTGCCTTACAGTAGTCTCTGACATGTGAGTGCCTGCCGTCACCATCAGCATCACTAAATACAGACTCACAACTTCTGAGAAGGCAGGGATCACCTGCAAGTCTGTGTCGCAGCTCCACAAACAGTGGCAGAAGACTGGACAGCCTAGGCCAGTGAACTTCACTCAGGCCAGGCTTCCAGAAATCCATTCTTTGCAGGAATAAGGGTTGCTATATAATCTCACAATCTTTCTTCTCCACCCAGAGCCAGCATCTCCCTCCCACCCAGGTTACACTGTGCACAATAAACAAAATAAGGAGCAAGGAAGAATAAACAGCGAAGCCTACTTTGCTGGGAGATCCCAGTCTCTGCTGGCGGTGGGGCCTCTGAGAAGGGTAATGTGGGCATCCGTGCCTCCACATGGGGACCCAGGAGGTGCTGGTGACATTAAATGCCGATTACTCTTGGGGCCTGCAATCGCTGGGCTGTGGTAACCCACCCCCTGAAGTGTCTGATTGCTTAAGCATCTCTTTGCAAAATGTTTATTTTTTTCCCCATGAATCTTTAATCAGGTACCTTGACGAAGCACACAGCAGCCATCTCCAGAGAGCTGCTGGAAATGGTTTCATCAGTCCTATCTGTCACATAGAGTGGCTGGGAGTGTGGCCACAGCCTCTGCACTGTCTGTGCCCCATGCCTTCAAAGATCTCTACACCGCCGCACCAAGCCATTGTGCCCAACTCCCCCAGATGGCTGAGGGTCTCAAGAGGATTCCAGATGTCTCAGTCTGACAGTAAATAGGGGCACTTGTTTTTCTTGGCACACCACCTGTAGATCATCATGGTCTCCCTAGCCCAACCTCTCCAATCCCACACCTAAGCCAAAGGAACATTCGCACACTTGAAATCCTGAAGTGGAGTCTTATCCTCTTTCCGGACCAACTTTCTGTTTTCTTTCTTTATTCCAATGCCATCTGCATCAACAGGGACCAGGAGCTCAGCCTTTGCCTTGCCTCACCCCACTTCTGGCACAATATATTCCTGGAGGGACTTAGACATTTAACCTGCTACAGGGGGCTGGGGGAGTGCAGGGGAGTCCTCTGGAACTCCTAACTGAGCGGGAACTGCTTTCATACCTCTCTCCTCCCCACTCACTCCCAGCAAGCTCTGCTGCAGGCAGCCTCCTGACCTCCCTTCCCCTATCCTCGGCCTCCTGGGATTATGGGGAAAGCCATTACCTCAGGATTAAGCTTCAGTTTGATTCTCATCAAAGACTCTGGTCACCGAGTATTTGCTTAACACCAGACCTTTCAGGCCCCATCAAATTTAACAAGGCCTGACAGATTTGGGATTAAACAGAGAAACCCACACAAATCCATACTTTCATAGGAGCCCCCAGTGACTGCAGCAGGACAATCAGGTTCTAAAGAAGCAGGCTCTACAGTTAGTGCATACATTGTGTCTCCAGAATGACAGCCCAACTCCCCAGCTGCCAGCCTGACTTCTGTCCAGCTCCCCACACTGGATCACATCTTTTTACTCTAGCAAGGGGGGAGTCTTACTTCCTGTGTGTGCAATGCAGCCTTGCTGGGGGCTGAGAAAGTGAGGGATGGAACTCCAGGCGCAGGCAGTGGACTCCTCTGTGCTCCTAAGGCTGTTTCTAGCTCAGCCTTGCACTGTGATCAAAGCTACTTGGCTCTCCCCAGAACCTCACTCCAGGTGGGTTTCACTGATTGTAGCTTCGCGTGGCAGACAGATCCAGCACAACCAGGCAAATTCATCTCAGGAATCACTTTGCTGTGCATGTCATTGGTGAGAAAGCACACATTAGTGGACATTTTAGGAGCTACAAAGTCGGTGTTAAATATGACTTGCTGGAGTGTGTAACAGGGTTAACTCTAAGTCACCCAGCTTCCTCATATGGAATATGGGAGTTTGGGAGTATAAATTACTTACCTCCGAAAGATGTTAGACAATGAGAATATAACTTCAAACAAATGTTCAACTACTTTCTTAGACACATACATGCATGAGTGTAGTGCCTACATAAGCCAGAAGAGGGCGCCAGATGCCCTGGAGTTAGCGTTGCTGGCCCTTGTGGTGTGGGTCTGGGAACTAAACTCTGGTCCCCTGCAAGAGCAGGGAGCACTGTGAGGTGCCGAGCGAGCGGTGTCTCCAGCCTACAGCTACCTTCTTCCCTCTTTCCCTCGCAGCTGTCAATGCACTCTGATTAATTTTAAGATAGCAATAAAATAACTCCATCTTGTTCACTCAAATTTTCTGTTCCTCCTACCCAAGCAAGTATAAAGTACCTTTTCCCTACTGACCCGCTAAAAAGACACAGAGCTCAGTGAAAATTACATACTACAAACTCCAAAGAGGTAGCAATTGTTGCATTTCTCTGAGGCTTGCTGCCTGATTTCTCTCAGGCTGTCTGCCCAGTTCACTTTGGCCTTGCCTGGCTGATAATTTACACCATTGCCTTTCCGCCCCAAGAGCCTGGCTTAGGCTCAAACTTCATCTTTAGAAATGGGGGAGTTGGAGGAGGGGGTGCCAGGAAGGCTCCACTTTGACTTTTATTCCGATAACAAAGAGGGAACAATGGCTGTGTTTACTGAAAATTAATTTTTGGGAAATTACTTTGTCATTTGTTTTACTCTTCTTAATTAAAATTTACTTGGTGAAGAGAACACCCCATAAATTAACTCAAATGCAACAGCAAATTAATTAGCATTTAGTGACTAGACATTACTCACAGACCGGACAAATTGTTTTCAGGCTATTGCCTGCATTTGGTGAAGCGAGATGGGGTGGGGGAGGGCCTGAGTGCTGAGTGAGGGCATTTGGGGTTGGTGCTCCCCCAAAGTATTCCTGGCCCACATTGCCCATCACCTGCACTTCTCGACCCTCCTGTCATCCTGATCCAGCCCTGTGTGTCTATCTTCCTGGAGATTTCTCTCTCCCTCCCTGGAAACAATTAGAAAGGATGACACAGTACAGCAGGAGGGTGTGGGAGACAATCTCACCGGAGGCCAGAAAATGGGCACGGTGCTTTCAGGAGGCTCCTTTCAGCCAAATGGATCTCAGATTGTATGAAACTTCAGCTTGGAGAAATAAGTGCTGTGTGTGACCCAAGGAAGGGCTTCCCAGAAGAAAGATGAAAATGATAGAGGGGAGTTAGGACAAGGGACCAACCTGGTTGAGCTGCTTCTACTGACACTCCACTCTATTTCTTATGAAAGACACTAAGAGGGACTGGGAACTGTGGCTAAGAGCTGTGATTGGTGGCTAAGATTTGAATCCTGGCACATCTTACTGACCGCTGACCTGAGCAAGCCATTCCCCCCACCCCCTCGGCCTTAGTTCCTTTAGACACCAATAGTTCTGAGCCAGACTAAATTAGACCCAGCTTGGAAGTGCCAAGAACAGAGTCCACCCTGTGTCAAGGACCCAGAGTTTGCCAAAGATGAGTGAATGGGCAGCTCCAGAGCCAGATACCAGGCCTTGAAGCACAGCCTGGTCACTTACTAATATCAGAATGGCTCAGTGCCTCAGTTTCCTCATCTTCAGAGTAGAGACAGAAGAGGTTCTTGCTTCCAAAAGTAGATGACTTAACATATGCAAAGTATTTGGAGTGGAAAACAGTTCCAAGCATGTAATGAACGACCACTGAGTGGCTTCCTCCTGGTGTTTCTCTCAATACTATTTTTTTATATCCTTTTGACATTGTGACTACGTCTGACAGATGAAAGCAAAGTCTAAAAATGAGGCAGTTCCTCATGACCATCGGGGTGGGGTGGGGGGTGGCTAGCTATCTAGTATCAGTGTTAGCTCTTACTGAAGACACATCCCCACAACATGCTCACCCTACTAACCAAGAGGTGACTCGGCCCCACCGGGCAGTCAAAGAACAACAGCACTTCCATGGTGCAGCCTGTTTCTTCCTGGCTACAAAGCTCAGCTCCAGAGATTTGCCTCCCTTTCTTGGCAAGCCTTGGGGACAGCCTTAAATGGGCATTCCACAATGAGAACTGATCTATAGTGGTTCTCTGGGAAGCAGCTATACTTCTTCAGGGCCCACTCACTCATAAGAAAAGACAGGAAGTTACCTGAGCCTGTGATCAGAACAGGAAGCAGCCCCCAGGCTGACGTGTGTGCTGGGCTTGTATAGCTGAAGGCTAGAGTAGCTTTGCAGGGGTACCATGGAAGAGCAGGTGCTTAGGAGTGCTGCACCCCTGTAATTGCAGGGGTACTGCAATGTAGAGGCTAAGGTTGAATAATCTCAAGTTAGTGGATACCTTGGGCCCTCTTAAAATAGAGATATTTATAGTGTCCAACTCCTCAGAGGATTATAGGAGCTAGACAGTGCGTATACAATCCAGCATCTTTAATGGAGGAAGCAGGATATACACATCTCTTGTCAACATTAAAAATCCAATTCCTTCCACAAATATGTGTCATTCCCCCTCCTTAGCCTATTTTTATAGAGCACTTACTGTGTGGGAGACATTGTGTTCAGTGCTGAGAGCATCCAACTATGAGAAACAGCCCTGACATTCAGAAAGGGGCACTTACTGCAGAATGGGATGTATCTGGGCATATTCCTGTATCAGTGGTATCCCCATCAAATCTCACATTTCACATTGCTTGTTATTTATTTCATTTAACAACAATTATTTTTGGAGACATGGTCTCACTACATAGCTCTGGCTGGCCTTACAGAGATCTGCCTGCCTCTGCTTCCCAAGTATGGTATTAAAGGCAATGGAGCAAATACTTCGGAGCTACCAGAATGTGTTAAGTGCTGTGAGAGGCAAATGTAAAGAGTCCTGCCTGTAGAGCACACAGTCTAAATACGAGAATTTTTTAAATTTATGAGTTAGTGCTGTGCCATCTTCAGCAGCTGGTCACCCCAGATTTATGTCCCCATTTGACCCTTTGATAGGATTTAGAAGTTCTCCTCAAAAGCTCATGTAACAAAAGCTTGGCTGTCAGCAGGTAGCACTAGGGAATGTAGTAAAAGCTTTGATGGGTGGGACCTAGTGGAAGGAAGTGAGGTCATTGGGAACATTCCCTAGTACAATGCTTGGGAAAACTCAGTAAAATAGATGCACAATTATTTTCTTTCTCGAAGATTTATTTCTGTGTGTGCATGCATTTGTGCCTGTATGTGTGTGCTGTACATTCTTCCATGTATGTGGGGTCATCTGAGGGGGGCTCAGAAGAAAGCGTTTGATCCCCTGGATATTGTGACCCATTCTTTTTTAAAAAAAAAAAAAAAAACTTTATTTATTTATTTTATTTATTTGCCTTGGTGTTTGCCTGGAACTGGAACTACAGACAGTTGTTAGCTGCCATGTGGGTGCTGGGAATCGAACCCGGGTCCTCTGGAAGAGCAGACGGCGCTCTTAACCGCTGAGCCATCTCTCCAGCCCCGTGACCCATTCTTACAACCATCTTTCTCCCAACCTTTCTGACTGGCATGAGGTGAGCATCCTCTTCCATTATCAGCTCCTACCACATTCTTCTGCATCAGCACCAGCCCCACAGCAACAGAACAAGAGGACTGTTGACTGGAACAGGTACCACTCCCTCCTTTTAAGTTGATATACAGAATGTTTTTATAGCAACCGAAAACTAATACATCCTGAGTTCACCCAAATAGTCTGACACCATGCTGCCTCCACATCTGTAGGTCTAATTAATCCAAACATCCCATAGTCATTGATTGTTCTAGATATAGGTGGGGATGGGGTTGCTGGAAAAGCTTTCTCACTCCCAGGAGACAGCTCTTTTGTTCCTCAGGACTTGCTGTATCTGCATGTTACTCAGACCTGTTAAGCATTTCAGTCAAGACCAAAGACGATGTTTACACCCATGATGGTGAGACAGACACAGACAGAACCTGGACCCCTAGTACTACCCTTGAGGCCCTGAGCCTACCAACTCTGCAGCCCACTGTACCTTCAGATCTTTAGTTATGCAAGGGAATAAATCTCCCTGTTGTTCAACCAGCTGGATTCTGAGTTTCTGTTCTTTTCTGCTAAAGCATCCTGTGGAATCATAAGCTAATAATACTATATATCACTATTAATAGTTAGCATTAAAACATGTTTGACATTTCACAATACACTTCCCATTCATTATTTCATTTGATTTCCAAACCAACACCAGCAGAAAGATCTCTTTTCCACTCTTATTTCAAAGGTAGAGAAGTGAAGACTCATGGACTCTGGGTGGCTTGCCAGAGCTATTCAGCTTAAAAGTCAGAAGCTGGTCTGTCCAGGCACCTGTGGGTCAGCCGACTCCATTAGCATTAGCTACTTCCCATACTGACAAGGCTGTGGTGCTTTAGAACTTTTGTAGGATCTGTTCTGGGATGAACTGGAGTAGATTTTGTTTAAGGACAAACAGATTCAGAAAGGGCTTCCTGTGTGACTACAGAAGCACCCGGACATACTAGCTGGAAGCATGTGGCTTTTCTTTCTTAAGACAGGTGTGGAGGCAGTAGATGCCATCAGAAATTGGAGTATCTGGGAGCTGGGGATGAAGTTCATTTGATAGAATCCTTATGTAATATGCATGAAGCCCTAGTGCAGCCAAAAAAGGGCATATTGAGAGACAGAGACAGCAAGATCAAAAGTTCAAGGTCACCCTTGCCTACATAGCAAGTTTGAGGTCAGTCTGGGCTGCAGGAGACCCTGTTTAGAAAGACAAAGAGAGATGAGCTAAGACAAGACAAGACTCTAGAGATATCAAGATGAAAGATGGAGATGTAGCTTTGTGTCTTAAGCAGTGACCCACTGTCCCTGTGAGAGCTGGAGCAAGCCACAGGCATGGGTACTGTGGAAAAGCTGCACAATGGTTTCAATCTCAGTCATGATGCTTGTATTCACTCCCAGAATTGTTCCAGAGAAGGTAGCTGCCAAGACTAGGAGGAGAACATAAAGTGGGCAAGAAGGAGCCGGGTGAAGACCTCGTCTGAGAGAAGTTGGGGATACTGTGGGTCCAGAGCTGGGAGTGACTGGGACACCATCATCATCTAGAGCATAATTGTTTCAGAGGGGAGGCATGGCAGAGGTTTGAACATGCACATCGTCATGGAGGGACACATCCAAAGAGCAAAGACCAGGCTGAGGCCAGACAACAGCCTACCTACAGATGGGTCCAATATCAGGCTGTCTGCCATGAGAGGCATGTTCCAAGACCACACAGAGCTCAGAAAGATGCTGGAGATGAGAAGAGCCAATGCCTCATAGCACCCCATTGAAACCCTGGATTCTTTCTTCCACTGGTTCTTAAAGGGGCTGTGCACACTTCTGAAAGTTTGAAAATAAGAAGTATTCAAGTCAGAAATAGTCTCTGTGCCATCACTCCAGAGAGGAACAGGTCATGGTTCATGGTTGGAAACAAGAGCTGCCTTAGAATGCAAATGGTACCCTCTAAGCATTTAAACATCAGACCCACAGATACAAGGAAAGAAGGTAACATGATTGAGAGCCCTGGGTGGCCACTGCAGACATCCAGAGAAACAGGGAACTTAGCCCCATCACCATAAAAAGAAAACCCTGATCATTCAGAGTTCACAGCTCAGTAACTGTGAAGCTGAGGGAAGGTCATTCTGTTTTAAATTATCTACGGTCTTCTCTTCTGTGCTGATGTAACTTGGGAAGTCAAGGTTACAAATACACCTATGTATAACTGGAGTTTGCAATCTGAAATCTTTCAGAGACAATTACCGGGAACAGAGCAAACCACCAAAGTGAGAAATACTACATTGTCGGTACTATCCTCTTTGGGAGGAGGGTCAAGATTGCTATTATCAAACAATTACAGCAAGTGTGAGCTTTCACAAGGTCCAAGATCACAGGGTGGATTGCATCTGTCCTACATTGCCCTTGGTAAGTCTTTATTTTGAGGTGGAGCAGCAAGCATGGGCTTTGAGGTTAGGTGTGGTACTGGAACTTTCTATTCCTGTGAAAATAAACTTAAATACAATTAAATGGCATCTCACAGAATTGTGCTAAGGATGCAACAAGACAGGATGTGCAAAGGGCTTGTTCCCAAAGAGACCACTCTGAAACCACTAACAAGGTTGATACATCAACAATAATATGTTGTACACACGGTATATTTGTTAAGAACAGACATCTCATGAAAAGTGTTCTCAGCACAATCAAAAGCATTTTAAAATTCAAAAGCTCAAGAAAAGGAATCCTCCCTTTTCCTCTATCTCGGAGCCTTTCCAAAGCAAGAGGTCACATTTGAGTCTCTTTGTATGGCACAAACCCTTTCAAATGCTTCAGGACGCATACATACATCGAGAACCTGACCTTCTGAGATAAGTTCTGTGCCAACAGCATTATTGATGTCAATGAAATAAGTCAACATTGTCTCTCTACTTCTGGCCTTGACTCCTACTTGCCACAGTCCAGGAGATACTGAAATTCTCAGTGATACACTTGGGCTCTTAGCTTCCAGCTCACAGCAGACACGGTAGCAACCTCAAGCATTAGTCAGACATATGATACATGATAGATGCTAAACTATAATTTATATTGAATCTTATGTAATCCCTACACTGGACCTTTGCAGTAGAAATCATAAGGAGGAAACTCAGGTTTTTCAGGATGCTTAGCTAGCTATGGAGCAGATTAAAGTCAACCCTAGTTTTCTCAGATACCAATGCCTACTTGTTTCCTCAGGACGCTCGTCATCTAACATCACCTACTATTTCAAAATGTATCGTTTCATCTCGTAGCCTTTAAAAAAGCTGTCAGAACAAATGCCAAGGCATCCTAGGCTCTCTTCTTCACTCCAAGTGCATAGCTAAGTTTAACAAGAACTTTCTTCTTGTTCAGGTGCCATTCTAAAATGAATCTACCCCTTTATCTAATTTTAACTCTTCAATAATCCTCCCATTAGAATCATGACATCCCTGATCTTTTTGATACTTTCATTGTGCCAAAGCATAACTGTTCCGTGTATCACTGTGGACAGACTGGCTTTGCTTTCAAAAATGTGAATGCCAGAGCAGGGGAGACCACTTAGTGGGTAAAGCACTTTGTGTGTGAGCTTGAGAACTCAGGTTCAGATTCCCAGCAGCCAAGTGAGGAGCCAAGTATTGCTGTGTGGACCTGTAAGTCTAGCACTGCAGTGAGGCAGGGACAGGCCAACCGATCCAGCCAATCAGGAAGAGATCTTACCTCAAAAAGTAAAGTAGAAAACAACAGGAGGAAATATTCATCATTAGCTTCTATCCTCCACATGTATGTACACCCTCAAATACACACACACACACCCCTTTCTTCTGTTATTCCTCTGTCTACAAAAGACACTTTTGCTTAAAAAGGGTCTTTCCTACAGATATATACAGCCCCATCCAAAATATCATGTTAATCTTTTTCTAAACTTCTCAACATGGGACAATACACTTCTTCAGTGCACAAGTTACCCTATGTTTCAGTAACCATCAAGGATCCTCAACTACCACCACAAAGCATTCAACAACCTATCTCAGTATTCTAGATTCATACCACATAGAAATGCCCAGATCTCCTCATATAATAGAAAGTCTCTACTTTCTGTCAAAATACAATCTAACAGTTACCCTCTGGCCCACTAACACTACTTCTAATAATCTACCCCAAGGAAATCATTGATACACAGACAAAGATACACATGACACTCACCGCATATTATATATAATAATCTCAAATTGGAAAGCATCTCGGTCTCAACAATGAGGATAGTTAAATAAATTACAGTGCATAACTACAATAGGATATTATGAAGTCTTTAAGGATCATGTTTTCAAAGATATTTAAAGACAGAAAATGTTCGTGATATTCTATAGAATTTGAACTGAGGAAAAGAAAAAACACTTTCATAAATATGAAGGATTGCTGAACAGGAGTTAAGTTAGTTTATGTGATCATTCTGGGAAAGATACAGGTAGCATCATCAATAAGAGAAAGCTACCTAAAAACACATTTTGGGTGAACATAAGCTGAATTTCCTAATCATTGCCGAGGCTCATAAATGATTTCCAGAGTAGGTGATGAGCAGGGTGAGCTGGAAAAGATGGAGAAGAAGAAGCTTACCAAAAGGAGGGACATGGTGCAATCAGTACAAGCAAGAGCATACTGATGTGTTAAGGGCCGCCCTGGATCATGTTGTATTTTAGTCCGTGGTTGGCCTTCATCAAACTACATGGGGTAGTATCTGTCTCATTCTCAAAGCTTTCAGATAGAGGGTTCTTTCTCTTTCTAAGAATCCTATCTGTCTGGGTAATTTTAAGGCCTGACATTCCTACCTTAACAGTGTAGAAGCTAGGTCCACTTCCAGAAAGAGCTGTGGTCTTTGTTAAAGAGGCTGGGGGCAGGTAGAGGGGCAGCAGGCTGTGGGCATATGATGTACCCTACTGATTCATTGGCTGTCAACTCAGAACTATCTTGTTTTATTTTACTAGGTTTTTGTGTAGACTTTGGAAAATCCTAGGTTGTATCAGTCAATGATAGTCACTGGGAAAGAACAGGAATGTCACCTTGGAAAAAGACAAAGCGGAGAATTTTAAGACAAAGAGAAACAGGAAACAGTGAGCTTTGAAAGCGTTAAGTACTTCCTAGTTCTGGCATCTTGGTTTTATATTCATGTTCTGTTTCTGGGTCTTTTTTACAACAGTCTGTTCTGGAGGTTGCCCAGTCTAAGTTTGTGTTCCTTCTGTGTGGGGACACCATTAACTACTCAGGAAATCATTTATAGCTTTGGGCAATGTTAACCATTAGAAAATTCATCTTATATCCATCCAAAATGTGTTTCTAGGTAGGACAGCCTTGATTAGATGTGATGAAAATACCATTTCTCCCTGAGGTCTCCCTTCCCACAATGCCACATGCCTGAGGTCTCCCTTCCCACAATGCCACATGCCAATCTAACCACAGGAAACTGCCACTGAGGCCTTCAACAATTCACCTGGACAAGTCTTTGAACCACCCAAGTCACCCAAAATAAGAAAGACTAAGAAAGAGTTACAAGCCAAGAGGAGACACGGTGGCTAATGCCATGAGATACGTCTGGTGGGAGGCTGAGCTGGGAATAGAAAATGAATGTAAGAAAGTCTGGTGTGGCAGTGCACAGCTACAATCCTAGCACTTGGAAGGTGGAATCAGGAGGCCATTGAGCTTGAGGCCAGATTGAGATACACAGATAGTTCCAGGCCAGCCTGGTCAACAGAATAAAAGGGGATTTCAACACACGAACACACACAAGGAAGGGGAATGGGAAGGTGACTTTGTGTGTAAAGTTTTTTGCCACATCAGGTTCAACAGCATGCATCCATAGTCCTAGGCTGGGATAGGTGGAGATTTACATGGGAGGAGATAGCAAGACGGATGGACTCTGGAAGCACACTGGCCAACAATCTAGCCAATCAGTGAGATCCGGTTTCACTGAAAGGATGCTGTTTCAAAAGTGTAGATGGAAAGCCACAGAGGAAGAAGATCGCTGACCTAGACCTCTGGCCTCCACAGTAAGGCACACACATGAATGCATACTCCACATATGAGAGAAGCATTGAGAGGGAATGGAAACATACATAAATACTTAGGAAATAAGAATAAATATGCTGTAACTTTTGATAATAATAACGTACTGACATTTTTAACTAAGGGTAGAATAACATATTAAACATGATATAGCAATCTCAGTAGCAACCGAAACAGAGTACATGGAAATTTCTTTTCTGTCATCTAATTTTTCAAAAACTATTTTACAATCAAAAGTTTATTTTAAAATATAACCAAGGGTTCATGAAAGGTGACTGAGTGGTCAGAGACTGTGTTGCTCTTGCAAAAGACCCAAGTTCAATTCCCAGAACTCACACCATGGTTCCCAACCATCTGTCACCCCAGTTCCAAGGGATCCGATGGGCGCACATGACGCACATACATGCATGCAAGCAAAACATAAAAGTAAAGATAAGTAGATATTTAAAACATTTTTAAAATATACAGTGTGGTTATGAAACTTTTTAAATAAATATATTTTAAAAGATGAAATAAAATAGCGATGAACCATGCATCAAGCCTGAGCCTATATGATTAAGTAT
Organism: Sigmodon hispidus; assembly: GCA_004025045.1. Taxonomy (NCBI): domain Eukaryota; kingdom Metazoa; phylum Chordata; class Mammalia; order Rodentia; family Cricetidae; genus Sigmodon; species Sigmodon hispidus. Next base: position 349,037 of record PVIH01000303.1, read on the forward strand.
GGCCTTACTCCTTTTCTAGATATTTCCTGGGAATCATAAAAGCAAGAGTTAGTAGGAAAAAAAAATCATGCCCTACAACTGTTGTGACCTAGACTTTGACTCGCCAGCAGAAATAATCACCCAATACATGGAACCACCCTATGATCTCAATGAGGATCATCAGCCATCCTTGAGAAGCAATTCATAAGCTCAAAAGTAGTCTACAGGTTTCCTATAGAGCTACCTATGGCGACTTGAGAACACCTAATTGTAACTCTTGGTCCGGAGGTCCTTGCTGGAGGCTCTTGGCCACACCTTTCTTCCCTTTCCCCTTCTCTTACCTTCTTCTTAAAATTAAAACTAAAAATGTCTTTTAGTAAACTCCAACTCTGCTTCAAAAAAATATTTACTTAAAAAATGTTTAAGGAAGAAACTAGGAAGCTTTGGGCTGTGTGAGCCCTTTGTAGAGGCTGACTAAGGGGAACAGGTGTAATGGGGCAGCATCAAGGGACCAAGGGCAAAGTGCTTGGCCAGGAGAAGCAGGGAGCCAGCTTCCTCTTGAGCCTAGAGTTTGGACCTGGTTCAGGCCAGCAGTGCCCCTGCTTCCCCAGGCCTCCAGATCTGCACACCAATTGTCTACCCAGCTGGGAGCAGAGCAAGCAGAGCCAGAGATCAGAAGGCTTTGTGTTAAGCAAGACAATGCCAATGCGTGCTGCCTTCCTGCCACTCAAACACCTGTGTCACTTTCTATTCCCTCACCCAGAATAAGGCCATTCTTGCATTTTTTTTTTAAATAAATAGCTGCACAAGTCAATAGCTCATACACCTTCCAACAGAGAAAACAGAACCCGCTGGAGTTGGGAGTCAGGTTGCCAGGCCATGAAGCATCATCTAGAGTGGTGATGGGTACTTATTCCCTCCGTAATCTCAAATTTGTGTTTCTAGGGAGCAGAAAGCCTGAAGCCAAACAGAGTGATTATTAAATAGTGTTCTATCATCAGGGGAAAAAGAGGTCCAGTGATGAAAGAGAGACTGAGAAGCCAAATGTATCCTTTCCCGGATAATCAGAAAGCAGGATTTTAGGAGCTCAGGCTCGCCTATAAATTCACCACTTGGGAGGAAGAGGCAAGAGCACTATTTTTAAGACCAGCCGGTAAGGCTAGAGAGAGCACTTAGATGGTCAAGTTCTTGTCTAACAAGCATGGGGACCTCAGTTTGATCTCCAGAAGCCATGTCAAAAAGCTGGGCAAGGTGGCTTTTGCTTGTAATCCCAGCGCTAGAGAGGCAGAGACAGGTGGATCCCAGCGGCTCACTGGTCAGTCAGCCCAGTGTAATTGGTGAGTTCCGGTCCAAGTAAGAAAACCTTGCCAAAAGAAGAAAAGTGTGTGTGTGTGTGTGTGTGTGTGTGTGTGTGTGTGTGTGTGTGTGAACTGTGTCTGAGGAAAGATATCCAGGATTGAGTATGCCCACATATGTGCATATATACCCACATGTACACATATATGCGTGTACACACATCCACATAGATCAGCAGACTGGGCTACACAGTGAGAGTCTGTCTGTAAAAAGTGGGGGGGGGAAGTAGGTGCAAATGTGCAAAGCATTGTTTCTATGGATTGAAACCCTAAGTCCCATCCCCTGGCTCTTGAGTGCCTGTGGTTGGTAAATCCAGCCCTGCCCTGCCCTGCCCTGTCCTGTCCTGCCCTGCCCTGCCCTGCCCTGCCCTGTAATTTGGTAGACCCTGGGTTGACTTCTACCCCAGAACTTACCCCTGGCATGGGCTCTCTGAAAATGGCTGGTGCTTAGAGCCCAGAGCATACCCTTTACCCCACCCACTCCCCAACCTGCTCACATCCCAAGGAAAAGAAGTAGGGAAAAGTTTGGGGGGTCTTATGATTAAAAAATTGGCGGGGCGATGTCTCATGCATGCATCTGTTATGCTAAAATAACCATCCTTTCTAACCAGGCCCACCTGCTGTCTTTTTCAATTTTAAGTATTTCTAAGTAGCAATCAAATCAGTATAATTTGTTCTTTATCTCGGCAAAAGCATTGTGAAAGAAAAATGTGACCATTATGTTACATCAGGGAAATACAAGCCCTTTATCTGCAGCCTTCTCTATATTCTATCGGATCTCACAGTTGTCATTATGCCAGTTGTATTTAATGTTGTTCAAATGAGCAGAGCTTTCTTTAATCACTACACCCTTCTTTCCCCTAAATGCTTTTTCCAAGGTTATGGTTTTCAGAGATAAATACATAAATACCAATGTTATGAATACGTTAAGGGTATCCAGGAGACAGCTTTCAGGATTTGTAGCAAGAACCTGCTGGCATTGGCGTTACACAATAGCTGGCTGATGTTTTGAGTATGAAGTTACTGGGTATTAGGCAAAGGCCTGATATCCCACATGGAGGCATGAGGCTATTTTGAGCCGATCACAATAGGCCACTCAGCAAACGCTGACTTTAGAAATCTGGCACCAGGATCCTCATGGCCAATAACCAAAGCCAGCGAGTCCAGAACGGTGGGTACTCTCCATTCATAGAGGAAGGGATATGGAGAGGAGAGCTACCCTGTAGGCTTCCTGACTCCACCTGCACAGAGCATCTGACATGTCCACCTAATTCTAAAGGCAAGTGTGAGGCTATGCTTTAAAATCTGAGAGTGACCATCCATCCACTTCATTTTACTCCATTTGGAAAATAAGAACAAGGCAACAGAAGGTCAATGACTTTCCTAACATATGTGTCCAGTTTCCAGCAGAGCTGGACTAGAACCCAAGTCCATTACAAGTATATTTTTGTTTGGTTGCCAACTGGAGTATCCCAGCTCTCTAGCAAACATTACTAGGGTTGATTCTGAGGTTATAGGAATTCTACACTTTGTCACTCACACACCTATTCAAAAAACACTTATTCTTTGTGAGGTGCTGAGAATAATAATACTTACTATTAATAGCTAATTTTTTTGAGTGCCTGCCACCTAAGCCTTAGGTGAAAATTAATATATTTTCACTCCCAGTAACCCTTGGGGTAGGTACTATGGTGACTGTCATTTTATAGACAATAGAGGCCAGCCACAGAAAGGAAAGGATGAGTACTCTGCCCGAGGGCACACACTGAGGATACCCATCCAACAGCAGGTGTCCAGAGTCAGAACTCTAGATCCCTACAAAGGGACAAGTTTCCCATATCACTGCAAGTGCTGAATGGATATGTGTTGAATAAAGCATTGTATCCTGCCCCCTAAGAAACTCACAATGCAGAGGGAAAACATTTTTGTAAACAAATAAAGAAAACTCAAGATATGATATAATGCATTCAAAGAGAAACATAAACAAAGTCCAGTGGGGTACAGAGGAAGGAGAATGTGATGATGACTAAGCAGGAGTTGGGAGGGGGGTCTCTGCAGGGTGGAGAGAACTCTGGCTGGACAGAAGGTCTGGAGACTCCTTCACATGGTCCTCACATCCAGGTATGTGAATCTCTCCAACTTCTTATGTCTAAAAGGATCACTACATAATTCTCAAAGGGTCATTAATGACCTCAAGAATATGCCAATCCAGCCTCTCAGCTCAGAAAATGCTACAGAACCCAAACACTTACAGGAAGTCATTGTTCCAATGGTGGACACTGAGATACTTTACCTCCCCTTCCTGCCCCCTAGGTCTCTTGTCACCTAGGCTGCTCTCCAACTTATGGTGGAGCTAAAAATGACCTTGAGCTTCTGACCCTGGGGATGCAAGCAGGGAAGGCAAACTACACCCAGAGCTAAGTAAGCACCAGCCCTTGCTCAACAAAGATGCCCTTGGGATATTTTGGCGATATCTATAGAAATTTTGACTTTTTTTTATGATCTCCAAGACTTTGGATAACTGGAAACAAAGTTGAACCTAGTTCCCTAACATCACTATTTATTTATTTATTTATTGTATTTGTTTTGGTGCTGGGGATGAAACCCAGAGGCAGGCACCAACAAGGCAAACATTCCATCACTGAGTTGCAGCCCCAGCCCCAGCCCTCACAATGGCAGTCTCAGCTTCCTCCTCATGACATCCCTCCACGTGTTTAAAAGGAACACAACGACACAAAAAGAAAATCCAGGCTTGGCGGCAAAGGGCTTCCATGAGCATTGCTGGTTTTCTAGTTCTGTGACCTTGGGGGGATTGCTGAGTCTCTCCAGTTGTAAAAGGAAAGCAGGAATAACCAGCTTCAGAATCAAATAGGACAACACAGATCATGATGGATGATGTCAAGGGCTCCTCCATTCCTACAGCTGAGTCAAACCCCTCTCTGTCCACATCCCATTTGTTTGGCTGATGTGACTTAGGTGTGATGTGACCATTGTCCTGAGTTTTCCTCTCTCGGATGTGTGTGATGTGAACGGAGCATGATACATTCCCATCATAAAGAGGCAGAGCCCGAAGGCCAAGTGCTCTGAGGTTTGTCTGCTTGGCTTCACCTGGCTCACCTTAGACTAGTGAGTTAGTGACTCTGACACTTCCATTCTTAACTTAGAATGCAGAGATTGTTCTGGGGAAAATAATGCATAGGCAGTAAGAATCCAAGCTGGGCATGATGGTATGCCCCAGTGATCCCACCACCAAGGAGGCTGAGGCAGAAAGATCCCAAGCAGCCTGAGGCTAGCCTGGACTACATAGGGAGATCCTGTCTTAAAACAAACAAGGGCCAGTGAGATGACACAGAAGATAAGGGAAATGCCTGGACACCTGATACCCTGGTGCTCAAGGGACCTTCTCACCACCCACTATCCTTCTTCTTAGACCCCAGTGAACTCAGAAGACAGCCTGGCTACAAGAACTGCACATCTCATACTCAGAGGGTGGCCTGGCTATAGGAACTCCACATCTCATCAGCGAGAACTGCCACGTAACACATCCCCGAGACCCCTCAATCGCAGATGATCCTCAAATAACCAAAACCAACCTCTTGGATGATCTAGAAACTCCTCATTTAAGAACCTACACATACCCTCTCTCCTGTGGCTCACACCTGTGCCCATATACTTTTGATCTTTGGTTTTTTCAAGGCACAGAGAACTGACACGCTGTTAAGTGGCTGTAGCATCACTCTGGAGCCCATCTTCAAGGCCATGGCTCAGAATCATCCACTCTTCCTACAAATGGGGCTGCTCAGTGTTTCCAGGGGGTACCTGTCATTAACCAGGCTGAAAGCTTGTCTTGTTCTAGTCCCTGCTTGCTGAACAATAACAACAAAAAAGTCACTCTCTGTTACAAAGACAGAAAGATCTCCCCTGTAACTGATAATCAGAGTTCATTTCACAACCTCAGCCAGCCAGTGTTACAAACACTATGTAACTGAGATGTCGGAGAAAGTAATTAAACATCACATAGGGCTGAAGGGGGAACCTCTAATTGGATGGTTCTCGGGCTGGGGTGGAACAATGCAGACTGGTAAAGACAGAAAGCTTGTCTTCACTGTGAGTCTGCTGTGGACCAGGTACCAGGCCAGACGCTGCTTTGATGACCACACTGACACAAGTCATTTTGATTTTATTCCCATTGTAGAGAAGGAAATTGGGAGCTGGAGGGATGGCCCAGCAGGTAATGCGCTTGCTGTCCAAGTGTGGGATTAAAACAAAAGCAAAAATTTAAAAACTGGTTTTAGCCAGTGTAGAACTTGCCTCTATAATCCAAGTAATCCTACAGCTAGACAGCAAGAGGGGACAGAAAGATCCAGAAAAACTCACATGCTAGTTAGCCTGGAATATGAAGAGGCAAAAGTCAGGAGATTGTTCTCAGCAATGACCAACACCAAAAGCTGTTCTCTGACCTCTACAGGCAGGTCATGGAATATGCATACTGTCACTCACATACACAAGCATGTACATAATGTGTAAAGGCCCAGTCAAAGAAGCCCATCCTGACCCCAAAACCACAGCCAGTGAAAGAAACACACTTTAGCCCTGAAACTAGAGCCAAGAAAAATCATACCCTGACCCTGAAACCAGAGCCAAAAGAAACACACTTTGGCCCTGGAACCAGAGGCAGTGAAGGAAACACACCCTGACCCTGAAACTAGAACGAAAAGGTTAAAAGGGGTCAGTAAAAGAAACACACTGAAAACAGAGCCTAAGAAACACACTCTGCCTCTGACAAACTGAAAACAAAGCCAACCAATCCCTGGGCACTAAAATCAACCAGTTCCTAAGCATGAAACTAAATTATCCCTGAGCACAAAATCTAGCCAATCTCTGAGCTTATGTAAACTCAGACCTTGAAACCGGTCCAATTCCCACTCTAAAAATCTTCTCCCGGGAAAAACTCCACTCCTAAGAATCCCTATATCCTGTGCCTGTTTAGCTGGCAGTTGCCCTTTTCCACCTTGGCAGAGGCAGCCACCCTCCTGGGTTCTCTTGAAAGACTTTTGAGTGAAGACCTGCTTTCCCCAGAACAGAGCAGAATCTCTTCTGCGAAACTCCTTTGTGGAGTGGAGCGGAGCAGAAGGAACAATTTTTGCTGGAGTCAGAACAGGTTGCTACATTTCTGCAGGGGTTTCCCACTTAACAGAGAAGTCACAACTTGAGCTGGAGCTGAGAAGAATCGGACATCTCTGCTGGGAAACTCCCCAGTGGAATGCAGCGAAGAAGCAGCAGACACACACCTCTTAGGGGAGTGGGGCAGAGCAGCAATGGACATGTCTGCTGGGAAACTCTCTTAGCAGTGTGAGCAGAGCTCAGCTGTAACAGCTCTCTCTTGGAGAGGAACAGGAATGCCACATCCTGTAGGAAAACTATCCCCCACTGGAACACAGCTTGAGGTATAGCCTGACTTCCAACAGTCAGGGTACCTTTCTCTTTGGAGCTGTAGGAATCCAGGATACCATCCTTTCAAAGCTTCAGGTATAGTCTGACTCCAATAGTAAGGGTACCTTTCCCTCCAGAGCTGAAACACTTGAAATATATGCACACACATACATACATGCAAACTCAGATTTTGAAAGAGGAGGAGGAGGAAGTTAGAGCATGATGTACCATGACTAAGTAACAACCCCAAAGTAGTAATATTCACCAGATTCTCCCTTTTAAAAATCGGTAGTTTTATTTGTAACTCATGTGTATCAGTGTTTGTCTATATGCATGTGCATGTACTGTGTGCATGTTTGTTATCTGAGGGAACCAGAAGAGGGCACAAATCCCCCTGGAACTAAAGTTACAGAGAGTTGTGAGGTACCATGTGGGTGCTGGGAAAGAACCTGGGTCCTCTGCAACAGCAGCTAATGCACTTAACTCCTGAGCCATCTCTCCAGCCCCTAAATTCTCCTTTTATCTATAGTGGCAGCAACATTAACCAAAATAGCATAGTTAATCCATCTACTATTGAATACTGGCATTTAATAATGGGGAGAGGAAGGATTTCAATTCTTATGTGGGTTAATCCTGAGATAGTGATTAAATGAAAGAGGGTCCCCGTTCTAGAGCTGGGTGTCCTCTTTCCCAGCCACCAAGAGAATAAAGTTGGGCCCTGTAAATCAAGGAGGTTGGGGAAAGCTGAGAAAGACACACAGGGCCGTAGAGGTTGGGGGAGTAGAGGGTATTGCTTCCTTCTCACCCCTGATCCCCTACCACCTTGCTTCTGCTGATAATTAATGCTAGACAATGAGATTAAATATAAAAATAGTTTGCATTGGGAGGTCTCACCTAGAGAAAGATGAATGGTCAAAAGCTTTCAAAACAATACACTTTCAATTAAAAAATGGAAAGCCAGGTTGGTGGATTATCTCTGTAATCTCAGAACTCAGGAGGCTGAGGCAGGAGAATCACCATGTGTTTGAAGCTAACCTGGGCTACATAGTGGGTTCTAGGCCATCTAGGCTATCTAGTTAGCTCCCCATAAGCTTAGGCTACAGAGTAAAATATTGCCTCAAAACAAACAACCCATAAATGTGGATGGCATATTCTTTTTCCTTGTTTAGGGGATGCAAATAATTTAGAGTTTATTTTTTACAACTTTGGAAATGAAACCATTGGGTATTTATTAGAATATAATAATAATTTACTTTAAATTTTTATTTATATAATCATACTAGCAAGTAATCATATAAGATTATATAAATTATGACACTTAGATCCTATTATTTTACTGTTATAAAAATAGCAGTTATTTTGTACTAACAAAAATATCAGGACTTTTGTATTTGAAAATAGTATAGAATCATAATGTAGGAGCATGCCAAACCAGCATTATAATTGTGGATTATGTTCTTGTTCCGTTCCACCTTCCACATTAACGTGTGTGTGTGTGTGTGTGTGTGTGTGTGTGTGTGTGTGTGCTCACCCACGTGTGCATAAATAGGTTCATGTAAGTATGTGCATGTGTGGATCATGTGTGTATAAGAATACATGTACATATGTCCACATGTCTGTGAAGGCCAGAGGGGTCAATGCCAATGTACCTCCTTCTTCAATCACTTATCCACCTTATTTATTAAGATGTAGTGGCTAAATGAACCCAGAACTCACTGACTAAACAAAGTCAGATGTAGGGATCCCCCTGTCTCCACCTCTCCAGTGTTACAGGTGCACATCAGTTTGCTCAGGCTTTTTATGTGGATGCTAGAGATTCAAACTCAGGTTCTCATGTTTTACCAACTCCCAGGCCACCACTGTTCTCCAGTCCTGAAGAACATTTATTTTTGCTTTCTGCTCAGCATCTTGTAGAGGCACAAAACAGGAACTACTTTGTGCCCATTCAATAGATAAGAAGGTTGAATCTTTGGTGCAGGTGTAGCTCAGTGGCAGAGCACACACAGAGTGCACACAGCCCTGAGTTAGGTTCTAGCATCAAAAAGAAAGAACATAGTCAATACATGGTCCTTTGGAATATCTGAGCAGGGACTTGAGCCCAGAACTGATGGCACCAAGCCACAAGCATTGGTCTGTATCTTCTCTTGTCTTCTGTTGGCGCTTACCTCTGCCATGTGCGGCAGCTCTCTGGGTCCATGCGTTGACTCCTGTCAGTGATCTTCTTCCTTCTCTCGGTCAAAAACTCTTCCAGAGGGAGGATGAGGGAAGAAGAGACTGTTACTACTACTACTACTATTATTATTATTAATTTTTCCCTTGTTTTCAAATAAGATTCACTTTAGTATTTGCATTCTGTACTCTTCCCTGGGAAATATGCAGATGTCACTCCAAAGAGGGAAACTGAGGCCCAGAGAATTGACTTCATCTGTACCCTGCCTCTTGCCACCGAAGTAAAACAGCGGGAATTGTTATATTCTAAGCATCCAGGTCCCTTGGGTCACACTTGCCTCAGTCATCTCCAGCATCTTTGCTGTGTGTGCTTCTCCTCTTCCTGCCCATCAAAGCTGAACCTCAGCTGCTTTCACACTGAGAAGCGATGTGCTAGTCATACAAAATGTCGGTGATGGTTTCAGATCTTGGTCTCTCTCAAGAGAAGCTACAGCAGTGTAAAGGATGCCTTACCGGCAAGCTAAAGCTCCTAAGAGGGATTCTCACCACACTAGCCTTGTATGCGGGGAGCCCTGGGTTCCATCCCCAGCAAACACACATACACACAAAGGTCAGTGACTGCAATGGTAATGAGAAATAGCCCTGACTGTGTACACTCTCCATCAACTCCACAAGAAGGTTTCTGGCCTCTCTTTTACAGAGAAAGACCCTATCCAGACATCTCAGCCTCTTTGCACACAGACGACAGGCAGTAGCTCCAGAAGGAAGTGGTATTGCATGGCTATGTATTCTGGATTGAAAGCATCTCTTCATGGAGGGAAGTGAGCGGGGCTCAGAAAACTCATGAGAGTTTTAACTCACAAACAACTCAGGAGCCTTACCAGGCCCCTCTGGGCAGAGTTACATAAGGAGTAAATATGCAGAGGTGGGGACATTGCTTCAGGTTGTTGGGGGATCTCCAGGGATGTGGCTTTCTGGAATTCCTGACAATCCTGGGGCTAGCTTTTTGTTGATACAGCTGCCTATGATGCCCATGCTCTCATAAGTAACTGTGGTATTTTGAATGAGGAGTATCTCCGTGGTCTCAGATACTTGAATATGTGGTCTCCAGTTGGTGATGCTGTTTGGGGAAGGCCTGGGAGCTGAGGCCTTGCTAAAGGAGGTGTGTCCCTGGAAGTGGGCTTTGAGAGTTTTGTACCATGTCAAGCACACACCTCTTGGTCTTGTGCTTGCGTGTTTTGTGCCCTGGGTGTTCTGTTCAAGCTACCAACCCTGGCACTTGTTGTTATGCCTTTCTATCATGACGAACTCTTCGCCCTCTAGGACTGTTAAGTCCAAATAAACCAACCATTCCTTCTCTATTAGTTGCATTGCTTGTGGCGTTTTAGCACAGCAACAGAGAAATAACTAAGACAGTAACCCTAATAAACTCATTATTTCACCAAGATCAACTGGGGTAGCAAGTGTCTCTTTGGTTTTCCTAAGAGTCGCATCTGCGGTGAATAGACTTTCATTAATGTCTCCCCAGGAAAAGATCTACAAGTTTAATCAAGAAACAGCCCTTCCAGGCTTACAAGCTTAGGCCAGAAGGCTATGGAGGTAGGTAGAATGAATGCTACCCATATCCATGCAGCTGGTTGTGGAAGCAATGGTAACCTGGCATTGGAAATTCAAGCCAATATTTATTTGCCAGGGGGAGCAAGACCCAAAACGAGCTGTGCTGTGTTCTGTGCTGCTTCTGTCTAAGGTCACTGAAAATTCATTCATAACTTAATTTTAAAATGTACTTGAGGGCTCGGCTATAAAATTCTCTAATAGGTTCAGATAAAGAAAATATATATGGTCCCCTTTTCCCTGGAAGCCGTGTCTTCAGAGATACAGCTCCAAACTAATCCACAAAGCAGATCAAGAAAGACAGTATAAGGGATCAGAGAGATGGTTTCTTGCAGAGGACCAGAGTTCAGAGACAGGTGACTTCCAAGTTCCTCCTGAAACTCCAGCTCAGTGGAGGATCTGAATCCCTCTCTTCTAGCTTCCATGGTCTCTCTCTCTCTCTCTCTCTCTCTCTCTCTCTCTCTCTCTCTCTCTCTCACACACACACACACACACACATAAAAAGAAATTAATTCTTTGGATATGTAGCTTACAAGTCAGCCTCAGCAACAGGAACCATCTACACATGTGTAGCAGAGACAAAACTTTCATATTACCAGCCCTTGCTACATACACTACTATGAGTTCTCTTGTCCTGTTTATCTCTTTCTAATGCACCATGGAACTGACTTAGAGGCGAAAGGATGGATCAAAGGAAACCTCAGAGGGGAGGGTGGAGTTGAGTGAGTGCTGAGTGACTTGTGAAGATGCGTGAGATGAATAATGATCATCCCAGACACTGCAGTCAGGTGGGATTTCCTGGAAGAACTGGCCTCTCAGCTGAGATGGAAGTCTAAGATCATGCAGACATGTTTAAGCCCTTCAGAGCCATGGGTGTGCTCTCCTATGGACCATGGCAGGCTGCTAGAGGCTGTCCAGGCAGGTCTAGGACTCATTACAATTGAGTGAAGACACTTGTCTCCCTCTGGGAACAGGGCACGATGTCATGTCCTTCTCCCTTTTAAGTTAGGTAGATCTCTGGAACTGGACTGGTCCAATGAAACATGAGCCAGACTGGTATGTGCTAGTGACTGTGAAAGCCTAAGCCTCAGTCAATAATCTGCAATATTCATGTCCTCTTGGCATGGCTACTGTGAGGATCTAGTTCAGCAGACCTGCTCCATGGTGCAGAAAGTGGAAAAGCTCATTAACATGGTGATGAGTGCCCTAAAAAAAAATCAGATCAGGCAACAAGGCTGTGGACATGTCTAGTGAAGAGCTGACTTCTGAATAAGGAATTAAAGACGAAAGAAGGAGCCGGCCATATTGTTACTTCAAAGATGACTTTACAGAAGGTACAGTAAGTTCAAAGCCCCTGGGACAAGTGTGTGCTTAAGGGTGGTTGGTGTGAGCTCAGTGAGTGCACTTCCTCAAGAGGGTATGCCTTCTGGGACGATGAATCCCCAAAGCATTCTGGGAAACAAGGTTCTGACTGGCACTGTTTTGAGAAAGAAACAAGAAGAGGTTGAGGAACACCAGAGCAGAACGGTCCACATCTTTCAGAGATGTACTCCAGAGCTTCTTGCTGGGATGGAGAGTCTCCATGCGTGACTTCTGCGAAAATGACCTTTCCTCCCGTGGCCAGAGATGACCGTCTCCAACCTCCTTCCTCGATGCTCTCTCGAGAAGAAGCGAACACACACACAATTTGTTTAAGCAAACAAGTTGTACTGAGTTGTGGGATTTAAAAATCTCTCCTTGCTATAAATAAACCAGTTGTGGAAAATCCCCAAAGATAAAGCGCATCTCTTACCTGGGCGGGGGCGGGCCAGCTGGGCTTCCAGCCCTTATCATTAGCTGTAAGTGAGGTCAGGAGGGGTGGCCCCCGCTGTTCTCAGATACGTGAGCTGCTGCCTGATTTCCTGGGGCCCTTGAGAGAAAAACACAAGCTCTGCTTTAGAACAGTGCTGGGTTTGTTTATTAGTAATGATCTTTTCCTCAAGATTTTTCAATGCAAGCTTCTCCCTGACTATTCTTACATCCGCCATCATGTCTCTGGTCTTGCACAGGGTTAGTGGTCCAGAGAACCCAGAAAACAAAACATATGCTCTCTTTCCTCTCATCCCAGATTAAAGAGTAGAGAACTGGCTTCCAAATCTTCTCTAGGATGTTCAGACAAAAGATAGGACATTCCAGGTCCTGGAAGTGGTCCACAATGACAATGGGCACAGACCAGCAGTGAGTACCACAGTCACTTCATCTCTTCCTGCTGTCCCGGGATATCACTGGCCTCTCCATACATGCATGTACACAGTGGCAAGAGCTGCTCTGAGTGATCTGTACCAGGCTTGTCTACTGTTTACATCAGCAGCCCAATTCTGTCAATGGAAAGTGAGTTTCAGGTAGGTACTATGAAGTAATGGGGCCACTTTACCCTCTTAGGTGACATCAACTGCTGCTGAGTGTGTCTCTGCCTCTTCGTCAGGTGTATCTGTGTGTGTATATTTGTCACATGTAAGTACTGTGTGTTAGAGTGAATGATAATGTAGGATCCCTGGCTGTAGATGGATTCGGATTCATGCAAGGTCAGAGAAAGAAAAGAGCATGTGCAGAGAGGTAGGAGGTCAAAAGAGCAGAGAGAGTAACACTTGAGACAACAAAGGAAGTGACATAAGACCTGGTGTGGAGGGATGTTCCTGTGATCCTAGTGCTGGGGAGGTGGAGACTATCAGCCCATGTGGAGAGTTCCAGGCCATTGAGGGACCTAGTTTTCAAAGACTAAGTAGATGGTGCCTGGGGAGTGACACCCTAGATTAATCTCTGGTACACACACACACACACACACACACACACACACACACACACACAGACACTGACTTGTTATTTGGAGAAGGATCTCATGTGGCCCCACTCTGGTCTCGAACTTACTATGTAACTAAGGGTGACTTTCAATTCCTGGTTGCCTTTCAACTCCCACCTGGTACAAAGACATTTTATTGGGCCTTAAAGGCTGTGGTGGTGACATCTCAAACAGAGGGATTGGTTGTGCCAAGATTCAGGAATGTGAAGATCCTTGGCCCATGTCACTGGGCCATATGAAGCACTTCAGGACAGTTTTAAAGTTGGAAGAGATCAGGTGCTAGCCCAAATGTTTGCACTCCAATGGCTTCAGAAAGGGCAGCTACTCAGTCTGTCACTGCCACACAATCATATATACATCTCATACCAACCAGAGACAGAGCTGTGGAGAGCAGACTGCAAATCGCAATCCTGAGAACAGTGTCACCAAAAAGAAACTTCTGAACACATATATATCTATCAGACTGGATCCTCTGACCTATTCTCCTAGTTTGTCATCATCCCCATTTGATAGGTGGAGGAAGTGATGTTCATGGACACAGACTCCACCATCAGGAACTCACAAATGAACTCTGTTTCCTTCCTGCCTTGATGGAGCCATTTTATTAATTTGGCTATTATGTCTTCTCCTCACATAGGAAGCCTCCTCACAAACAGCAACAACTAGAATTTATCGGGTTTTTATTCTGACCAAATAGTCAAATCCAAATGGATGTCAGTCAGTTTAAGATTGGTACGGTGTATTGGTGTAGAGGGTCTGAGCAGTGGATTGATATATGGTCATGATATCCACATCAGAAGGCTTGACTGGAATATTGCCTGTCTCTTCCTGTGCGTGGCCAAGCTTTGGTGGCTTTCTGTTTGTTATGCAAGATGGCTGAGCGGCATCACTTCTGATTAACACCTACTTCCTGTAGGTGTGTTAATACATTCAATCAGGTTACTGTCAAGTCATGCCACCCAGGGAGCCGTTCTGCCTCCTGAAGGTGACTTTGTGGCTCTGTTCTATATCAGCCTTAAAGTTTAATTGGTAACAAAACAGACAATCCTAAATTCTCTGCAGACTCTCAAAGGTGCATCATTTTACTCCCACCACCAAGAAAAGCACACCTAACACACTAGAAAGCCATGTATTCAACTAGTAACAAAAACCGTGCCAAGGAGTTAAAATTGGAGAGGTAGGTTGGCTCATGGAACACAAAATGCAGGAATCATTGATCTCAAGATGACCTCTTGGGCTAAGGAACATGGTTTAGTTGAAAAAGAACATGACATGCAAGCATGAAACCCTGTATTTGTTCCCTAAAACACGCAATTTTAATAGATCAGGCATGGTAGTGCACACTTAAAATCCCCACAGGGAGATAGAAACAGACTGATTCCTAGGGCTCATTGGCCAGCTAGCAAATTCCAGGTTAACGAGACTCAAAAGTACAAGGTAGAGGAAAAACTGCTCAAAATTTCTCTTGCCTCCACATTCACACCTATGTGGACACACCCACACATATGAATGCTCTCACAAGCATAGAAACACGCAACTGTACACACACGTGCACACAACCAAGAGTCCTTGCCCTTCATGGTCTTCATTCTATAGCATACAGTATCTCATTACCACTAGGAATGTAAATTCATGTATGTCTTTCAAATTCATTTCTTCCCTCATTCATTCTGGGCATTGCTGACATCTGAAGGTACCACACTTACAAAGGCATCCATTCTTCAATCAGCAGCCCTGTCTCCACTTAGCTTCACTACCAGATGGGATGAGTCAGAAGGAGAGCAGGAAAGAGGTAATAACAGTCCCCTATTCAGATCCAATTAAAAACAAAACAAAAAAAAATGCCACTGGAGCAGGAGACGTACCACAGACAAGGCCACACATTGTTTCCAGCCAGAATCCAAAGCCTGGTTGAGAAAAGTAGAACAGATGAATTTTGAATCTGGCTCAGGATTGAAATTTTAAACTTCACTGAACTATGTTATTCAAATAGATAAGTCTTTGGCCAGGCTCCGAGAGGGAGAAAAGGACACTATTAAGAGCAGACACAAGAAAAATCAGAGATCTAAAGCAAATCTATAGAGTGTCACATGGGGGGGTTATCAGCCCATCCTCCTGATCCTGGCCCCTGTCATCTGTCACAGGTGATCTGTGATCTGATCCTTTTTTCACTGGGCTCCTGCAAAGTCCCCCTTGCTGGTCCATCTTCATCCACTCTTGCCCTGACAGCTTAGTTTCCATCCAACAGTTGGTCTGACTTTGAAAACCCTCTGGTCCTAACTCCACACCTAGTTCTCCACAGATCTGAATCAAGATAAACTTAGCACCAGAGGTCAGGGTTCAAAGGGCATAGTTAGGAAGCAGTGTCTCCAGCTTCAGCCTTGGCTCTGCTTTATACTAGTAGGTTAATAAGCACTTGGATCAATCTCTGGGCTTCTATGTTCTTTGCAAAATGGAGACGTTGATAGAACCAGCACCTAAGGGGAAGTCAGCAGAATCAGTCCTTAGATGTTGGCTGCTTTTTAAAACTGCAACTAGAGAGATGGCTCGGCTGTTAAGAGCATGTGATGTCTTAGAGATGACTGAGGTTTGGTTCCCAGCACCCACAATCAGGCAGCTTACAATCTCTTATCATTCCAGCTTCAGGGCATCTGACACTTTCTTCTGGCCTCTGCAGGTACCTTTCCTTCCACACACACACATGCAGCACACACACACACAGAGCATGAACATTTGTGGCATGCACACACACATGCAGCATGCACAAACACACATACACACACATACAAATATAAATTAAATCTTTAAGCTCTTAAAATAGTACCCAGCACATACCAATCACTGCCCAGTGCCTAAGGATCTACAAAGCTACAGTTTAGTAACAAAGCAAATTGTGGGCTGTGAGAGAGTGCTAGAGAAAGGCTTGCTTCTATATCTTTACTACCTGACTTGGTGCGACAGTAAGGAACCTGGCAGTGGAAAGTATGTAATATATTTTTACTGGCTGGCTGGACATATGGACAGACAGACAGATGGATAAATGAATGATGTAATCCTCCTCCTAAACAAAGATTCTTGGCCCAAGGCTCTGGGTACTATTTGTACAAGACCCTGATACCATCTGTGCATCACTCCTCACTGGGCTCTAAAGCTGTACGAAAGGGGCTGTGGTAACTTAGCAACAGAGCCAGCTTCCATAGAGACGAAGCTGCAGACAATAAGATCAGGTGCCAGGTCCCACCCTACATTTGAGTGCAGAGCTCATGCAAACAGCAGCCTACACCCCTGCCTTTGGATCCTGCAGGTCTTCATCCTACTGGGAGGGCCAGACCCGCTCCAAATTCCCCTGTGCTGCGTGTGAGGAAGCTCTAGAGGAGACAAGATTATCTTTCTGGAAGTGTTGGAAAAGTACAATATTCTCATAGAGATCAAAGAAGAGGCCACCCTTGGAAATGTCCTTCCAGGCCAGGAAAAGTAAAAAATGGGGGGCTTTGGCAGCCCCAGCTACAGGGTGGAGCAGCTAAAGGTCAAGGGAACACACGGTTATTCTATAAAACCATGTTACAGCCATGGGAGGTCCCAGGCTGGTACTCAGTGAAAGGCTTCAGACACACACACACACACACACACACACACACACACATATACACACACATATATACACACATATACACACATACACACACATACACAATATACACACACATATATACACACATATATACACACATACACACATACGCAATATACACACACATATACACACACATACACACATATACACACACACATACACACATACACACACATACATACACTCATATACACACACATACACACACACATATACACACATACACACACATATACACACACATATATACACACATACACACACATATACACACATATACACACACACATATACACACACATATACACACATACACACACATATACACACACATATATACACACATACACACACATACACACAAACATACACATATACATACACTCACATATATACACACACTCACATATACACACATGACCTTTTTAGGCTGAGAGAGGTATGTGAAGGTAGGTAAAGCAGGAACAAGGAAATGAAGCCATTTAACTGGGTTATGCAAAGTAAGATGCCCATCTACAAATGCATGCTGTAGGTCCTAGTGTTAAGTCCTTGTCACTTCTGCCATGCTTTGTTCCTGTCATTGTAAAGTGGAGGCCTAAACTGAATGGTCCCCAAGGTCCTTGGCAAAGGCTCGGGCAATGAATCCATACAAACTCATCTGCCCCAGAGAGAGCATTCTCCTTTGGGGTCGATAGAAAACCATTTTCTAACTCCATTCCCTTCCAATCCACCCAATTTTGCCTGTGACTTGTTTGGAAGACATAGGGGCATAGACAGCAGTAGACCCAGCTCCCCACATCTCACCCACCCACCCTTTCCTACTGCCTCAAAACAGTGCTCACAGAAGCCTAAACTGTGCTCTGGGTTGCCATCCGGGGTCCCAGGGAAAGTATGTTATGCTGTTAGAACTATCAAGCCTGCTGGTGTCTGGATTCTAAAGGGCACTAACTGAGGCCGTTGTTCTGAGCCCCTGAAGTCCCATGCAGGTGGAAATGTGGGATCAGAGAAGGACGGGGTGGGGGTGGAGGAATCACAAATTCTAAGTTGACATTTAATGCATCTTGGTCATGGTGAGGTATAAGCGGGGAGTGAGGGTCACACAGCTCTAGTGGGGCGGGCCTGCTCTGCCCAGATAATTATCGATAAAAGTAAACGCAGAAGATTGAGTGAAGGCCAAGGGTACTAGAGAGGGTAGGGATGCACCTAATCCCACGCACACAGCGGCAGGGCCAGCGGGCCCGCCTGCTCCCTCCCTGGCACCGAGAGGCCTGTGTTGGAGAAGTTACTCCTAGAAGAGCTTGCCAAAAGGTGGTCTCCCTAACGAGGCAATAAACAGGGTAATTACTGACTAATTACTGGCCCTCCAAGTGTCTGGGAAGCCTCGGGTGAGAAAATTTGGCCTGCATAATGCCTCCCAGCTCCCATGAGCTGGAAGCTTCATTGAAAAGTAGACATTGTGAACAGGCCTGGGGAAGGCTGCTGGGAGCTGCCTGTGGTTCTCCTTCCCTTTCCCCTGTCCCTCTCTTTCTGGAGCTGGACCCGAGCCTGTGGAAAGCTCCTGGGGCCTGTATGTTGCCTAGGACATGAAGGCTGCTACATGTCCAGCTATCTTTGAAGATAAGCCCTAGCCATGCACTATCACCCCACAGTTCTTTGTCATTCTATCCTATTCCGTCAGAGCCCCAGCCCCACCTGAGTGCTCTTCTGGGGACAAGTGTCACTAGGGACAGGGTCTAAGTGCATCTTCTTCCTCCTCGCTCTGGGGAGCCTGGCCTCTTGCACTTTGCTTCCAGTTAAAGAGGGGAAGTTCACCTAGAAAAAGACCTCACTTAAGTACACAATGGAATCTTGACCCCATCAAATCTTGGGGGTCCATTTATTTCAACTGAGGTTGAGGTGGGTTTTGTTTCTGTAGAGGGGTAAGATGTAGAATAATTGTTTTAGTGTCTTTTCTGGGTCATGTGTCACTTTGTTGTTTAAGATTATTAAAAATCCATCACACAGGGGTTACTCTGCTCGGAAAGCGATCCTCTTTGGCATATTAAAATTTAAAGTGTAGTTTATTCCGGCAGTAATTACACTTTTACTAATTGAATTTACTCTTAAATATTTCAAAGTTTTGTAATAAATTGAGCTGCGAGATACCAAGCCTCGAGATATTTACATTCAATCGTGTTTGGAAGACAAGCAAAACCTTGAAAAAATGGAAGTCATTGCAAGCATTGGAGAAGAAAAAGATTTGTTTTCTGGGATTTTTTTTTTTTTTTAATTGTCGTTAAGGCGAAACAGGATGAAGCCCTTGCTGTTGACACGCATTTCCTGCTCTGGTCTTCACAGCCCAGGTCTAAGGAGCAAGAAGAGGGGTGTGTTTAGAGATGAGGCAGATGAGTGGCTGAGGACTTGCCCAAGGTCACACAGCAAAGCAGAACTGCTGAGGCGTGTCTTTGAACCTCAAATTCATTGTTAGAAAAACTTTCCTGACCAAACGTTCACCAGCAGGTGAACAGGTGTAAATACTGACACAGACAACAAATGTCATTTGAACCTAAAGGGGATGGGACTTCTAACTCCAACAACACCACCATGACACATTCCAGAACATTACACACACACACAAAAAAAACACATGTTGTATGAATCTCCATAGAGTATGCAAATCTGCCCAAAGGAAAGGTTGCACTATGGTTGCCAGAGGCTGAGGAGGAGTAAGTCAGAGTGTGTAACAGGTGGTTTCTGACCCTTTCTGGCCAGATGTCCAGACTCGCCCATGGCCACTTTTCCCCCCAAATAATGACTCAGACACTTACTATGTTAATCCTGCTTGGCCTATGTCTCTGGCATGTTGCTAGCTAGCTCTTTCTTTCTTTTTCTTTTTTTTTTTTTAAACTTTATTTATTTATTTATTTATTTATTTGCCTTGGTGTTTGCCTGGAACTGGAACTACAGACAGTTGTTAGCTGCCATGTGGGTGCTGGGAATCGAACCCGGGTCCTCTGGAAGAGCAGACGGTGTTCTTAACCGCTGAGCCATCTCTCCAGCCCCCGCTAGCTAGCTCTTTCATCTTAATTCAATCCATTTCCATTCATTTGTCCTGCCACGTGGCCGTGGCTCACCTGTGTTCCTTACATGCCGATTCTTTGGTGGCTGGACTGATCTCTCTTGACTCCACCCTCCTTCTTCTACCTGTCTTCCAATTTCCTGCCTACTGCTACGGTGCCCACCATAGGCCAAAACGGTTTCTTTATTTAAAGAATGATATTTACAGCATACAAAAAGACATTCTCATATCAGAAGTCCTTGTGAATAATTATCATCTATATAATAAAAAATTCCTGACAAAGGATAGTGACAATGGTTGCATGGAATTATGAATATATTTTATGTTGTTAAGTTGCATGTGTAGCAGTGGTAAATTATAATATTTAAATTGCATTTCTTCATGTGTATGTATGTGGGCATATATATGCCATGCCACCTGTGAAAGTCATAGGACAATTTATGGAAGTTACATCCTGTGACTTACAAGATGGAACTCAGTCTTGGTAGCAAGTGTTGCCACTTACAGAGCCAAATTGCTGGTCCACAATAGCAATTTTTAAAAAGTGTTCTTCCAAGCATAATTTTTGCCTCCAAGGCTTTGCTATTTCTTTCCATACTTCCCAAAGCTTCTTCAAAGTCCCCCATTTCTTTTATTCAGATACCTCTGAGAACCAAACTTTTACTTCTTTGACTACAAGATTCTCTTCTAAGCCAAACTGACCTGAACCAATCGGTTCTTTCTGTAGATGGCTGAGGGGACGCTCCCAGTCCCCGGAGGTGTGTTTCAGTGAAAGCAAATTTCAGGCTTGGCTCTCCCATGCATACAAATGTTTATTAGCAAGCTGGCCCCAAACACAACACCTATCCACTGAAATCAGAGTTGTTCTAATCCTTCTTAGTGATAGTTCTCTGCAAGAAAACAGCATTCCTCAGGGCATTGAGTTAGGAGTGATTCTTTGATAAGCAACTATACATGGGAATTTTTAGAACCTTAGGGCATTGTTTCAAGGAATATGTGTGGTCATTGGACTTCCTAAGTTTGCAGATATTTCTGGAGGGGGCAGAAAGAACCTTGTTTTTTTATGCTTCTGGTAGAGTGCACACAAATGGACATCCTTTCCCAAAGAAGACAACTTTGTAACACCAACTGTGGTAATGTGCAAATGACGTTGATATTACAAAGTCAAAGTCTTGCTCATGGTGGACAGTTATGACAGTGATCTGGTGTTCACAGATCTGCTGTTTCCCAGGAGCGTTTTCCAGTGCGTGGTGGAATGCAGAACTCATTGACAGAGAGGGAGGATAGGGAGGAGCCAGCACCTTCCCTGAGTGATTCTCGTCACTGTTCTAATCCCAGGTTTGTCCTCAGTTTAACTGTTAGCATGGCTCAGGGGGAGATGCTCAAGGCAAAAATAAAATAACATCATCTGGTCCCTGAACCTCAATTTTCACTTCTCAGATATTTGAAGAAAAGAGAAGACAGAAACAAACCCTCTCCCATCTCTAGTTGGGCATTAAATAGTCTCTCCAAATGCTCCCAAAGAAGGTGAATTTAAAAAAAAAAAAAATCAACAAAAGGGAGTGTCACCAGACCTGGCACAGTGCAGCTACAGCTACCCCCCCCCACCATCACCCTACCCCCACCCCCTCCACCCCTGCCACACAAAAAGGTCACAGAGCAGGTCAGACTTCTCTGCAGCTGCCCAGAATGCCAGAGCTCCCACCTCCTCACTCCCTAGGTTGCAGTTTAATAAAGCTTAATAAAAGGTGTGATTGCCATGGCAACCTCAGAAACACTGTCAAATAGATGGCCAATTATTATTCACTCATTTACTGTTTATTGTAGCGATGCCAATCACAATGAACTCCAGGGGTGTATTAATGGAGATGTGATCTTGGGCTCAGGGCCCTGGGGGAGCAGCATTGTAATGCCTCCTTCATTAGCATGTAGCATTCCAAGGGATGGGCACATAGCCTTTCTTAAGTACCTTCAAACCCAAGCACAGCCAGGACAGAAGTACATACACACACACACACACACACACACACACACACACACACACACACACACACACACACGAGTACCACTAGAGCAAACCTAGATCTCCAGACAAATGGACAGACAAAACTCTTTTTCAGTTCAGTCTTAGCAAGAATTTTGGTACTCTGGACCCTTTCTACATTTGTAATTTGGTAACTGAATCCTTCATCTTGTCAAACCTTAGTCAGGCTCTGGGGGAGAGGAGCCAAGGTCAGTTCTCCTCCTGTCCAGTGGTGGCCGAAAAGGCTGGAACGGAAACAGCCCCAATAATGTTTCTCCCTGAGCAGACCGAGAATCCTTTCTTCCAAATGCTTGAGAAAGAGGGGCTTCAGATACTGGATTTTTCTGGACTTTGGAATAGTTCCATATGCATAGTGAGGTTTTGGGGACCCAAGTCTAAACACAAATTTTTGGGTGTTTCCCACACACCCCTCGCAGTCCAGCAGCGGTTCTATACACTTCAGTACACCTAAAGTTGGATTTTGACCTTTGCCTGAGGTCAGTGGTAGACTCACAGTCATTACTAAACATTTCAGAGCTAGGGGCTAAGGGGTGGGGTGGTTGGGTGGGTTAAGGGCGCTTACTCTACAACATCAGGACCTGAGTTTGAGTCCTCGGCACACCAGCACTTACACCTATAAACCCAAGACTGTGAGGACAGAGGCAGGAGGATCACTGGGGTTTGCTGGATGCCCACCCAACTCTAGACTCAGAGACAGCAAGGTGGAGAATGACAGAGCCGCTCACTCAATGTCCTCTGGCCTTCACATGTGCAAGAGGATGTGTATACATGCACATACACACACACACACACACACACACACATACACACACACACACAGAGTGTTTCAGATTTGAGAGCCTTTCAGACTTTACAGTTTTCGAAGAGGGATGCTTCAGTGATGGTGCACACCTTTAATCCCAGCACATGAGAGGCAGAGGCAGGAGGATCTCTGTGTTCAAGTCCAGCCTGCTCTACAGATACCCAGGACACCCAGGGCTACACAGAGAATTCTTGTCTTGAAACACAAAAATCCTCTCCATTCTGAGCACTGTCCCTTCTGGTCCTGGGCCACTGAGATGAGGCATAGAGCTGCTAACTTGCATTTTATCCTTTTTCTAAGAGGTGGTGAGTTGCTTCCTGAAGCAGAAGTCGCAGGCAGACCCTTTCTCTGCCTGGTTTCCTGGCAGGATCATGTCAAGCCTTCTGGGAAGGAAGAAAGAGAAGATGAATGTCCCAGAGAAGGAGAAGAAAAGGAACTTCCCAAGGCCAGACAGTGGGAATGGGTATGGAAGAGGTGAGCAGCCCAGGCCATTGCACTAGATATACCTATACAGAGGACGAGAGTGTTTTGTTTTTTGAAGAAGTAAGGGAAACCACAAGGCCACTGGGGAAACTGTGGTCACAGGTGGGGACTGGAGGCCACCACCAGCAAAGTGAAGTCAGTGAAGAGGGCCTTTGAAAGACACATAGGCAGGTAGCACTTGAGAAAGGTGGTTTGGTGGTAGTGTAGGGGGTGACAGGCTGGGGCAGTGTGAGGATGTCCCTGCAACAGGAATAGAGTAAAATAGCTGAACTAAATCTCAAAAGCCTAGCACTTGGGGTTCAATTCTAGTTCCCCACTGACTAGGCAATGTGGCAGATGCTGCAGAGTCACGGACCCCTGGGACCCCAGTCTGTCAAATGAGAATACTGAATACCCTTTGTGCTTGCTCTCTGCATCCGCTGAGGTGGTCCCACTTCTTGTCATAGGCATTCCATAAAACCCAGACTTGCCTTAAGGCAAGGTCTTGGAAGGGGGGGTGTCTGAAGTGCAGACATATATAAAAAGCATCCTGCATGTAGCAGGTACTCAAATATATTTGTTGAAAGAACCACAGGTTGAACCTAGGAGGAAGGAAGGAAAGTGAGAGATAACCTTGAACATTCTAGAATGATCTCTTGGAAGGGTACTGAAGACAGACCAGAGGAGCTGAGCACTCAGGAGGAAGCCTCAGGACCCACCTTCTACTTCTCTTCAGGTACTGAAGTACCTTGTCTCCATCACTGTGACCAGCTTTCTTCCCAGAGGGCGCTGCTTCCATTATAGTGGATGCTTTGCCAAAATTGTAAAGGAAAAACAAAACAAAACAAAAAAACCCCACCTGTTCACACAGGTGCATTTCTTCAGCCCAGAGAGAGGAGAGGGAAGAGAGACCATGCTATGCTTACTAGGGGAAAATAACTCAGATTTGTACCTTTCCTTCCATGCACAGGATTGGGACATCACTCCATCCAATCTTCAATATTAAACTTTCAAGCTGGGCATTGCTGACATGATCCATTTTACAGAGGTGGAAAATGCTTCCCAGAGAGTCTCAGGGATTAGCCTAAGATCATGCAGGTAGCAGGTAAAGAAAACACGGTCCTGGCTTTAAGACCCAGGAATAAAGAAAACCTGTCAGTGTGAAGGATGGAGAGCAAATATGAGCAAAGAAACATTTATGATAGACTCCACCCTCCAACCGCGAAGGGGCTGCAACTCCTGCCTCATCCTCACATCCCTGCAGTTTGAGAGCCATTTACCAGCCGGCCACATCCTATCCTCCACCCTCTTCTCCAAACCTTCCATACCCCACTCCTCTGACTGCCCCAGGGGTGCCCACGGGAGCCTGGCCTCCTTCAGAGCTCTTCCTGTTTGCCCAGCTCTTACATTTTGACTGTGAAGTGACAGGGAAATGGTCCACGTAGGCCTGTGTGTTTGAACACTTGGTCTTCTGCTAGTGCAGCTATGTGGGGAAGTTGTGGAGCACTCAGTTCCTGGGGAAGGGACTCTGAAGGCTGGACACACTTGAGGTTGCAGCCTGCTTTCCGCTGCCTTCTGACCATGTGACCAAGCAGCCGCAGCATGCTCCTGCCAGCACAGCCTGCTGACCTCTCCCACCATGATGAGTCATACCTTCTGAAACTCTGAGCCAATACAGGATGTCAGAGTGAAGCTAGATCCCAGAGACAAATAGAGGTAATTGTTTCACCCAGACCGCTTGATGCCTCTGCAACTCAGGGACACCCAGCAAGACTCAATAAAAAAGGCCCTTCCCTGGCTGCATCCTCTGAGGTAATCCTGGTTTGTGGCTGTTGAGAGCTGGCTGTACACCAAACCCTGCAGAAAAGCACCTTGTTCACGTACTCACCATTTGATGGCCCAGCAGCCAAGGTCAGTAAGATCCATTTCTTTTTCTTTCTTTCTTTCTTTTCTCAGATATGGTCACTGATTTGGGTCAGTGATTTGCCCAACAGTCCATGACTAGGAAGAGAAGCAGCAACAACATTGGAATCCAAAGCTACTAGACTTCAGAGTGTGACCTCTTGTCCATTAAGGTTCATTCCCTCCTGCAAACACATGAATTCCCCCACCCCTCCCCGCACTGTGCATGTGCAGCTCATCAGCATGGTCTAGTGAGTGACATGCTGACTATCAGAGCATAAGGACCTGGAACAGTATCCTTCCAGGTGGGATGACTAGGTGATGCTGAATCCTACTATGCCTCCTCTCAATCATTGTGAGTACCTGGAGGAATGTCAGCATCAGGACCATGGCCAGGGATACCTGTACTCTTTATTCCCTGCGTTTGTTTCCTCAAGGTGCCATCTGAAGCAAGTCACTTAAACTCCCTAAGGCTTATTTTGCCCGTTACAAAAATGTAAATAACTATCACAGCATAAGTCACGGGGTTTTATGAGGACTTAATAGGATAATGGACGTGAAATGCTTTATAAACTGTAAAGTACCACACAAGCGTGAGGCTTTGTAATTAATTACCGATGAGTATGCACACGCTCACACACCCACATCCATAGGTGCCCATTCATCCGTACAAACACACATTCTTGCTCCAAAGAGAAATTAGCATAAGGATGCAGCCTGCTTACAGCCTCACGCTGGGACCTCCCTACATCCTCCACCCTCCCTTTACCATTACCCACTTAGACTGAGTGGGCTCCGGGAGGCTGAGCAGGGTGAAGAGCTTGGAGGAGAAACAGGTGGGGCTGGAGTACACTCTGCTCCCTCACACCTGCCTATCCTCCTGCTGGTTACTTGACAAAACAGCACCTGAGAAGCAGAGCCAGCCCTTGGGAGAGCATGCTAAGTAGAGCAAGTCACCTAAAATGGAGGTTCTACCACAAAGGTTTTCCGTGGGTACCAGATGTTCATTCATTGTCCTCCCTAACCCCTAATATGTATTGACGACCCACCTACTGTATATCCAGGCCTGTTCCTAGTGCAAGGAATGTAAAGAAAAGTCTATTGCTAGGTTGGGGTGGTGCTGAGCGGTAGAGTGCTTACTTAGCATAAGGCTGTGAGTTCCATCCCTAGCAAATCCAGAAGAACAAAACCTTGATATATTCATTTATGGGAGCTATGTCAGAAAGGTGAGGATGTAGGGAACTGTGGCTCTTGGGAAGGATGCCTAGTTTTGTGTCTCCTGAACAGGTCTACTGAGCACTGTCAGGTGATCCTGAACTGGTCCGTTCAAGGAGGCCTGCTGCCATGCAGATGAGTCTGCACTGTACTCTGTAGGCCACGGGGAGCTGGGAAAGGAACCTGGGATAGATATGAATGCACTAGGTAAATTGCTTTTTTGTTTTCTTTTACTTCTCTCCTTAAAAAACAAAAACATAACAGGGACAGAATCATGCTGAAAGTAGAAAAAGAAAACGAAATGTATAAAGATAAGTCTATAATCACCCCCACATCTGTCACCCCACCCTGCCCCTGTTCCATGCTGTACCATGGCTCTCAAAGTGTGTTCCCTAGGAGGGAAGCAGTAATGTCACTCAGCACTCGTTCATCAGACCCATTGTTGGTCACTGCACCCCTGCAAGATGAGGAACTCTGTGGTGGCCCAGGCATCTGGCACCTTCTACCAGTCTTCTAGGTATCTGTGACTGGATTAGGCAATTCCTCACATCTGTGATCTGTAGTAGTAAGTTTCTAGCCTGCTCTTTCTGGGCTAGCCCTGAGGTTCTGACCCACAGACCCAAAGAAACACACAGACACTTACATTAATTTTATGCTAATTGGCCTAGGGCCCAGGCATATAACTTGCTAACTCTTAACTCTTAAGCTAACCCATGACTCTTATCTTGTTCAGCCATATGGCTCGGTACCTTTTCTCAGAGCAGCAGAGTTGTCCTCTGTATCTGCTGGCTTCTTTGCTCTGTTCTTCCTGTTCCCAGCATTTTCTTACTCTGGTAGCTCCGCCCATACTTCCTCTCTGCCTTTGACCAATCAGCTATTTTATTAAACCAGGAGGCGGGACAATTATTTACAATGTAACAATATAATCCCATGACAGTGATCCAGAAAGAGAATTCTTTCAGCTCATAGCTATACAGATTCTAGTTTACAATTCTAGTAACTCAGGGCCCATGGTGAGGCAGGACCCCATGGCAGCAAGAACATGTGGGAAAAAAAAAGAGGCTGTACCCTTCACAGTAGACAGAAAAGGGACCCAGGGTCAACTATAACCTTCAAAGGTGGCCTGTTTCCTCTATCTAGGTTCTGTCAACATTTCCATCATCCCCCTAAAATATCACCAAGTGTGCACAATACAAGCATGCAGCATTTCTGCCCAAACCAGAACACTAATGGTTTGACAGCTTAGAGGTGTCTGCTTTATGCCATGCAAGGTACCCATCATTTTCAGCATCCCCTTTCATGCTCATCACATACACATAGATGCCTTTAAAAAATGATACTCTTTACAAAACAACCTGTTTATCTCATGTTGTAATATATCCCTAGTCAACAATTACAGAACTGACTCATTAAAAGAAAGATGTATTATTTTCTAGGTTATGGGTTGATAAAATGTATTCAGATATTTAATGTTGGCTCTCCAGGTTATTTACAATTACATCATTACCTAAAGTCATGCTTTATAGTAAGCAGCTCATTGTGATAGTCTTTCATACCAATGCATTTGTTTCCATAGGATGGATCTGTTAGAAGTGGTGATGCTGAATCAAAAGCTATGGTCTTCTTATCATAACACTACCTTGACTTCCCCTAACATCTCAGAACCAAACAATCACACCAGCAAAATAGGAGCTGCCCAGTTTTGTCACATCTTTACCCACAGTTGATCTTATAGGTCCTCAAATTCACATCTCAAAATCAGATAGCAATAGGTGGAAAACAGATTTGAGCCAGTGGAGAAGAGCTAAACCTGGAGTCAGTGGACCAGTCAGGAGGCTGCTATATTGGCTCAGGTGAGCGAGGAGAAATGCTTGACTCTAGAAAGTGTTGGTGAGTTTGCCCTCTGGGTGTGGCCGTGTGTCTCAGACATCACCATGTTGTGGCCACGCCCCACCCACAGAGCGCACCTCCAGGAGCAGCTGTGCCTCCGCATGCCCCGGGTGTGTCTACATGCTCACTTGTTCCTTTAAAAGAACAAGGGGCAGTAGTTCCTTTTTTTCTCTGCTCTCTTCTCTTTTTCCTCTCTTTCTTCTCCCCCACCCTTCTCCAGATACCCAACCGCCACCCCCTCCCCCCCGAATAAAACTCTAAGTGGCACCTGGCAGCAAATGTTTCATCTTTCCCATGGGCAACTACTAACAGAAAGTCCCTGGGAAGGGGTAGGACAGGTTAGATGAGCGGACTGGCGCGAACCCGGGACATTTGGAGGAGGCGACTTGTCTACTAACCCCATTCTGGGGGAAGTGGCTTGTGTTAGTTAATTTCAAATGTCAGCTTGACTGAACTAAGACACACCCAGAGCTTGATGAGACACACCTTTGAATATACCTTGTGTGTGGCGAGCCGCTTCTGGCCTGCAGAAGGACAAGTCATCACACGCACGATTCTTCTCGGATCACACTTTATTGGAGTACAGCTCAGTTGAGAAATGGTGGAAAGAAGACCCTGAGCCTGAGATTCAGCCTGCTTATATAGGGAAGTCTGGTGCGTGATTGGTGCCCATCACAATGCCTCATTAACATATGGCTGGTGATTGGTTCAAAGTAATACTCATTAGCATATGGCTGATGATTGGCCCAAAATAATGGCTCATTAACATATTTGAGGATCGCATTGGCTAGGTCCTTTCTCAATGCCTAATTAGCATAAACACATCGGATTGGTCACTACTCGATGCCTAATTAGCATAAGCGGCAATAGAATGTTCCAGCAAGTTGTGCAAAGGCAAACCGCGCCCTACACTTGTGAGGGCTTTTCCAGCAAGGATTGATTCAGAGGGAGAAAGAAGACTCACCCTGAATGTGGTGCTTCCATGCCCATGCTGTGGTCCTGAATTGGATAATGGAGAAATCTAGTTGAGCTCTGGGCTTTATCCCTTCCTGCTTTCTGAGTGGCAATTCTTTCCCCACCTCAGTGGTCTGTATATCTTCAAACCAGGAGCCAAATCTTTCCTCTCTCTGGTTGCTTATTGCCAAATACTTGGTCATGATTATGAGAACAGTTGTTGATTCACCATTCCAGCCTGGATCTCCCCTCACCTAAGAGTTCCTGACTCTGTTCTCCAGCAACTGGAATGAGAAAGGATGAGCAGGACACTGAAGGTCATCTATAAAGTCACCTGGGGTGAGGATCTGTGGTGGTGGTAGGAATGACAATCAGGTCATTTCTGGAGTTCAATGGGGACTCTGAGAGGGAGCTGCCATTGGTGATACCAGGTGGTACATTGACAGGACCAGGGAATCTGTGGGCAAGATAGGCTGCTTATAAGAACTGTGGAAATGAGAAGCACATGGTGTAAGCTGAGTGGAAAGAGAATAGGGTAGATGTCCTGAGAAAGGCAAAATTGGGAGAGAAAAGCAAAGCTCCTGCAGGAAGCCGAGATTCAGAGCTCAGATACCCGTGAGCCAAACTTGCCTCTTCCTTTCCCACAATGCCCTGCAACTCTGCTGCTCTAAGAGCCTCATCCCCATCAACCATTCTTCTCCATGCATAATATAGCAATGGTGGCCTAGAAGTTTCTACTGTGTGTGTGTGTGTGTGTGTGTGTGTGTGTGTGAGAGAGAGAGAGAGAGAGAGAGAGAGAGTGTAATAGGTACGTGGTCATGAGGGTGTGTGTATCTGTGGGTGTGCACTGTATATGTGTGTGTGGAAGCCAGAGGTCCTCATCAGGTGTCTTTATCATTCACCATCTTGGTTTTTGAAACAGGACCTCTTGCTGCATCTGGAACTCGTCAGTTGTCTAGACCTCGGGGTCAGTGAGCTCCGGGCAGCCTCTTGCCTCTGCCTCCTCAGCACTAGGGTTAAGGTGTCCTCCACCATACTCAGCTTTTTCCATGGGTGTTGGGGATCCAAACTTAGATCTGTATAGCTCTTTCCTGGCTGAGCTATCTCCCTGGGCTCTTGAATCTCACCTTCTTACAACCAATGGCTCTGGAAAGAAGAAATGGGCTGGACTTTCCATACACATTACAAATAAGCTTTCAGATCTTTAGTTCTCCTGGCTTCTAGCTCACACTATCTGAAGAAAAAATAGTACCTCAGTATAAATCATTACAAGATGGTTCTTATCTGTGTCATGTATTCCTAGCATTTCCTGGGAAAAATAAATGATCAAAGAAACTATATGATGTCTACATGTCTTGTTTTGCTTTCTATAGCTGTGAAAAAACACCATGCATTGCTAAATGCATTTAGGGGATAGAAGGGTTTATTCGGCTTACATACCCTGATTATGAAGAGAAATTATGTTGGGAACTCAAGACAGGAACCTGGAGGAAGGAACTGAAGCCGAGGCTGGGGAGGAGGAATGTTCTTTCTGTCTTAATCCCCTGGCCTTGCTCTGCTTGCTTTCCTGTACTTGCTGGGACCAACTGCACCAGAGGTGGTATACACAGTGGGCTGAGGGCTGACCCTTCCCACATCAATCATCAATCAAGAAAATACCCCATAGATTTGCCTATAGGCCAAATCTGATGGAGGCATCTTCTCAGTTTAGGTCTCCTTTCTCAGATGACCTGGCTTGGCTTGTATTAAGTTAAAAAAGCAAAAACAAACACAAAACCAAAAAAATCAAAACAAATAAACAAAAACCAGCCATCCCACTACAGAACAATACAATGAAGGAGAGAAGAGTTGAATCCTTATCTTCAGATCCCAAACTCCACCTGTATCCTCTGTCTTTCTGCCCAGATGGTATCCAGGCCACAGGCACCTATAACACCTCCCCTGTGCTCACCTCCACTCACGTCTCTATTATCATACACTGTGATTCCAGCATTTGCTGTGTGCATACACTGAAAGGTGTGAGCTCTGGTTCACTCGAAAATGTTGACAGACAGATCAAGATGTCCACGTGGTTATCCACACCTGGAGCCTGGGTCAAGCTCTGAGGGTTTACATGGAAGACCCCAGTACCAAAGAGAGTCTCTTCCAAAAGTGGTATTTGGGGAATAAAAGCCTTTGTTCTTAATTAGATTACTGTAAAAACATATCTATTTTAACTTTGGAGTGATTCATTAGCCTCTACCAAGACAGGATCATGAGTAGGTTTAAAAGCCCAAAATAACTAACATTTATTGAATATTTATTATGCTTCAGGCATTGCGCTAAGTTCTTTACATAAATTCATTTTATGTTCCCAATAACCCTATGAGGTGTTATTATGCTCATTTCTCAGATAAGGAAACTGAAGCTAAGAGAGGTTAATTAACTTGACTGGAGATGGAAGGCTCATAGGGGGACCTGGATTCGAACCTTGGTAGTCTGCCTTTGTCCTACCTGTCAGATTATCCGGCTCTTCTTACAGAGTTCAGGCCCCTGAGCAAATGGACAATGACCAAGGGACTGGCTGAGGGCTGGAAGAAAAAGAGAGTATGGACGATGCCTGCAGGATCTAACCTACTCTTCAAAGACATGGGATGGTTCATCGGGAGTCCACAGCATCTGGAAACAGGCCAAAGGCACTGGGTACCCATTTGGAGAATTAATTCGTCCCTAACTCCAAGAGGAGGAGGAGGAGGAGGGGAGGAAGGCCTGGGATAAAAAGAGGAGGAAGGAAAAGGAAACCAGTGCTTTCTGGGAGACAGAAAGAAAAAGAAAAAAAAAAAAAAAAACCCTTTATACATTCTCTTTGACCAGTCACCATCCCTCCCATCTTGCCCTGGGGCTGGTCTAAGGGACAAATCCCAGGAGAAAAATATTCCGTCTGTCTCTGACCCATTGCCGACTCAGTCTCTCTCTGGAGAACTTCTTTGAAAGATTCCTGGTTTTCTCTGGGACTTTGCCCACCAAGGACTCAGGAAATCCTGGCTGCTGGTTCTATGATTCTGAGTGGGTCATGGAAAGCAGAAGATGACCCCTACGATCCCTGCTGTGCATGGGATCAGCTGACCACCCCCATTGCTCACCTCCCAAAGAGGTCATGCCTTTGAAAGGCACTTGAGGGGCTGGAGAGATGGCTCAGCGGTTAAGAGCACCGTCTGCTCTTCCAGAGGATCCGGGTTCGATTCCCAGCACCCACATGGCAGCTCACAACTGTCTGTAGTTCCAGTTCCAGGCAACACCAAGGCAAATAAATAAATAAATAAAGTTTTAAAAAAGAAAGGCACTTGAACTTGGTTAAAGCCTCTATGCACACACGTGTAAGCTATCAATATCTGTGACTTTTCTCTTCCTCAGTCTCCCCTGATGCCTGATCTGCCAGGATCCTATTCTCCAACTCTCAAGAGAGCAAAACCCAGAAGAAAAGTGTCATGGAGCTGACGTCATCTTGTCATAGCCTCTGCAGGTCTGCTCCCAAGACATCAGTTTCCCTGCCACAATACTCAGTGGATGCTTGGAGACTCCCCATCCCAATGTTACCTTAGAAAGTCAAGCCAGGGCCTGGCTGTAATCACCTCCAAACTGAACTTGAGACCAAGAAGGTTCCAGACAAGGAGGTGCCCAGGCCTGCCTGCTCTGGAAGGTAGACAGAGCACACCGCACACCATCTCACAGTCCATTTTTCAAAGTTTGACGTCAATTTGCGGCCTTAGATTGGTTTTTGTTTCTCCGTACTTTGTTTTCTTTTTGGTGATGAATGGTTATTGTCAGGCTGGCTTAGGAGAAGCGATAGGCAGCCGGTGGGGGCTGGGGTGGAAAGAGCACACGGGGGTTTTCATGGTGGAGTTACTGTTTATATTTCTTTACTAGGAATGAAATGGAGTAGGAGGTGCCTGAGGTCACTCATGGGTCACACGAGATAGATGCCAGGGTCACTTTGTATCTGTGTCCTCTTCAGCTCAGCCAGGAGAAAGCAAGACCTCTACCCCTTTCTATTCCCCATAAGTACACGGTCTGGCCTGGGGGGTGGGCAGTATGTCACGGCTGAGGTAGCTGACGCTGTCAACTGCAGATAAATACAACCAAAACAGACCCAGAAAATTATTTCCTCTTAATGGAAAAATTATCAGGCCCTGAGCAGCCCGATCTAAGGGCTTTTAGCGGCACAGAGAAATATACTCAAGCCTGCACTCAGGTTTCCATCCCCAGCTCCCTCCCGGGACGGCTCTGCAAAAGCCACGTTTTCCTGGACTATACAGAATCCACAGAGCACCTTGGCCTGGCTCGAAGAAAGCATCCTCAGAAAGACCACAGTTCAGGGTCATAGAGGTGATTTGCGTAGGGTCTTTGGGGCTGTGAGCTTGAAAAGATTGTAGAAATCTCTCTGCCCATCTTGCTCACGTCCGAAATAATTAAAGTGCAACCCAGAGAGAAGTGACTTTCCAAAGGTCCTCGTGGCCACTTAGCAGCAGGACAAGACACTGGAGCTTTTTTCTTAAAATTCTGTTTCCATTACCCACAATCCCCTGGTACAGTCACACAGGTCTAATGCCTCTTATACTAGGCCAGGGGACATTGAATTCTAGGCAGGAATTGTCCTATTAAAGTTTTTTTTTTTTTTTTATTGTTTTTGAGTTTTTTGTTTTGTTTTGTTTTTTCTTTGCAGTACTAGGATCCAAACCCGGAGCCTGTCTGCTTGCTGGGGAGTGTTCCACTACTGAGCTGCAAGCCTGCAATTCTCCTTTCTTTCCCTCTCCACAATAGTGTGACTCACTGGACCCAGAGCAAACATCTCTACCTCGTTGACTCTAGCTGAGCTCATCACTTGCTTTGATTAACGCAACATTAGTGAAGCGCTGGGGAGCAGAAGCTTCAGTTTGCTTGCATGGCTTAGCTGAATGGTTAGCATTTCTGCAGTCAGCCATGATCTAGAAGTAACCGCATGTGGAGCAGATCTGAGCACATCCTTCAGCCAGATGCTGCTACCCCAATCAGCACACACGACTGTGAGTGACAAACACAATCCCCTTTGTTCTTGCAACTGTGTCCCAGCAGAATCCAGCAGCTACTGTGTTCCTATCCTCCATTTTGAGGTACAGCTTAGTCTACCTTTCTTCCTCTTCTGGTCATTGAGGTCCCTCAGAGAGAGTTAGAGGAGAATACTGACAAGAATTGGTGTGGCAAGTGGCCCTACGGTTGTGACAAGACCTTCACAGGCTCTTGCTGAAGGAACCCAATGTGGTCTGGATCCACCTTCTATTTCTCCCAAGAGATTCCTTATAACAAAAGTTTATTGTGTTAATTATGAGCTGGGTGGCTAGTATCTCAGTCCTCACATCTCAGTGGCTTGATATCTTTTTACACTTTCTGTTGCAATGCTAAGACACCAAAGACTGAATGTGAGTATATACATTTTTATGCATACATATGTATACAGGTATGTGTATGTAAGTAAACATGCATGTATATACATATGTGTATATATATGTATGTATGTAGGTAGGTATATACACATACACACAGAACAGTCTGATTTGGCTCATGCTTCCTGGGTTTAAAGCATCTCCAGAGCATCCCACCAGCATCTGCCTGGCTTTTGGTGGGAGCCTAATGAAGGAAAAGCAGATAGTGATGTGTGAAAGAAGAGGTCCCAAGGGCTAAAACAGCTAATGTATTCCTACAAGGTAGACATTAATCTATCCATGATTCATCTCCCATAACCCAAACACCCTCCAACGCTCACTCTAGACTCAACCTCCCATCACCACCACAATGAGGAATTAAAGTCCCAGCCTGTGACTCTCAAGAGACATATTC
This sequence comes from Sigmodon hispidus, assembly GCA_004025045.1. Classification (NCBI taxonomy): domain Eukaryota; kingdom Metazoa; phylum Chordata; class Mammalia; order Rodentia; family Cricetidae; genus Sigmodon; species Sigmodon hispidus. The sequence continues at coordinate 384,240 of PVIH01000303.1, forward strand.
AAATCTTACAAGTGGCATACTGTTTCCTTAGTCATGCCATAGTCTCATATTTTGAAGTTACCCAGAGGCTCTGAGTCTACCTATCTAATATCTTTGTCATCTTCCAGATCCTTCCACGGGCCTGCTTCCAGCTGTGCAGAACAAAAGGAGACAGTGTAGAAGGTCTCTGAGATGATCTGAGCATGCTGCAATTCCATCCATATTTCATTGACCAAAATTCAGGTAAATGGCACCACCAATCCAGAAGAGAAGTAGATGGAGTCCATACAGCAGGAAGAACAATACCATTGTGAGTGACCAATCTTTGCTGTGACCACACCAGTCTTTAACACCCTCTCCTGTGCCCAAGGTTGCAGGTTACCCAACGGAAGCGTCCTTCAGTTGATGTGTCTTGGGATCATGAGTCTGTGGCAGTGCCTTCTTTGGTGTCAATGTTTTCTCCTCCGTGCTCTTCAATTTCCATCAACTCCAATCCAACTTCCTCCCCTTCTTATAGATCAGCCTGCCTGACTCTGGTCCTCTTTGTCCCCAGGAGTTTCCTTGTGGGCTCTGTCTTTGCTCATCTCCTTCTCCAGACACAGCTTTAACTGTCTTCTGGGTCATCATAGTTTGGCCACACCAAGAGAAAAAGCTCGCACTTAATGAGACCGTAAGAAGATGTTCTGAATTATTGAACAGAGGAGTGCTATTTCAATGAAAGTATGGTTTGAAGAGGAGGCAGTTAACTAGCTGCATTAGAATGGACCAGGAGGGATGCAGGGTGGAGAGGGGAGAACATGAGGAGTCTACTGCTAGAATCCAAGAAAGAGTGCAAGAGTCTGGACTAGAACTGAAGATGAGGCCTAAAAAGAGAAGGAAGAACTCAAGAGATGACCGTGAGACTGGAACTCCTGTCAGGAGGCACCTGTTGCTTGAGATGGGGGAACAGTGAAGCAGTGACACATGCCATTTCCAGCCCTGGGGTGTCTGATTGCTCTGCCCACCTGCCAGCCCCACTGTGCTCAGCTCCACCAAGCAGCAAGACTGCCTGGCCCTTCCAATCTACTGGCAAGGAATGTGGAGTTACATTTAATTAAAAGTATCTACACAGGAACGAGATTAATTAAGTCTCTTTTACCCAGGAGCCCTCTCTTTGTGTTCACTTAAATGAGGTTTTAAATGTTGTCTCAATGTTATATCTGGGCAAGATTTCTCCAGACAACACTTGGAGTGGTTCTGCAGCCCTGCTGTAGCTGCCTGCAAATTATTTCACCATGAGAACAATCCAAGGACAGTCTTCCCCGGGCCTCAATCAGCTGAGCTCCGTCAGGTGGGGACCTTGGGCCACAGAAAGCAGAATTTTAAAATGAGATGGGGGGTAAGTTCTCTCCAGTGAGAGCTGCCTCCCACGGCTTCCTCTCATTGTAGAACAGGTGGTCTGAGCTGCTCTCTGAATCATGTTTACAGAGCACTCACATGATTGAAGTTGATCCGAATACAAACATGGCTGTCCAGAGGCAAACAGCTGGGGCAGTCCCACCTGCAGGCAGTGTTCACAGAGCCCAGCCGGGAAGTTAGGGATGGGTCTAAGGAAGGGCAAAGAGATCCAGTGAGCTTCAGCCACTATGTCAGGCTACTTCCTGAACCTGCTTTTAACTTTTTTTTATTAAAAAATAATAATTGTATATCTTCCTACAGTGTGGTGTCATGCTTTTAGTAGGGTGTATTTATTGTAGAGAACAATAGATTTCATTGTGACATTTTCTTACATGTCCATAGCTACTTTGTTTTTGTTGATGGTGATGGTGGTGTGTGTGCGTGTGTGTTGGTTTTTCAAGACAGGGTTTCTCTGTGTAGCTCCGGCTGTCCTGGAACTCACTATGTAGATCAAGCTGGCCTTGAACCCAGAGCTCTGCCTGCCCCTGCCTCTGAATACTAGAGTTAAAGATGTTCAAGGCATACTTTAATTTTATTTACACCCACTTACCTACATCTCCCTCCTTACAATTCCCCAACAATAATTTTACTTCTACTTTAATGTCTTTTTTAGTTTACTAGGCTCCACGTACAAACAAAAGCTTTTCTCCATAGCTTTCTGCTCCTGCCTTAACATTTTACTTACCTGTATCTTCTGGTTCCACCCATTTTCCTACCAATGATATAATTTTGTTTTCTACAGCTGAATTAAGAATTCCATTGTATAAAATTATATTTTCTTTATTTACTTATTCATTGACAAGAATCTAGGTTATCACAGAATAAGTCTCCAGAGCTGAAGAGATATCTCAGGCAATAAAGTGATTTCTGTGCAAACACAAAAACAGGCGTTCAGGTCTCCAGACCCTTGTAATAGCCAGCAATGGCAGGTGCTGGTCCATAATCTTAGAGCTGGGGAAATGAACACATTGCTGATCAGCTAGCCTAGCCTATTGGTGAGCTCCAAGTTCAGTGAGAAACTGTCTCAAAAAAATAAGGTGGAATACAACTGAGGGAGACCCTGAACATGGACTGCTGGCCTCCACAGGCATGTACACACTCGTGCACGTGCATACACCCATACAAACGTGTACAAATGCATATACCTTATGCACACACAATTCTCCAGCTGTGTGTAGGAGCATATGTTTGTAACTCCAGTACTCAAGAGACCATGCAAAGAGAAATAGTGCATGTTCAAAGTTAGCCTGGGCTACATGAGCTTCAGGCTAGCCTGGGCTACATGAGCTTCAGGCTAGCCTGGACTACAGAGTAAGAGGAAACAAAAAAAGCAAAACAAATAAGACAAAATTAATTTTCCAAATAAGTTCATGAAACTCCATTTTTAAAGGGTTATAGGCAGAAACTGGAGACATAAACTGCGCGGCAGGGATTATCATCAGATAGTCACAGAGAGCTCAAATGAGGTCCAGGACTGACCAGGAGAGGTGAGGAAAGGTGGGCTTAGCCATTCTCATGACTTATCTTTCATTGGGTCTTAGCTAAGGACTAGCCTGAGGCCAAAGATGGTGTATTAGATTCTCAGCCTTCATTTATTCATTTATCCTTTTAACCTGATAGTGACCCAAGTTCAAAGACAGTTCAATCTTTACAGTCTATGGTTGACTTGGTACCTAAGCTTGATCAAGCTATGAGGCACTCACATTGTATCTGGGTATATCTGTGAGGGAAGTTCCAGAGGCAATTATCTCTTGTAGATAGTGTAAAGAAAGCTCATCCTGGGTTGGGCTCCCCATCATAGATGGGTTGGCTTCATGCAATCTCCAGAATGCCTGAGAGGACAAAAGGGCTCTAAGTGGGTGAATTCATTCTCTGTTTTGAGCTGAGACAGCCACCTTCTACCTTCTGTCACTAGTACCCTGGTCTTAGGACTTTGGACATTACCTGAATTCTATCATTAGCTTTGCTGTTTGCCCAGCCTGCAGACGGCTTACCATTAAGACATCATTGCCCTCCAGGAATCAATTTCCATAACTGGTCTCATAAATATATATAAATAAATACATACTTAAATTTCTTATTGATCTCTTTCTTGGAGAACCCTGACTGATGTACTAACCTTAAGTGAATTATTAAAATACGAAGTTGATGGGCAGAAAAGAGCTCAGCCAGAAGGGCACTTGTCTCTTCTGGAGACCCAGAGTGCTATTTTCCAAACTATCATTCAGGCAACTCATAACTACCTGTAAGTTCAATTCCAGGGGATCTGGTGCCCTTTTTTGGCCTCTGCAGGCACCAGCATGCACCTATACATACACACAGAAAGACAATTACAAGTAAAAATTAATCTTTTTAAAAAACTTCACTAAATTGATCTTACTCTTTTGCAAGAGGTAGCCCCTCCATTTTCTCTGCAGCTTTCAGGCCTGGATCATTGTTCATCTGTGAAATGTTTGTTGAGCCTAGAGAAGATAGAAATATCATGTTCTATGCTGAAACTATAATGACCAATGGGACAGAGTCTTTGACCTTTGCCTCAAGGTCAGCTTGCTGTCTCTGGAAAAGAATGTGGGTTCCCAGGATGGAGACAGAATGGGGTCATCTTTAGAAAAGGCTTCCACCTGGTATGCCACAGAACAGAGGGAAGAGACATGAACTTTGGCCTTGGAGTGCAGGATTCTGGAGATCTTTTGAGAAAATGTTCATCAAGCCTCCAAAGCTAAGCAGTGATACAGAGAAATAGTCCACACGATGTTTCAAAGTGGTTTGTGGGGATTAAATAGGACAGACCCTGAGCCTTCCTCATGCCAGGCTCTCCATAAATAATGCACTCCTCCTCTATGCCCCGTCCTGTGTGGAAGAATGCATTGCTTTTGTAGGTTGTGTTAGTAGCTCGGCTCAGCTGTCTCTGATGATCTTGATCCCTTTGTTCATAAAATCTCTCCTGCCTCTCTTTGACTGGATTGGGAGCTCTGCCCAGTGCTTAGCTGTGGATCTCTGCATCTGCTTCCATCAGTTACTGGATGAAGAATCTATGATAACAATTAGGGCAGTCATCAACTAGTACATGAACTGGCTTTTTGGAGCCCATTTCCTATAGAGGGATGCCTTGCTCAGCCTTGATACTGGGGGAGGGGCTTATCTGCTTCAACCTGATATCCCAGATTTGTTGATGCCTCATGGGAGGACTTATCCTCTTTGAGGAGTGGATGTGGGATGGGGTGGGGAGAAGCTGGGGGGTTGAGTGGGAAGTGGAGAGGGAAGGGAAACTCTGGTTGGTGTATATATATATATATATATATATTAAAATAACTTTAAATAAAAAATGTAAAAAAAGGGGGGGATAATCTTGAAATTTTTTTAAAAAAAAGCACCCAGGGCTGGGAATGTGGTGAGAGCCTTCTTAGCCTTCCAGTTAATATCAAACGTCTAAGGGAACAGGTGGAGTTTTACAATTGATGAGATTTTAGGAACTGATCTCAGACAAAGTTTTATGTAGGGCAAAAATCTGGTTTTCAGCATTTTTAAAATTCTGACAGTGACTCAATATCTATATGTTAGGAACAAAGAGGTAATTGATAACTGTGCCCCACACACATTGTTCTCTCCATTTTAACTGTACACAAATGGAAGCCCAGCTCTAGTTAAATCACAGACTTCTCAGTTGCGGAGCGATGGTAACAAGCATCCATCAGCTTAGTGATGCCCTCTCCTTTTCTCCTGATTTCAAAGCCTGCTCTCATTGAACATCAGTTTCTATGACAGTGGCATGTGCTACCACACTTCTTCTCTTTGCTTGCTTTCTCTTTCTTTTCTTTCTTCCTTCCTTCTTTCCTTTCCTTTTCTTTTTTTCTTTCTTTTTTTGACACAGAGTCTCACTATGAAGTCTTGGCTGACCTGGAACTCACTTTGTAAACCAGGCTGGCCTCGAAACCATCAAAATCTGCCTGTTTTTGCCTTCTGAGTGCTAGGATTAAAGTCGTGGGCCACCCTGCCCAGACTTTTTTTCTTTTGATTATTTCATTATGTTGTTTTTTGTCCTCATGAACTTTTGAGATGGTCAGACACATGTTTTTTCATTTGAGTAAAAGACAAGGACACAGCAGAAAAGGGGGAAAAGGAAGCAAACGAAGAAGAGAAAGGAAAAAGGGAACCCTCCCTGTAGTTCACCCAGCGCGGGACTGAAGCCACCGAAGTCACAACACAAAGAGCTACTAAGAAAGACTGGATCTTTCTCAGAGTCCAAGGCTAGGTGGCTTTCTTAATCAGAACTCAGATCCAGCCTGGCATTGTTTAGACAGTAAGACTCAGCTGTGGAACACTGTGTAAAGGTGAGGATTCCTCAGTGAATCCTTGAATATGGACTGTCCACTTCTACAGAGGAAGTTTCTTCTGCCTCCTACCATGGCAGAGGACCCCATAATCCCAGAAGGAGATCCCAAAACTGTGGTGCTGTATAGCTACCACCCAAGACCCCAAAGGTGACAGATGTCCATCTCTGTTTTCTTCTGCTGCTCTTCCACGGCTGTGTCTCTGTGCAGTCATCTGGATGTCCCAGGAACAAGTTCTCTTGCCTCCTCCAGCGCCTGTGCCTTTGGTCAATATGGGGCACCCTTGGAATCTGACTAAAGTAAGTACCCATGAGGGGCCCATCCTCCAGTCCAGAGATACTGGCACATGTGGCTGTCACCACTTCCCTCCTCCAATATACATATAGAAGCTGGCCGCATTGATGGAGTGAGCAGGGGTTGGGTCATAGCCAAAGATTAATTGATAAGGGCTTGGGAGCTCTCTCTTCTGTAACAATGGGTTTTTCTGCTTGCACTAATAAGATGCCAATTAGGATATTTACACTTTGGGTTCAACTTAAAGGTAAGCCTGCTTTCTATGAGGTGGGCCAGAGGGTTGAGGCCCTCCTAAATGAACTGTATATTAATATGGAGCCACGGGAAAGCAAGTGGGAGACAGAGCCCCTCCCCAGACACAATGGGGGCTACAGACTCTGGGGTAACTTAAAAGCAGCTGAGCTCTGTACTCCATTTTTTCACTTAGTTCTGACTCTCTGGAATGACTTAAGATAGTATGCTGTTACATATGTCAAATGTTGCTTCAAGGCAGAGAAAGACAAAGAAAAACTCTATTACACACAAGAAATCAATTTGGTTTTAACTTCTTTTCATTCACATCTTTATTTTCATTTATTTTTGTTTGGTACTTGAGATTACATCTGTTGTCACTTCCTCACTTTCTCCTGGGGTAGAAATTCTGCCTCTTGATCAAGAGTCCTGTTGAACAGGGCATCTTGCTTTCTCAGGTCAGGAGGTTAGTGCCATAGTACTGTAGGTTATCTTCACGCCTGATATATGTGTAAATAAAGGACCTCCATGTCCATTGGAGACACACTTTCCCTGAGTCATCTTCTAAGGACAAGTGTAAAGGAGCCATAGAACATTCCACGCTATGCTGGAAAGATCCACAGCCACATGAACAAATGGACACAGCACACAGACAGGCAAGCTATCACATACCCACCTGTTTCATTGCTTGTGTACTCTGCTCTATATCCCCAGCCAGCCCGTGAGCATCTGAGGGCAGGGGCCTGACTCTAGTTCTCCCATAGGCCCATTATCTCAGCATAACAAGGACCAGTGAGGAGCAGCTGGTTGGCTGGTCTTCTTTGGCAGAGAGCAGGGACAGCAGGTTGGGCACAGAGGGGAGGCCTGAGATTTCTTCCCACACCTGGTTGACCTCCTACTACCTGTTTCTCTACAATGTTGGTTCCTTGTGACCAATGATAGAAATTATTCTCTGACAGTGCCAAAAAAAAAAAATCACCACTCAGGCCAAAAACAAGGAGTCAGCAGGGACACACACTATGCAGAGGCACAGAAGAAAATTGGCACCTGCTGCGATTCTTTTGGAGTTGATAGTCTTTGACTTGTGGCCACATCACTCCCATCTTCAATGTCAACAATCTTCTTCTCCTCTATTTTCACCTCCTGTGTCTACACGTACTCTTGTATGGTGTAGGCCTGTGCTCTTCTTGTACATTGTAAATATTTGTCACTCCTATTGGTTTAATAAAATGCTGATTGGTCAAGTAGCAGAGACACTGAAGAGACTCAGAGGGAGGAAGATGAAAATGCTGCTCTGAGAAAAGGTACTCAGCCACATGGCTAAACATAAATAAGAAATATGGGTTAACTTAAAGTATAAGAGTTAGATAGTAATATGCCTGAGCCATAGGCCAACCAGTTTGTAATTAATATCAGCCTCTGAGTCATTATTTTATAAGTGGCTGGGTGAAAGAGCTTCCTCTGGACTGTGGGCCTGGAGGGGCCAGAAACTTCTGACTACACTTGTATGTAAGCATGTGTGAGCATATATATGTTCATATGTGTGCATGTATATGCACACACTGAAGTAAGCATGTGTTCATGATCAGGTTTGTGAAAACATATGTGCTCACATGTGTTGTGTGTGTCCACATGTGTGAGCCATGTTTACATGTATATGTGTGTTATGAACATATACATGAGCAATTATGTACATGCATGTGGAGGAGCAGGTGAGTGACAGACACATGAGCATACATGTATATCTTTCTGGCTCCCTGTCCTAAGAAAATTTGTGGCATTCTGTGCTCACACATAAAATCAGGGATAATTCTCCTTAGGATAAAAAGACCCCATTTTAAGTGTCACAGCCCAGTCTCCAAATATCAGGACCTGAATCTATTAGAGACCAGTATTTAGCTCCCCCGCACTGTCTCTCCAGGTCTCTTCTGCTCCTGAGCACATGTCCAAAATAGTTCCTCTAGGCTTTAGTTTCATCGTCTATGGTACAAGGAGGAAACTTCCGGTGCATTGGCTGCTTCCTTATGGCAGTGGAGACTTTCAAACAGACAGAGGAAGAGTTTACTGAGTTGTAAAGCTTGGCACAGAGGCAGGTCTATTATTGCCCTGGGAGTGGCAAGTTTAGCAGTTGAGAAAACTATCAGATTTTAAAACCTGTGAGGGATAGGAAACCAATGTTATTCAAAAACCTCATTTACACCCCACAGCAAAGCCTCCCCCCATCCCTGCCTTCACATTCCCCTGTGGCTACAAGGGTGTGACAGAAGCCTGTCTTGGGGGTAGCTTTGTGGCCCGAAAACAAATCATTCTTCACAGCTTGCTTCCAAGTCCAATAAGCCAGAAGGAATTGGGAGAGAGATTTAACGATATGTATTTCAAGAAAAAGATGAAGACGTGTCTGCTTTTAGGAGATGCTGTAAAAATGCATCAGCCCACAGTAAACTTGCAGCCAGATGAAGAGACAGAGAGACTCTAGCAAAGCCAAGGATGGGATGTTTTCTTTGGAAGGAAATTGCAGGTCTCATAAAGGGTACCCCCCCACACACACACACAGCCTTTGTGTGCTGGGTCGCACAAACCTCCAGGCCCCAATCCCTGAGGCCTCCAGACTCTGCAGAGAGCCAGTTGACTCAAAGGCACCGTTCCCATGGCCCACATTTGGAGTGTTTCTGAGGATGTGGCCTGACATAGCTTTGCAGATCAGTTTCACTAGGGCTCAGTAAAGAAAGTCCTGAAGATCAAATCCAAACCACAGAGTCTTGCTATGTAGCCAGATCGGGCAAGCAACTCACAAAATAGAGCATCCTGACTTGCTTTTTCGGCCTCTGCCTCCTTAGTACTAAATTACAGGTGTGACACAGCCCATCTCCTTGTTCTTATAAAGTTTTATTAGAATATAATCTTGTTCTTCAAACTACTGCTGCTTTGACCCAACAACAGTGTTTAGTCATTGAGATTCACATTGTTTGTCCTTCGATGTTAACAATGTCCTTTACAGGAAGTTTATGTCAATAGCCAAATTAAAAGATTCCATTGTAGATGATTTCTGGTTGTATGCCCAGCAACTAAGAAGATAAAGGGAAGGAGGTGCTCAGTGGAGGAGGTGCTGAGGAGGAGGAAGTGCTCAGGAGGAGGAGGTGCTCAGGAGGAGGTGCTCAGGAGGAGGTGCTCAGTGGAAAAGGAGGTGC